>MQTX01000121.1:260743-355719 GCA_009735665.1 Angiostrongylus cantonensis | reverse complement strand
TGCATGTATGTATGTACGTATGCATACATGCATGCTGTGTGTGTGTGTGTGTGTGTGTGTGTTTGTGTTTGTGTTTGTCCGCTTATTTGTTTGTGGCCCGAAAGTGTGTATGCAAACTGTACACCATTCGTTTACAACTCCGTACTCAAGAACAAAATGAACTTTTTTTTTGTCTTGTGAGCCTAAAGTAAGCACAAGTTGGTATAGAAAGTACAGTGGTCCAAGAATGTGAAGCTAAAAATGCGCCTTATATGATAGGCAATATACATAACGTATATTTGGCATATCAGCGCAGGAGCAGAAAGTTTTATTCAAAGATAAAGTGCCCAAGTGCAGAAAATCTGAGGTTTTTTTCCAAGTAATGGAATATGTTTTGTTTTATAAAGCTTATTATATGAATTGCAGCGTTTGACAGAGAGAGCATCACTACATCCGCTAGATGAACAGCATGGATCAATGGCTGATGGTTTACAGACAAACACAATCACACCCACATCTGATCACCTTCGACGAACCGTCTCTGCCATCGAGTTTCGCAGAGAAGCCGAAGACGACTTGAACAGCGGGTTAGATTAATTTATTTGTACATTATTATTTGTGAATCCAGAAGATATTTTTTGTTGAGGGAAAATATCGCTTGTCGTTTAGACACTGTTTTTAACAACCTTAATGATACTGAGATGTTCAAACGTGGTATTACCCTTTCCGGGTTCTGACACGTTTACCACCATATCATGCGGGTCTTTCGTTTCGCCTGTCTCTCAGAAATTTTCTATCTCGTATCATCAGCATCACTGTTTTTGATGTTCTTTCTAAAATATTTAAGCAACGACGACTAATTTTTTCACCATATTGGTATTTGACCCTTAGTTTCCCACAATCCTAGAGATTTTAGCATTTGTAAAATTTCTATTTTATTCGTGTTTTTAGTTGTGTTCTGCGAATTGAGAAGAAGAGGTTCGATTATTTCAATCATAAAAAATTATTGGATGATTGGAAGTCTTATCTGGAAGATGATTGTGAGACGAAAAACTTCAAGCAGTTGCACGAACTTCCGATCAATTTCCCACCAACGTGAGTGACCTTCACAAGTTTTCACAATTTTTCGAGGCTCATTTACTGTGCTTGACATTTTCTTTCTTTATTTTCATGCATTCTTTTACTCATTTTCTCATCATTTGGGTACTTTGTCTTTTTTCTTTCAAAGCAAACTCATCAGAAGATTAGCATAAAGAACATTCTGGTTATTGGAACGTGAACTTATAACCTAGGGTTTTTAAAAAGTGCTTTAAATTTGGGAGTAATAGGAAAAATAAAGGCGTGTTGGACTGTGATCGGAAACGGAGGCACACATGTGATCGATCCCCGCGCCCCTGGCCAAAAAGTCTTCCATCCCTCCGGAATCGGCAAATTGGTACCAGACTTGTTTGAGAGTATAGTAGCACTAGCTCGATACATCGGTAGTCCACCACTAGTCATTGTAAAGACTAGATATGCATTCAATCATCTTCAAAGGATGCTTGATAAAGTCGAACGCATGGCGCATCCCTAAGGATTGATCGCCGACGAAGGCTTTATCCTTTATTTTTCAAATAAGACAAAGCAGCAGCCTTTCACTGTCTATTCTCCATCACTATGCATTTCATTATGAGTGTGACATACGGTTATTTGCTGCGACCACAGCGGTTAGATTGCGCAGCATCGCCGTTCCTAGTTTACGCCTAATCAGTATTCTGGACATTGCAATGCGTAAACGTTTGTCTCTAACATTGACATTCAAAAGCAAATGGAACTTTAGTCAGTTTTTTAGACCGCAACATCCAGTTGTAGTTCAGCATCGTTTGTGGATTATGGCGCTTTTTGCATCTAACTTCGACATTTTCGAAAAGTCTTATTTGGAATTGGAGAATGGAAACAGTTCATTTGCATCTTAAGGGATCGTACAATGCTGTGCACGTCCAAATTACCTTCAATTAAAACATGAATTTGTTTTTCCGAAAGTCAACAAGTACTGTGAATCCTTTCACAATGTTCTTTCCACGGTCCTCTCGTGGTAATACATAACTTTTAGCGTAGGATTTCAGTTGGTCGTGGTTATTTATTCAGAAAAATATTAAGTTATTTGTTCAAGGTCAATGCATGTAAGTCTTCCTGAAGGTGCTATAGGTTAAAAAAGTCCTGTTCGTGAAGTATTCTTGTATTAACGTTCGTGATCGTTTGAAGAACATGACAACTTCCAGCTATCCATGGAGTGAGGATCCTGAGGACTCGGAGGTGATGATGAAGACTCGCGCTCCAGCGTGGTGCGATCGTGTTCTGATGAATGCCCGTGCATTTACAATCGTGAAGAAAGGGAATCCCAGCTACTCCTCATTTGGTAGAGATATATGCACCGGTGACCACAAGGTGATTTTATTGAATATCGTTTAGGAACAAAGAATGGTTGTTTTCAAACTACTTAGCTTTCAGCCGGTTGCCCTCGCCTTCTCTCTGAATTTGTAACTCATCGAACTCTAACCGGAAGCTATTTTTTTAGTCTCTTACTGCACCAGCACTGCAAGGTATAGTAATGTCCACTGATTTTAGATTCGATCCTACTTTGTGTTTAGCAAGTCATAGATTCGCAGTTACAGCCTTTGACCCGATTGAAGCAATGTGAATGTCTATTCTTTGCATCGTTTAACGTTGCAGCTCGAGATATCCTAAGAATCAAAAGGATGATTCCTCATATATTTCAGTTACACTCACTAGCTTAGCACTCCTTTCTACTCACAATGACATTTTCACGTAAAGGCACTTGTCGTATCACCTATTGTTAATTATTTGTGGCATTCCGACTGTTCGTCGTTTCTTTCATAGATATACTCGTTACAAATTCTAACTGGTAATACTAAGTGTTCATTATAATCTGGTAAAATTGGTCTTGGGTCGGAGTCGCTCATATAGAACAGTGAACACCAGCTATCTAGAATAGATTTGTATTTCCATAGCCTCTATTTTAAGCAGTTCTATAGAAATAAATTTGTTGTAATGAATGGATACCACAGTGTTACAAAAATAGACCGCGTTGGTCACCGAAGATCGGTGTATGCACGAAGAAGGGCTTACATTGTCACATTAGAAGTGGGATTCAACATTCCGACACACATGCACAAGATGATGATTGTTCAGTTAAAACCATTCCGAAGAACTAGTACTATACGTAACTCGATGTCTTGAAGGACCGGTGAATACAAATAACATTCTTGACACTACAATAGGCACTAAAGCAAACGCCATCTCAAACGATGATTCAAAGTATTAGAAGAAATTTGAGTTTGTGATTCGAATATTTCTGATCGCACAGAATTTCCTAGTGATTGTACTCCATTTTACTGTTGAATGGCTAGATGTGGGAGTGGAGCTTCAACGGTGAGCACACCATCTGTGGATAGAGTAGACGAAATTTGCTCAGGATTAGTTCCGCGTGGTAGAAGAAATTCCTGAACCGAGACAAACAAGTACAACTGATACATGTTTCAATGGATCTATGAAAGTGAGAGAATTTTCTCAACGAGAAAGTCCAGTTGATAATGAAGGCATATACAATTTTAGAACCTCTCTCTCTATGTGTGTATGTGTATGTGTGTGTGTGTGTATGTATGTGTGTATGTGTGTCACGCAGTTCATTTGTTGGTTGTGTATTGCCTTACACGGTATGCTTCCAGTGTAGAATGAATTTACTTGACCTATGTTAAGTGACAAGATTGGTACTGACTTCGTAAAATATTGAAGCGCTCCTACAACAGGCTTTAACAGACGTTACCACAATTTCTCTTCTTTGTCCTGACGCAGAGATGCTCTGCGATAAACACGTGGTTGTTGGTTTGATCTCACGCCCAGGGTTCATCATGTCTTCCTTCCTTTCAGGATCGGGAAATTGGTACCAGACTTGTCTGTGAGGATAGCAGGAATGACTTCATAATTGGTAGACAAGTCACTGTGTAGTGCAATTATGCATTAAATCACTTCTGACCATGCTTGGTGAGATCGAAAACACAGCTTATTCCTCACCGATTAATAAACGCCTAATGCACCATACTTTTATCCTTTACGACTATTGCGTCTCTAACTTATTGAAGAGATTCCACGATTTACTGACGAATGACTTCTTCAACGAACACTATTTAAGGATTATTTTTTTTCCCAATAATTCATCATTTTTTCCTTTCTCTTTCTGCTGTTAACAGTATAATTCTCACATCCTTCGTAAGCAATGCGCTCACTCTCAATTCTACTACCGATTTATTAGAAAACTTACTCCATACTAGTTAATGTTAACTCTTGCAGTTTGCTAAGAAATTTTTCGAAAGAAACAAGGGCTCAACAAATTATCTTGTTACAATACACATACGGGCGCGTGTGGCGCAGTGGTTGGAGGCGCCACTGCGACACGTACGTGGATTCGATCTCTGCGCCCATGGCCCACCAAGCCTTCCTTCCCTCCGGGGTCGTCAAATTGGTACCAGACTCGGCTGGGAGGACAGTAGCACTAGCTCGATACATCGGCAGGCTACCGCGAGTCGTTGTAAAGACCAGATATGCATTCAATCACCTCCAACGGTACTTAATGAAGTCGAATGCATGGCGCATCTCTCAGGGATTGATCAACGCCGAGAGCTTTATCCTTTTACAATACAAATTTTAAGCTTGAATTCTACCTGCCTGCTATGATGGCAACGAGGCTCTGCTCCCTTACCATGTGTACGAAAAACAACTTTGTCAGGAAAAGAAAGAACAATGAAAGCATGAATTCGTCGTTTTCTCTTTTAGCAATCGCGAGGTTGTTAAACAGCATACGTTTACTTCCATGCAATAACACACATACAATACAATCGTAGCTGACGTTTCGACAGAATCGCCTTCTTCAGAGCCTGGAAGGGTACACTAATACGCATTTTACTAGGTCAAACATTTCAACAGCACAAACAGAAAGATGAAAATCTGAACAATAAGTACAAGATCTACGGCTTCTCGAAAAAACTCACCGCTTTTTTCGTTTAGAGTCGCTTATGGCTGACGACTGCAGCACCCCCGTCAACGATCGATGTGAAGGTAAGGGGCGAGATCACGCGTGATCTCGGGACATTCCTCCCTGCTATTCATTGTAGGATTTTTGGCATTTATCCAAAAAGCCTTGAGGAGTTTGCGCGTTAGTGTTCTAGTATCCTATGCGTGCCTAGTGGCGTGCCTTGTCTTGCTTTTCGTTTGTCCATCTAGGTGTCCTTTTATGCGGATACGTAAAGGTCTGTCCGTTTCGCCAATATATTCGTCTCCGCTAGCACCACAAGAGATTAGGTATATCGCACCTGAACTCATGCAGTCACCATCCCTGCCATAAGGGCAGATTACGCAATTTTGTGTTTCACACAGACGGTCATTAAAGCGGTTACGAACTAACTGGCGACGAAGAGTATTCGGTGGTATTTCATTTGTCGCTACCGATTTCTCTAGATCTGCCCTTCTTAAGCAACGCTTCATCGCTGCACTTATTTCATCGCTAATGAAAGGCAAGATAAATAGGACATTGTTTTGGCCAAACCGTTCCTTTTGGAGCGTCGCTCTCCCTCGAAACTTATTTCGTGGGGTTACAATTTAGTAGCCATTGGAGATGGATAATTGCCGAGCCAAGTCGCGCGATTCTACCCTTGGTTCCCTACTTAGTGCACACAGAAGTGGCTGTTCGAAACATGTTTCTCACAAGAGCCCTCTTTGCGTGTGAAGGGTGACAAGAAAGGGAGTGAACCAGGATGATTTTGTTACTTGGTTTTAGTAGAGTATAGCCTAAAAAGGACAGGTCTAGAGGAATCGGTAGCGTTAATTGAAATACCACCAAATACTCTTCGTCGCCAGTTAGTTCGTAACCGCTTGTATGACCGTCTGTGTGAAACACAAAATTGCGCAATCTGCCCTTATGGCAGGGACGGTGACTGCATGAGTTCACGTGCGATATACCTAATCTCTTGTGCTTCTTGCAAAGGCAAATATACTGACGAAACGGGTAGACCATTGTGTATCCGTATAAAAGAACACCTAGATGGCAAAAGAAAAGTAAGACAAGGCACGCCACTAGGCACGCACAGTATACAAAAGCATAACGGAGACGATTTTGATATAAAAGTCACTATCCTCGCACGGGATACTAAAACACCAACGCGCAAACTCCTCGAGGCTTTTTGGATAAATGCCAAAAATCCTACAATGAATAGCAGGGAGGAATGCCCCGAGATCACGCGGGATCTCGCCCCTTACCTTCGCATCGATCGTTGATTGGGGTGCTGCAGTCGTCTGCCATATGCGACTCTGAGCGGCTGTTCTTCCTCGGTGGAGGACAGGTGAAAAAAACGGTGGGTTTTTCGATAAGCCGTAGATCTTGTAAATATCGTTCAGATTTTCATCTTTCTGTTTGCGCTGTTGAAGTGTTTGATCTAGTAAAATGCGTATTAGTGTACCCTTCCAGGCTCTGAAGAAGGTGATTCTGCCGAAACGTCAGCTACGATTGTGTTGTATGTGTGTTATTGCATGGAAGTAAACGTATGCTGTTTAACAATCTCGCGATTGCTGAAAGAGAAAACGATGAATTCATAATCCAATGCCGAGGTTAATAGAACGTCGATCCTGGGTACTATTACAATAAAAGCATGCCAATGACGTTAACCTGTACCTGATTGTACTCTCTGAATACTGTACGCTGTGGCGTTTTCTCCTCATGTTTCGCATGAACAAGAAGACGGTTGTCGATAGTCTTCACAGTTACCTCCTCTGGTTTATACTGTGCGACGTCGAATCTGGAACATTGCTTAACCTTTGCTCTTCGTCTGAGATTAAATTTCACTTACGGAATACAATTTACGAAAAATAACTTGAAGCTAACCTGAGTCGAAGAGTTTTACCATCACTCTCATCTTTAATCAAAGGACTCTTGAGATTATCCAGATATGGGTCGTATGTGGGGCGGGACATTAAGTCAGAGTGACCTGAAGGCACACTGTTAACGCAAAAAAAAAAGCCGTCAGTATTTGAGCATAAATATCTTGAGAGCACCACAGCAGGATATATTCACAGATGCTTCCCAGTTCTAGGCTATTCAATCCACAAATAGATAAAAACAAAAAATTAGCGCAATAAATTCGTATCTGTCAAAAAATATCACATGGAATCGTAATGGCTTTCTATGAGGCTTCCACTGAGTATGTCTAGTGGAGACCAACCACACAGAATTCACATGGAATCGTAATGTCTCCACTAGACATACTCAGTGGAAGCCTCATAGAAAGCGGCTCTGAAGAAGGCGAAGTTCGCCAAAACGTCAGCTTATTTGTGAATAAAGAATAATAATAACACCTCGCGTTTGCTCAACAAGAATACAAAGAATTCAGTCCACGAAAATCTTGCATGCCTGTTGTCATGTGTCACCATCTAGCGGTTTCTATTTCAATTAATAAGGGTTGCTGTGCTACAGATCTGCTGGTGTAAATTTAAAAACAGTCACTATTTCAAGACCATTGAATTGGGATCAGTGCATGTCTGACGCCATGTGTTAATACATCTTAGTACTTTAGTATGGTCTGAATAGACTGTGTGTTCAAAGTTGACTTTCCGCGCTCCGAAGAAGGCGAAAGTGTCGAAAAGTCAGCCAAATCTCGTTATAAACAACCTCGCGTCTGCTCAAGAAAAAAAAACACGGACTTGTTGAACAGTGCCGAGCTTAAAATAAAGCCGATGCTGGAAATCCCTTCAGCGTAGTCCAAGACGCAACAGAACACCGTGTACGTGACATCTTTTGAAAAGGTCATAAACACACCACTCAAAAGACGAATTACCAGATAACCGCTGGTGTCCAGTGCAATCATTTGATAATTTCAACAGTTTAGTAATTTTCAGTTGTTTTAAAGCCCAATTGCTTCTCTCTTAAACGTATAATGTAAAGTTCATTTTGGAAGACTCTCTTTCGTTTCGAGCCCTAAGAAGTAATTGAATAATTACCGTGACAACCAAAACCTAATGTAATATTATATAAACCTGCGAAGTATTACATCTTGTCCTGGTAGTACTGGACAATTCTGATTCTCTAATAATCTTCCTTTGAGTTGAGACTACAAACATCCAGTGCCAACAATACGCGTGCTCATCATCGAATGAATCGAGCGCCCTCCGGCAATGTATCCAGTTGTCCGTCTCGCGTACTATAATAACTCATAACAATCTGTTCGCTCTAAAGACTCGTTCAGCAGAACGTTTTACTTCTAGGATCACTGTAAATAAATGCGACACTCGCGTCGGTGGTCTTACTGCTCTGTGCGTTTGATATCCCGAAGAACCAACCAATGACGGCTCTTGACGGAGAATTCGGTCGACCTCTTCAATTTTTGATGTTTTAAGAATGATATCACTGGCAAGATGATGTTCTCGCCTATGAATACTTCTAACTACCATGTTATCCCGTTCCAGCTCTCTTATGACGTTTGTGAGAGTAATTGTAACTAATTTTAGCAACTTAGTAAGAATATGGTCTAACCTGTTTTTACTCAGAATCAGTGTCGTTGCCAAATCGTTGGATTCTCACCATTCTACTATAAACATGGCAACTTAAAAAAGAAACCAATTGTATATCAACATATTCGAGTAATAACGAATACCCTTTGCGTCGACGATCTTGGGCCCTGAGTATTGAATCCTAGTGAACCTTCCTACATTTCCAAGTAGGAGATCGATGGGTTAAACGCGGATCAAAAACGAACATATACCTGAGACGCAGGTGGATCTATCGATAGAGTTTTATCTCTTCTGCTATTAATTTATACATTTCGTTTATACGGGATCATATTCATGCATATGCACATTGGTTTGCCTGCACGTGTGTGCTGATTTTATTCTGCACTTCTATTCTGGTGGAAACCTTCAACTAGTGACTGGGAAGCAATGAGAGGCGGTTCGGGATCTATTAAACAACGATGGAGTACCCATCTACTTCACGAAAGCCTACATAATACTCCATCCGTCTCCTTGGGGTAAGAACAATTCACCAACGGCAAGAGCGAATTTACCGTTCGTGTTTAAGTTAATCGGTTAATTGAATCAGTTGTAATGAAATTAGTTTAAAGGGTATAGGTGGGCAATGATTAGTGGGAAAAATCGAGATAATACTTCAAGTTATCTACTAGAAGCCAGAGAAGCCATGTTTTATCAGTGAAAAGGATTACGATAGGAGAAATTTCTCACATGAATAAGACAATTCTGTTGCAAAGCAACTGGAATAGCAAAGATTCCCCCACAGTGTGGATGCCTCTAAGGGCGTCAGCGTCCTATATGCTACAGATACACATTTAGAGAATATTACGACGTCTTGATATTAGAAATCGGAATGAAAACAATTAGAATGTAAAAATCCTCGTCTAAGAGATACAAATCTTCATATTTCAAAACGATGAAATTCTGGTTCTCCGGAGTCAGCGAATCTATAGTTTTCTGGTTCCTAACGCTGGCATTCTAAACACAACGGCTCCTGAAGAAGTGAGACTTCGTCCAGCAGGATATGACACTTTCCAAACACAATGTTTTTTTTCGAACACCATGATGGAGTAAGAATTTTTCAAAATCTTTCCCAAAATTGCTTGACAACTTGAATTACAAAAAAATTTAAAACTGGAGGAACTTAGTATTAAAGTTACAGACATAATAAGACAATATGCTGAAGTTTGGGTGGACGCGTGTAGCGCAGTGGTTTAGGAGGCGCCACTGTGGCACGCACGTGGAATCGATTCCTGCGCCCACGGCCCACCAACCCTTTCATCCCTCCCGGGTCGGCAAATTGGTACCAGACTCGTCTGGGAGGATAGCAGCACTGGCTCGATACATCGGCAGGCCACCACGAGTCATTGTAAAGGCCAGATATGCATTCAGTCACCTCCAACGATGCTTAATGAAGTCGAATTCATGGCGCGCCCTCAGGGACTGATCAACGCCGAGAGCTTTATCCTTTATCCTTTATGCTGAAGGTTCTTCTGTAAGTCCGTGAGGTTCCCAGACTTTCAAATACGGCGATAATCGTGTTATCATCTCCAATTCTCGGAAGACTAGCTTGAAGGGTTATCTATTAAACACACAAGGCTCGCCGCGCAATTTTACATGGATGTGTCGTAAGATACGATCTCTAATCTCATGTCGGTCACGGATTCGTTGGTTTTATCGATAGGTAAAAGAGTTGGGAGAAACGCATCTCAAAATACTTTGTTCTACTGCTGTACAGGTTTGCACCGTGTGTACGCTCTAACTTACCGCATGCTACTATAATCTACCGCATATCATACAATCACATGGTTGTTATTTTCAAGTGTAGTCGCGATAGTATGATACCCACGATTCATAGTAGCTGCTAGTGAAACAATAGTCAATTACAAATCAAATGGGAAGGAGTTTTGCACTGGTTGGCGAAGCAGCCTACCAGGAAGTAAGGTGCTGGTTCGACATGGGAACGCCCTAGCTCGGCTATCTACATTGCAAGAAGGATCGACTCGTCCAGCATTGTACGACATTCATAAAGAAGAGATGATGCACAAGTAGCAGACGAAGCAACATGCGAGGTGTTCGAAGACCTTTGTGGACGATGAATGCGAGGAAAACGAATCGAAAACAAGAAGTGCTGGTATTTTTAGAGTAGATGCGATGAAAGGTCATGTGAAATAAAATAAAAAAAATCCACATGACCCATCATCATATTTTACTCTTCGTATGCCAGCATTTCTTGTATTCGATTCGTTTTTCTCGCATTCATCGTCCACAACGGTCGTCGAACATTCGCGTGTTGTTTCGCTTGCTGCTTGAGGATTTCGTCTTCCCCACGAATGTCGATTTCGTACAATGCTGGTCGAGTTAATTTTCTTCATAATCTAGGAGATAGCCGGGCTAAGTCGTTCTCTTTTGGTTCCTAGTCGACCGCATCACTAACTATTGCGCTATTCTGGCCCATCTATGCTGATACAATTACGTAAAAATAATTTCAATGATGCTGAGATATTTGCAAAACTCCGGACCGCAGGTGTCTCTACTTTCGCCTCTCTCTCAGCTAGTTCTATCGATCTCTGCCATCAGCAATCACCCGTCAGCGGAAATCACATAAAAATAGTTGTTATATCACATGAAATAAAATTTGTAAACACAAGTCAAACTAGTAATCAATGAATCCATCTGAAAAAGTTTTTGTCAATTGTTAATAGCAGAGAATAGCTTTCCGCTGGATCCGACTGATACAGCATCCATGTTGGACAGGCTATCGACTGAACACAAAAATTGAGGTAAAAGAGCCCTGTTTAACAAAAAAAAAAAAAAAAAACCCATCTAAATGGAAACATACGGGACGAAGTGTACTTCGCCCAACTTGCCTACACCACATCAACCATGCATTTATACAATAGATTGATTACACCTTGTGCATTCTGTGCTAATGAAACTGAAAATCCAATAGGAACAGCGATCAGAGGGGAACTTGCTAATGCGAATATTGGAGCAAAGCGCATTTGATAAACGTTTGGTCAACTAAAAGTGCACTGCGAGGAAGAAATTTCGCGAAAACATGATGTTAAACGCAGTAGCTACGGAGACTTGACCAAAACGCTGTGAATTGAATTGAATGCAATAAAAATAGTTGCTCCTGCAAATAATGTAATCAATAGCTTAATATCAGGGCTTTCCACACTTTACATTAGGAAACACAAACAGAAATTAAACAGTAACATTATAAATGAAATATTTTTTGTGATATAAAGGATCTGTTTTACCTGTAATGTACAACTACACATGGGCGCTGCAGAATACCGTACCTCAGCGTAACCCACATATGAGATGCTATGCAAAGGATTGGTTGTCACTTCTCAACGATTAGACAGTTCCATTAAAAACTTTCGAATACTACGAGAGAGGACGCAACATTGGTGATGATGTGAACAATCGATAGATATGAAATGTGCACAATGGTATGAGTACTCGCAAACACTAGCTAGTACTCAACAAAATCTTAACAGCGAAGAGAAAACAGTCATGAAAAGAGGTCAACGTGCGTGAAATTTGAGTAATCTTTGCGGAACTACCGTCAAACAGTGGGAAACCGTACTTTGATCGTCAACATTTCTGTAAGTAAATTCACCGCAACCAGCACATTGCAACATTCCAGGGCTGTAGAAAAAAGTAGAACGGTATTCAAGACCTTGGAATTTTCGCTATGGTCGTCACCTTAAGTGGAAAACCGTGTGGTCATAAAGTTGGGAAAGCTATCAGTCTTGATTGCAACAGTAATTCGTTAAATTCTACGATGATATTCACGCTATCCAGAAATACAAGGTGATCTGATATTGAGATGCAGAGAGAGTAGCGAGTCCGTGTGTAAAGCATTCACGAGCAGAAGTGTTGCACGAGAAGCGAATAAACTGAGAAAAGAAAGAACTTGGATAAACCACAAGCTGGAAGCAATATGTGCGGTTCAATGAAGATCTGTGCTCTTCACCCCAGTCGTCAAATGTGATTTCTGCAGTGCGTGGGCAGGACGTGTAGTAGGAGGATGTGCTGGTCGGCGACTGTCAGCACCCAATCGTCGAGATCGTCCGTACAGCGCACCATGGCGAGCGTCGAGCACGCAGCGCCGGCGACTCATCGATTGATCGCGCGACCGTTTGCTCTGGCCAGGTCACCGTTGGGCCCTTCCGATCGAAGTGGGTCGATTGGTCGTCTGGCGCATCGCTAACGCCGCGTGCGGTGATCGTCCGCGCCCGATCGACGTGCGAGTTGCCGACACACACGGTCGTTCGTAGTGTGGTAGAGACGCGGCAGTTGTTCTCTTGCAGAACAACCTTTGTAAAACTTGGGCAGAGCAGTGCTGAAATCCGGGTTTCCAGGTTGAGTCGGATAACTAACTTACCAAAATGAGTAGTCGCCCGTGATTCCTTGTGACCAACACACGCTGGAACTCGTACACGAACTCTTTAATCATGAGGATTTCTCCATAATGTTCTGTAAGAAAAAAAGGACATATGGCAGGACAAATGGTAGTGTCGTCATTTTTAGTTTCATGCATTCTGTACAGTAATGTTTTTCTTTTTTTTTTCGAATTATTTCGATAAAGGTCTGTTCACTTCTAAGTGTGGGATGTCCTTCGCATAATCAGAATTCGACGTAAACCTGATGGTAACCTCCCGAACTTCATATGTTGGAAACTTGCGAATTTTAACAATGTATACGGCTGGAAACAGCAGTCCTATAGTCGGTCACCGCTCACGTGAACTCGACTCATTACTTGATGCTTAAGAACTAATAGCTAAACATCAATTCTAGCGTCTACATCAACTAAAATCGGACCATTCGCTAACGATTTTGGTCGATGGGAAGCTTGAATTCACCTCAGTATTTCGGAGATTGTTCCAATTAGAGTGGTGTTGTGATCGGTATGCGAGACAGTTGAAATACAGTTGTTAGGCTGACACCTGACATCATACCTAATCAAGCATCAGAGGAACCACGAATACTCGTCCTGAAACTTCGCAACTTCGCATGAGTTGGATGCTTCACATAAAGACTACATAGTGTACTGTGAAAAACAAATGGTATTGAGATGATGGCAAAAAACATACTCATGCTCAAGTACTGGTACTGCATGCGTGGACGGTGTATAGAATAGTAATGGAATCAATATGATCGCAATAGTGGATACACCGATCTATCGGAAAAAAAGCCCTCAGGAAGTTCTTAATCATCTGAGACTGCTTGAATAGGGAGCTAGTTCTGAAACACCAAATACATTGCGGTGAATGGTATGTCAGCCAGGTAGCTCACGTTTCCGAAGAAATAGAATTTGTTCGTTTACTTACCAGGTTAGTGTGAACTGCAACCAAAAGTCCTAGGTATCATGAATAGAAGCGAAAACTTATGGCATAGTGACTGATCGAATCCTATGTTTTGCGTGATAGTAAGTAAATCCTCATTTTCTTCTTGTATTCCGAAACAATTCATGTTAGGAATTCTCCAGTTACCATTCAACGTACGAACTGGAGTAGTTACGTTATCCATTTTATGACTTTACAAAGTTTAAACGTTTCTTCACTACTCGTTCATTAAACAGCGATCGAGTGTCCTATTCGAATCTCGTAGAAATTTCTTGCGCCATGTCTAGTAACCTTCCTAAATGTGTCCAACTGTTGCAAAGAGTTTGAACACTTGGTGTTTCCTCGTTAAAGAAGTTATGGATCTCAGCACATCATCTTCTTGTTTTGTTATCCTACGAGCATCATTCGAGGAAGTGGTTAGGTTCCTATGTTAATTCAAGTCCACTATGAGAATCTATCGTCATGCCGTCACATATGTTGAAATTAAATGCCAGCCGACCATGATTTTCCCTGGAATCCCATGATGCCAGCAAAGAAACGTCATCAGCACTTCGTTAAAATATGCCGCGACTGTTCTAGACAACATAAAACTTTCTGCCTTGAGATTAGAAGAATATTAGGATAAGTAGGGATTTATGTGGCTGCACAATCCTGCGATTAGCTGACGAGCAGGTTTAGGAAGGCTTTACCGGATACAGAAGGAACAACAACATAGTTAACGATAATATTTAATTTATAAGCAGTTCGATAAACTAGCAATAGCTTGAAGTAATCGGCACGGTAGCAACAATTCCCTTCTTTTCGTCGATTCTCTTAAATTTTCGTCCAAGGATTCTATTTCAGAAGAGGTCTAGCTCTATACCTTATTTAAATTCAATGAAAAATTCGAACTTCGGTAATACAGAAAACGAAATTTCTCTTAATCTACAAAGCAGCAGATAAAGCATTAGCGAGTGGGAAAAAGAAAGCACTTTTCTTGTTTAGTATGGTTTATTCATGAAAGGCTTTCTTTTCCCGTCCGGTTTTATTCGTTAATGCTTCTATGTGATCATTTTGCTAAGATTCAAGATGTTTTGTCATCATAGCGATCTTCTGAGACAAATTCGGCTGTAAAGAATCTTTAAGAACATCGCCGCACTCCACTATTCCTACTTTACGTCGTCGGTGGTCGATTAGGATCCATTTTTTTATTGCACCTTATAGTGTGATCAGGAAGCGGATAATTTATTCTGCGTAAAAGAAACCCAAGACAGACTTCCCACCCTACAAGTAATGGCGCACTCACTTCTTCAGCTTTTCCGGCTTCTTTCTATTGTCTCTCAATAGCGAACGACAGCTCATTTAACCCTTGACAACTGAGTCCGATTTGATCCTGCCAAGATTAATTAAGGAGGAAGCAGATAGTACAGTGGTAGTGATTCCTGTTATCATGAGCATGGTGCTAGTTCGATTCCACTGCGGGCTACCCAAGCCTATCATCCCTTCGGAGTAGGGATACTTGCACCGGACTTGTATGGGAAAAAATTCACTCCCGGCAACCCAATTGGGAACGCTCCAGCCCGGCTACCACAGGACTCCAGGTACTATCGACTCGACCAGCATTCTACGACATTCAAGATGAAATGAAAGTCCTCAAGCGGTAACCGAAGCCACACGTAAGGTTAAAAGACCTTCGTTGACAATGGATGCGACGAAACGAATTGAACGTGAGAAGTGCTAGGATCCGTATAATAGACCTGAGGACGGGGTCAAATAAAATACAAAATATAAAATAAAAGAATAATTAAGACTTTGATCTAATGATAAGTTAAAATACCAGGATCCACCGTTGTCTCGGTTTCATAGTCGCATGATGACAAATCTCACTCTGATCCACAAGGGCTGAGACTGCTTGTCGTGGTGACGACCTGGGGCAGACTTTGGCCAGGCTGTCCTCGGGATTCCAGGGAACTACAACGGCTTGACTAGGAAATCTCCGAAAAATGGTGATTATGCTGGAGCTCGCACAACTAGTAAGGATTGTTCCTGTAACAAAGAAAACGAGAAGTTTTTATAAAATTTTCTATCGTAGCTGCCGCTCCGGCACCTACTTCCTTTTTACAGCCGCAAGTAATCAGATGTTCACGGCGGTTATTCCTTTCCCTGTATGGGTTTTTGTAGCCGCATTGAATCGAGTGTAGTGGAGTAGAACACTGTACGGTGCGAGAATTCACACGCCAAAAAGTAGCTGCCACAGCGGACACACGATTCGAATCATTGCAGCTTTGAAGAGCGCGAAGGCCCGAAGTATTAGCTACCACCCTATTTCTAGCTTATCGACACAATCACGTTTTGATCATTAAACCGCGAGTTCTGAATTTCCTGCCACCGTTTTGTTGCTAACCGCAACAAGTCCTTGAGGGGAAAGCTTCGACTGACAACTTCGCGTGGTTTGACGTCAACTGATAACGAACGTCCACGGCTTTCGTTGTTGAGAGAGATTCACGTCTCCGGCAAAAACCATTCGAAGGAACCCTGGATTGTGCACTCGGAAACCCTCCTTTGCCTTCTGCTTTACTGAAATTTCGAGCAGTTGTCGTTGATTTATTCCCAGGGTTGAACTCATGGAGAAAAAAGGTGCGATTTTCGGGAGAAAGGTTTACTAGTTAAACTTGCGGCTGGAAAAGTTGGATTCTTCAGCTTGGGAAACACTGCTTGGGATGGATCACCACTGCGCATCGCAGTTCGACACCCAGCAGCATTCCCAGCCACCATGAGACCGTAAAGGCATTGAAGGAGGAGGGTATTTTCATAGATCGATTAGTATGCCTTCATGAAATTCAAGTACGACAAATATTTTTATTTATTCTTTCATTCATTGTCACTCAAGAAAGCATAAATAACTTGTTGCTGAAAACAAGTATAAGATGGGAGAAGGGCTTAAATGCTTAGTGATGTGAATGCTAGAAATCAAAGAGAAAGAAATTCATAGCGGTGGTAACAATAACGGAGATTTGTGATGGCTGTTCTACGATTCGCCACAACCGATTGAGAACTTGGAGCAGCGAAAAGCAATTCGAGTTCACAATAGTTAGAGGGTGACCGCTTAACATTGTTGAACATTTATTGTTAAATGGAAGATCAAGGATGTGTGGCAAATGGTTGCTACATCTACGGTAACAAAGTACTGCTTGCATATGGTCCAATAGAGTCATCCACTATAACATCTTAACCCTGGCAAACCATGGCTAAGACCTGTTGATAGAAAACCGACGTGAGAGAAAACAGCTGGAATTGTGAAATTTATGTCCAAAATAAAATGAATGCTTTAAAGCAACCATTTTTTTCGCAAACAACAAGACGAAACGAGGAATCAATTTCACAAACTGGTGCAGAAGTCCAGTCAACAGGATTGCGGATGTGCTTCACTATGTCTTCACCAAAGCACTTTTTTAATTACTGCAATATTTTTAAGTATCACAAAAACTTTATGCAAAAGCTTCTTAACAACCATAGAGCAACTTAAAATAGTACTGAACGTTAACATTGGTTCTAGGTTGGGAAAATCTTTTTACTAGAATAAATGAGATCGACGTTTTTTGTTGACAAAGAAAAATTAGTCCAAACTGCTCTCAGATTAAAAGATTTTAGTGCTGACTGAGATACTGGTTTAATGTTTATGGTTAGAAAATGGGGTTACTTTTGAAATCATCAAATAATTGCTTAGAGTTTACGAAGTGAGCAGAGACCGATCTGATATCGTTGGGCATCACTGTGGTCACACTGGCCTGCAGAACATCTCCATTTGCACGATTGAAGTCAGCTATATTCTGTTTAGTGTGCGAGAAATTAGAGCCAAGCCATGGAGTGCAATATTTGTCGTGATGGGAAGTTTGCATATATCATTCAACTTTTATTTACTGTCTGCTATTTTTTTCCCACAACAGGACAGTGGGTAAAGTAGAACCCCGAGGATGTTGAAAAAATAGGAAAAACACTGGACCCAAAGAGGGTTGCGAATCCAAGGCTACCCTACCCGGCGCCTCAAATACACTTTGCCATCTAGGCCCTTGCTTTGCTTTTCTCCCAGCAATCTTCTCACTGTAACGGTGCTGTCAAATCTTTTGTTAATGAGAATAATTTGGTGAGCACAACTGGTAGTGAATCAAGTTACTTATCATTAGCACCTTTCGGGGAAAAAACCAGCTGCAAGAAAGGAAAAGCAAAGGCCTGGGTGGTGTAGTGGATAACATGTGATTTCCCGGAGTGAATATTCGCAAGCTCGAAGCTCATACGGGTTACTAGTGTTGTTTACATCTCAGCATCATTGTGGCTTTTAAGACATTGAAAAACACTCCCTCCCTTCACTATTACACTGTTTTAAAGGCTTGGCTTGCTCGATATTAATGGTGAAACTGGCCTCGTCCCATTAATAACAAGTGTTTCAAACGACAAAGCTGATTGGATCTATACTAATATAGGTAAACAGGAAATTCAGGCTGTTCCCATAGCACTCCCTATTATTTCGAACAAGCTGTACTGACGAAGATACTTCAGCACCCATTCCCCGTCTTCTCAGTTATACGATTTTGACTACCGTTCCCAGGACTGACTTTCTTTTAACCTCTGCAGTGGTCAACAGTTCTTTTTTTTTCTTGACGATTCGGCTGCGTCGCCCTCTTCAGATCCTCGAAAGGTAAACTGATGCAGATAAAACTGTTCAAACGCGATAAACGCAGGTAAAACTTGACGCATAAATTTTCAATCACATGAAAAAGTAGTTCGTCTCAAACGCAACCCGTTTTGTTGATTGTAACCCTGCCAGTTGTTTGGTGAAGACCTGCCGCTCCGCTGAACAGTGAGTGTTTTAAAGAAGCTGTTTATCGTGCGAATGAAAATTTCTGTAATAAATTTTATCTATTGGTGTCATAAGAATGTTTGCTTGAGGGGACTGCGTGTCAGTTTGACCGTTCCAAGCTCTGAAAAAAGCAATGCCGCCGAAACGTCAGACACTATGAATGAATAAATGATGTAGTAATAATGCTTACTTTTTATTTTCTACCTACTATATTTTTTATGGTGGGGTATTAAGCAAAATAAATCACAATATTGCTGTAATATTTGCAAAACTCCGGAGCGCAGGTGTCTGCGCTGGGAAAAGAACGAGTTATTGTTCTTTCCGGGGAGTAAAGGTAAGCATTGTGACTTCAACCATAGTCTCACCTCAACTGGGTTCAGTGCCGATGTGAGCTCCTCAAATCAATCCCGCTGACGGGTGATTGCTGATAGTAGAAATCGTTGGAACTAGCTAAGAGACAGGCGAAACGAAGGACCCGCATAGTGTGGTGGCGGTGAGCGTTACTCCTAGGAAAGGACAATAACGTTCGAGCCCCACCGCAGACAACTGCGGTCTGGAGTTCTGCAAATATCTCAGCAATATTGTGGTTGTAGTAACAATTTCCTCTTTTCTCGTGAAAGAAACAGTGAATTATTGATCTTTGTGGAAGTTGAAGGAAACCAACCCTGGGCTTGGTAAAACCTTCGAGATTCAGCTGGTTAGAAGACCAAAATAATTGGTCCCTGGACAAAACGTTAACTTCACCTAGAAGAGCACTGAATGAGGTTGTAAAATTTTTTACTCTGATCTTTCCAAATTAACACGACGGCTGGCTTGCTATTTCGTAGTTTGAGAAGCCTACATAAACTAGTTCAGATTCAGATGCCATTAAACTCAAATTTCCAAAAAAGTTGATACCAGCCATTATCACACTGTTTCGGGTATCCACTTGTTTACCTGCCAGAATGCATGGTTCCAAACCAGTGAAAATCCAGCAGAGCTATTTTTTTTCAAATGAAAAGGCAGACTGACAAAACATCGGAAAGTATCATCCTGGCATACCTGGCATAAATCTTTACCTTTCAATGGGACATATTTGGGTGTCATAAATTCGCTTAAACATTGCTGAATATTGCAGTGTCGTCCCTATTTATTCATCTAGGCATTTTGTAACTTTAACACAGATGTTGTGACTACTGCGACTGTGACTAGGGTGAACTCATCAAGTAGCGGTTACATAAAAAAGTGGTACCCAAAACCAAGTAACAAAAACATCCTCGTTCATTTCCTTTCTTCTCATCCTTCACACACACAAAGAGGGTGATTGTCAGAAACATGTTTCGAACAGCCACCTCTGTGTGCACAACTAAGGAATTGAAGGAGGAATGGCGCGACTTGGCTCAGCAAATATCCATCTCCAATAGCTACGAAATGGTAACCCGACGAGATATGGTTGAAAGGAGAGCGATGCCCCAAGACCAAACAGTTGGCCAAAAGAAAATCACTGCCCTTTATTAGAGATGAAGTTAAGTATAACTATAAAACGGTGCCTAAGAAGGGCAGGTCTAGAGGAATCGGTTGCGATAGTAGAAATACCACCCGATACTCTCCGTCGTCAGTTAGTTCGTAACCGCCTGCATGACCGTCTATGTGAAACACAAAATTGCGTAATTTGCCCTTATGGCAGGGACGGTGACTGCATGAGCTCGGGTACAGTCTGCCTGATCTCTTGTAAAGCGTGCGGAGACGAATACGTTGGCGAAACGGGTAGACGGCTCTGTGTCCGCATAAAAGAACACCTAGATGGCAGGCGAAAAGCAAAACAAGGCACGCCACTAGGCACGCATAAGATACAAAAGCATAGTGGAAACGATTTTGATATAAAAGTCGCTATCCTCACCTATACCTGATCTCTTGTAATGATTATGGCAAACAAAAAGCAAAACAAGGCGCGCCACCAAGGACGCTAAAAGTCACTATCCTCGCACAGGATGCCAAAAACACCAGCGCGCAAGCTTCTTGAGGCTTTTTGGATAAATGCCGAAACCCGTAAAATGAACAGCAGGGAGGAATGCCTTGAGATCATACCTGATCTCGCTCCATACCTTCGTATCGATCGTTGATGTGGAGAGATGCAGTCGTCAACCATATGCGACGCTGATCAACGGCTCTTCCTCAGTGGAAGGCACGAAGAAAAAAACGGTGGGTTTTTCGAGAAGCTGCTGGCCGTATGACTGTCACTTAGATTCTCATCTTTCTGCATGTTTTATTGAAGCGTTTGACCTAGTAGATTGTATAACAATATGTCCTTCCAGGCTCTGAAGAAGGCGATTCTGCCGAAACGTCAGCTACGATTCTGTTGTATCTCTGTTATTGTATGGAAGTAAACGTATGCTGATTGACAACCACGCGATTGCTGAGAAAAAAAAACGACGCATTTGTAAACCAATGCCGAGGTTAATAGAAAGTCGATTTTAAGAACTGTTGTGAGTACTTTTATACGAGGATTGTGCTGCTGTCTCCTTCACAGCTGTCCCATTACTGTTTATTAGCAAACTTTATCACCGAGTTCGTCGAGTGACTCGAACGGGCGCCAGTAAATCCTCCATTTTTCCCTGTCGCGTGCGAGAGTAGCCCAGTGGGTTCTGTTCGCTCTAGGGATTCGTCGAGCATCACATCTTTCTTCTAGGCTTTTCGTGAAGAACTCTGACCATCGGGTCGGTGGTCTTCCTGCAGTACTTTTGACATCCCGGGGAATCCAGTCACTAAAAGCACTTGTCCATCGATTATCAATCACACGCATTACGTGTCCGGCCCACCTTATCTTCGACTGTTTGGCGTATAGAACGGCATCTCCGATTTTCGAACGTTGACATAGGTCGGAGCTTCGGATCCCATCCCTTATTTGTGTGAAACGGGATACTCCTAGCATCGTCCTTTCGACTGCGCGTTCGATAACGCTGAGTGATCTTTCATCCTGCTTACGTAGCGACCAGGTTTCTGACGCATACGTTAAAGCAGGAAGAACCGTTGAGTCGAAGAGGTGGGCACATAGTCGGGTGTTCTTTGTTCTCTTCACTACATCCTCGATGCTCTTGAAGGCTCCCCAAGCCGCTCGTTTCCTTCTGCTCAGCTCTGGAGCTAAGTCGTTCAGCATAATGATTTCCCCAACTAGTTGGACATAACTGGAGCATTCCGAGATATTCGTTCCGTTTAGCGTGAAGGGGGCATACGAAACCAATCTGTTCTTCATGAACATCGTTTTCTTTAGATTTAGTCGAAGACCAATCTTTCCACGCGCTTTATCAAAGTCTGCAAGCATGCGTTCCGCTTGGCTAATGTCTGGTGTTATAAGAACGATATCATCAGCAAAGCGAAGGTGGTGTATCTGCCGACCATCGATTTTCACCTACCAAGGGCTTCCATGACTGCTTCTATTTCAATTGAGTCAAAAGCCTTTTGTAAATCGATGAAAGTGAGACAGAGCGGTCTTTTGTACTCTCGCGATATTTCAATGAGCCTTGTTAACGTGTGAATGTGGTCCATCGTACTAAATCCTTTTCGAAACCCTGCTTGCTCGCACGGCTGTCCTTCGTCCAATGTTCTGTCAATCCTGTTTAGGATGACTCGAGTGAAAGTTTTCAGACGGCAGAAAGCAATCAGATTGGGCGATAGTTGCCGATATCGTGAAGGTCATCCTTTTTAAGCAATAACAAGGTCATGATGTTCTTCAACTGAATAGGTACCTTGCATTCAGACAGGTAACGTGTGGAGAGCCGAGCAAGTGTGTTTAGGATGAATGACGGAAGGTTCTTTAGGTGTTCTGATCTTATCCTGTCCGGACCTGGTGCTGTTCGATTTTTCACCGACGAAATGGCATGTCGGATTTCGGAAGGGAGAACCGGTGGTAGAACATATCCGTCCTCTTTTATTACATATGACAGAAGGTAGCCGTTGCTATCGAAGAGATCTGGGCAGTATTCGTGGGTGATTTTCTGCATTGCCTTTATGGACGCTGTTATTGTTCCGTCTGGGCGACGGAGTGCAATCATCTTGGTCTTGTAATTGGCGAAGCTTCGGTGGGGTTTGCGAATGCTTTTCCCAGTCTCCGCAGCTGCGACCATTACTGCTGCTGTTCTCCCTTTAAGATCTTCTTTTATCGCCTGTCTGCATTGTTTCGCAAGCTCGGACGCTAGTTCGCTGTTGCTTGCAGCTCGTGCGATTCCACGCTGTCGTATTAGCTCGAGAGTTTCTTGAGAAAGACGTCTCTTGTTGACCTTCGAACTCTCAGCTTTCATGGCACTAACGTGAAGATGTTAAATGAGCTGACCGTATTCCTCGTCGATGTTGTCGACAACTGCATCTTCCCAACAGCCGACTAATGAGTTTAATAAGACCCAGTTTGTGGTGGTTCTGGGACTTCGGTTTTTAAATTTAACGGCTTTTTCTCCTTTCCGCGAGAAATAAAATCTTGCAGGAAGGGGACGGTGGTCTGATTCCATGTAGAATTTTGGGACAACAGCGCCATCGGTTAGGCAAAACATTCTATTTACTATAATGTGGTCTATTTCGTTATAGTACTCTCCATTGGGCGATTCCAACGTTCAGCGTTGACGGTGAGGCTTCTGGAATTGCGAGTTACCATGGATGGCTTTGGTCGTCATGATAAACTCAGAGAGCCGCTCACCCTGTTCGTTCCATTCTAATCCGTGGGTCCCAATGTGACGTTCCTCAGACAATCTTCTTGGTCCAACCTTAACATTGAAATCTCCAATGATGATCTTGAAAAATGTATAGCCTTCTTTGTAGAACCTCTCCAAGTCAATGTAGAGCACTTCAACTTCTTCTTCGTCATAGTTTGATATTGCCGCGTGAACGACGAAGATTGTCAGAGCCGGTGTTGATCCACATCTTTTTAATCGTAAACGTCCGATTCGGGTTGTAAGCGCTTCGAATGAATCGATGTTCATGGACAAACTCGTGTTGACGAGAACTCCGACACCGCCTACTCATCTACTGTCGCATGCTCCGAGGAACAGTTATTCTCCAGTGTCATAGACGGCGTTGAATGGATGGCGTCGTCTCGTCTCGGCCAGGCCGATGACGTCGTACCTTATCATTCTTGCTTGCATGAGCAAATCCTCTATCGAGGACTCGGATGTAAGTGTGCGCGCATTGTAGGTACAGATCGCCACCATAGTTCTTGATCCAGGCAGCTTCCATTGGCCCTGAGATTTTAGCAGCCTCTTCGTACTCGTCCTACCCAACGTCTCGAAATTGGGACCTGTTTCGGGGTCAGAGTAATGAGGCCCGTTTTTTTTACTGTATTTACCATCTTGATACCCACGTATAGCTTGCTGGGCTCTGAACGTTGGGGCTGGTTATACTCACAGGTAGCTTGCTAGGCTCTCCCGGAGTGGACATGGAGCTTATTTGTTGGAGGCGACTCCTAACCGCCTCCCATATACTTCCCTGTCACTTGATTAAAGGCTTTTGGCCTAATTGACTCGTAGAATACAGTCCGCATAAACCGAGAACGCACTCACACACGCATGCATGAATACCCCTAGCAAATACAGAAAGTATGTGCCAAATCAGCGCAGCAGGAACAGGGAGTCCATCCCCTGGATCCACCTGCGTCTCAGGGAGCAAAGGTCGCTTTTGGTCCGCGATTAACACCCTATCCGCCACCTGGGGACACGCCACGTAGCCTCGCGACTAACCGGCTCGAGATCCCTCATGTGAGGGGGATCCGTGGTTATTAGCAAACTACAGTTGATTTTATCCGTACACTCTGTCCATGTTCACCTTGTTATTCATTTCACGTCATTCTACTTCGTCAGATCTCAATTAATGCTCGTAGAAAATGCGTGAGTGGCGTTGTGCTTTCACTCAGCGCATGACCTCTTGAGCTTGTAGCGAATTTCTTCTTCAACAACATCTGGGAGATCAGTTTTACCTACCAAAAGAGGGAAACAGTGACCACTAGCATCATGCTGGTGGAATTACTGTCTCGCTGTCCTGCTTCTTCTTCTGGCCGTTTCTCCTTTAAAAAAAATACTCTCAGAACAATCAGCATTTAGCTAGGCTAATGACTACGTGTGTCTGCAAAGATCAATTGTGTTAGTCTTTCTTTCTCACTTTCTTTGTGTCGAGTGAGTTCGAATACATTTCTTAACGCGCATTAAACTTCACTTCATTATATTATATGTAACCTCCCTTAGGACACTTTTTTTTTGTTTTCAACGGCAAAATTAAATAACTTGTCAGCAAAGACCTCGGCGAAGAATGTGACAAAAAAGAACATTAACTCTCCAATCATGAACTGTTCATCATTGGAATGGTAACATTGGTAACCCGATGTCAGTGCTTCTGAAGCTTTTACAGTAATCTAGATGGACGAAAGAAATTGTGAGGATTTCGTCCGCATTCGGTCATGTTGTATTAAACCAACCTTAGAAGACGATGCTTTCTTTTCTGAGCGCTTTAAATGCTTTTATGAACACAGTGTTTAGTATGACCAACAGTACACTAGGTAGTATAATGAAGCCCATAGCTCTTGTCCATATATACAAATTAAAGAAAAGTGCTCCACTGAATTCGACTCGATGCGATCATGATGTACCACATAGGAGGAATGAAGAACTGTGGGCCATCAGCTCGTATCAATTCGACTCTAAGCAAGGTGAAGGCATACTCTAGTCGAACAAAGCTCTTAACCAATCTAGGAATAGGTTATCAACGAAAGACTGCATGTTACCGAGCGTTTGTGTGATGCGATGTAATAGAGATGTTTGTCCGACTACACAATTTCTAAAAAGCATAGCTTGGTTTTTTTTATTAAAAAATTCACGAAATATTTGGGGTGCGTATTTATATATTTTATTTTATATTTTTAACGCAGTAGACGCTTCCTGTAATACATGTAGGATCGATCCCCTTGTGCCAGCCTCACCAAGCCCTCCAACCCTTCAGGTTCAGCGTATTTGCGACAGACTTGTCTGGAAAGACAGCAGCACTGGCTCGATACATCGGCAGACCACTGCGAATCGTTGTAAAGGCCAGATATTTAATCACCTCCAATTAATTTAATGTTAATTTAATGCTTAATGATATCGAATGAACGGTGCGTCGCTCAAGGATTGGTCAACGCAGAAGACTCTACCCTTTTGTATTGGATGTTCTGAGATATTTGTGGGTGATGGGCCTCGGTGGTGCAGCAGATAACATTCGAACCCCAGGAAAGAGTCAATGCTGTTTCGAGGCTACAAGGGATCCAAATTTTAGAAATTTATCCTCATCATTATAGTTGTCTTCCACATAATACCCTGCTATGAAAAAATGGTACAAAATAAATAGAAAGGTAAACACACTGATATTCTACGTTGAGTCTATAATGATGTTATGAATAACGACTGTTTGCTACTTCCTATGTGTATCAAGTGGATGGGGAAAATGAAACGAGACTATAATCTTTTATAAACAAAGCTATCAAGTTGATTAGTTCTTGATGGGCGCACTCGACTTCGTTGAGAACGGTTAGGGGTGCGGTGCGTATCTGATCTACACAATGACTTGCGGTGTCCTGCCAATGTATCAAGTCAGTGCTATAATTCTCCCGGACAGGTCTGGTACCAATCTTCCAGACTCAAGATGGATGGATGGCTTGGTGAGTCGTGTATACAGGATGAAACCTACAACAACGTGGGCATTATTTGGCACTTACAACCACTCCTTAGCACAAACCTTGTATATCTTAGGAATTCAACTCGTTGGTTTGTATAGTTCCAATTTCCATCCATGAAAATCCATCCTTCTAGAGCTTCATAAGCAGTCAGATTTGGGAAGACCGCATAGACACACTTCGAAGAATTCGTGTTTTATCATTCGAAAACTGAGAGTGCAGGCTTCTCCCTCCTTAATCTCTTATAGTAGGGTACTCTTCTAAGTCCATGTGAAAAGAAGTAGGAGGGATAAATTGCAGTGAAAGCATGCATTTCAATAGCTGAACTCAACAATTGAGCGAACTACAAGTCAAACAATTTTCTAGGTAGAAATTGCCGATCAGCTTAATGGTGTAGAACAAGTAGCTCACGGCGATAATCTCAGTCGCTCTAAAAAGAATCATAAAATGTCCGAATTTTAGGAGTGGGCAACCATTCGCCGCGAGTGTGTAGAAAAATTATGGGTGAAATAGATAGGTCAGCTACACAGATTTAGGCGCCGGTGCCGGTGCGGAAGTAAATGTATGCTGTTTAACAGCCTCGCGACTGCTAATAGAGAAAGCAACTAATTCTTTGTTCAGTCTTCGCTGGAAATTAAGGAGTATTTCATCACCTGTATCACCTGTCGTCCCGCTCATAGTGGAATAACTCGGGTGGGCTCCACTAAATCTATCACTTTTCCCTGTCCTGTACAAAAGTAATCCGGTGGATTTTGCTCGATCTAGGGGTTCTAAGATTCGAAGACATTCTTACCGTTGCGAGTGAAAGGGGTACACGAAACCAATCCGTAACTCATAAACGTCCCCTTTGTGGAATCCAGACCAAGATCAATTATTCCACAAGTGTTATCAAAATCGGCAAGCATTCGCTCCACCTGGCTAATGTGTGGTGTTAAAAGCACGTTGTCATCAGCAAAGCGAAGATTATGGTTTAATTGTCGAACAGTAATTTTCACTCTCACGTTATGCCATTCCTGTGTTCGCATGATGTTCTTGGTGGTGGAAGTAAATCGTTTTAACGACATGGTATCGCCTTGCCCAACTCCTCTTTTGAAATCGATGTTAATATTGATGTAGAATTGTGACATCTTGGCTGTGAGACTTTCGTACTGCTCGCGAATATTCCTTATACACTGAGTACGGACTCCTTGACTGTCCAGGACTTCCATGACTGCTTCTATTTCAATTGAATCAAAGACCTTCTGTAAATCGATGAAAGTGAGACAGAGCATTCTTTTGTACTCTTCCGATACTTCAATTAGCTTTGTTATGGTGCCGATGTGGTCCATCGTACTAAATCTTTTTCGGAACCCTGCGTGCTAACACGGATGTTCTTCGTCCAATGCTCGCCTGTCTAGGATGATTCGAGTGGGAAGTTGATAGACGACAGACAGTAAGCAGATTGAGCAATATCGTGAAGGTCACCCAAGAATTTGAATAGAATTAGAAATAATAAAATTTGTGAGAGGCTATTTCATATTTGTGGTGCTCCATTCCAATGGATTAAGTTTACTGAAATTACCAAGATTACCTGCATACATAGGAAACAGCAACTACTCTGTCCACAAAAGTGAATGCTCAACTTGAATCATTGCGTATTTAAGGAACGCCAAGCGTTTGCTACTATGAAACGGAGTAGTGATGTCAAAAGGAATGAAAAATAGACTTCTAACTGTGATGATGAGGACAAAGAAATGAGCTGAAATACCCATATATAGTGCTCATAGAGTGAGTAGCAATGTGGAAATTGTGATAACATAATGGGATAGAGAGTAACCCCTGCGACTAGAGGCCTATTTATTTGATATTTATTATTGTTTTACAAACCGACACTACATGTATAGACAGACTGTGTAGATGCCAGCGTGTAGTTGCACTCGATTTGTTTGCTCGCATCCATCAGCCATGCAGGTCTTGGAACTTTTTGCATATGACTTTGGCTTCTGTTTGAGAATTTTTCGTCTTTATCACAAATGTCGTTGAATGTTGGCCTAGTCGATTGTCCGTAGAATCCCGATAGAGCCGTGTTAGGGCGTTCCTATCCAGATTTCATACTTCAACATGTGTTTAGATGATAGATGTTTACACGTGTTTGATAAAGACATTTATTCTGGCTAGGTCGTCTTCTCGATGTGACGCCTTCGGAGTCGTACCAATACGGATATTCTTCAGTGGTAACACCACGCTTATAAGGCAAGCACACCCGGCAATGCTCTTCTGTATAGAACGGTTGTTGTTGATGCGATTATCCGTTGATAAGAATTTGTTGTTCAACGGGTAATCCACCCCTTCAGCAGTCGGTATTATGTTAGCTAGCACAAAGCGAATAGCAAAACAGTAACTTGGAAACCGGTCGTCATTTAACTTCGATAGCAAAATAGTCAACATCTGTTTAAATCGTAGACACTACGATACAAAAACGATGGCGCCACCTGGAGAAGACGGACAACTGTTCGGATCATCAGCTCTGAAGAAGATGAGGACGTCGAGACGTTAGCGGAATAAAAGTTATTTATCAACCTCGTGTATGCTCGATACCACCGAGGTTAAATGACGGCCCGTTTCAAAACTATTGTTTCTCATACTTCAAATTTTCTGCCAAGTGTGGAACCAGCGAATTACCCCTTCTTCGTGAAGTAGTGAAAAAAGCGAAGAGGTACATGATGCTTAAAATAAACTGGTAATGAAAAATAGAACCGCATTGAGCTTCTCTCTCTTCTTGATTGGTTATAGAAATGACTGACTGCTCAATATTTCTTTATGAGACCGGAACTTTTCTAAATATCAGAAAGAACAGAATTCATAGAAACTATCCCTCACACCCGTACTTTGGTACCACAAACAGAACTGTGTGACACATTTAAAAGGCATAGAAAGCTTATCAATATATCGCGTCACATAGAAATGCATGGTGCGATATGACGTTTGGAAACATCCCTTGCGGACTGAGCGCTCCATTTCTGTGCCTCCTCCGCCAATGTCGGGTGGGGTGAGTCCGACGAGCTCAGCACGAAATGCGGATGCGAGCATCATTAGCTTAATGTTAGCTGAGTGGGTTCTCATTTTTACATTGTATGTTCCATTAAGCGACTCGGTCGATCGCCATTAATTCTCCATTTTTGTATATCTATGGGATTCAACAACAGTTAACACGACAACCATTGTTGATTTCGCCGACGTCAACAGAAGCAGCGAACTCGCCCGGGATTCAAGCACGGTAATACTTGCTTTTTCGACGACAACCTATGATTTTCAATAGCGGGAGTATTAGTGGAGTTGAAAACATTGTTTAATCAAGAATTTAAGAACTTTAGGGTATCTCATCCAGAACCTTCAACTTTTCTGTTGCTTCGTGTGCAACGGAGTGTTCACAGAAGGAGAGTAAGTGCGAGATCACGTCGTAGGAAAACATGTGGGTTTCGAAGAGGTTAGTCACATACTATCATAAATTTTCTTTATATGCTTCTATGGAACTTGGTGAGCACTTTCATTGTGTAGTTTTCTTCAGGAGTGCATCTTCAAGTGTTACAGTGAATAAGTTGATAAAGGCACACAATTAATGTGCCAATTTTGCAAGAAGGTTTACAGGTAGTCTTTTAGTTCAAGAAATGAGTAGTTGAAAGAATGCAGCGATAATTTTTCGATGACCAAAGTTCTTGAAGGTTTAAGGAACGTACACAACGGATTTCACTATGGCTGTTAATGCTTCCAATTATTTTTTTGTCAAGTTAATATTAGAAGTTAAGGAATTATTGCTGACTTGGATACTTGGATGGCCCGTCTTCACTGATTGTGCGGGTTCCAGAATAATTTCCATTTCCTCGGAGTTTTGGCTGTTTAAGTATTGTGGTTTGCCAGTAAGAAATTGGTAAGCACGCTTTTTCTTTCCAGAGAATGAAGTTTCACGTTATGCAACAGTTTTGAAGACCATTTCATGGGGCATATCACTTCTATGACGTTGAGGGAAAGACTGATTTTGCTCACGATTTTGTTTCATCTGTTTCTTTGACATGAAACCAACAGTGATTATGAAGTGAAAAGATGAACGAGAGTGAATGCATGAATGGTTAGCGAGATCATAACGTACGATTAGTGATAATTTACTGCTCTAGACGTTCAAGTACCAAGATCAGAAAACTGGTTATGCTATGTTGGTTGAAGAACACATTCTTGCAAGTGCGTGTCTGACGTTTGAACGTCGGTTTTTACTGTCTGGAGTTGAAATACCACCAGGTACCATCTCAATATATTTCTTTGCTGATATCCCACTATTCTACTCATTGTTCGTTCTTTTTTTTCTAGACGTAGTCTTCTACGGTTTTCACATTCTTTTTTAACATTCCTCATAGATTTCTGCCGAAGAGAGTCCTACTCATTCTGGTGGCTCAGTTGACAGCCGATATAATAAGGCTCTTAACGAAACTCGCAAATATGGCAACCAGCGGAAAACTCTAATTGTTCGGTTAAAAGAGGTCAGTTGCAATTCTGTATAACTGGTTTGATTTGTCTTATTTAAAGAACGAGTTCTGTAGAATGTCGTCGATTCTGGTGATGATCCTAGTTTTATATCAGAAGCAAAAGACTCGGTTAGGACATAATTCATTACGTTATTTGATTCAATTTGCAGTCGTAGTGGTTTGAGATGACTCCAGTGGAAAAAGTATTGAAAGAAAGGCCGGTGAAGCTGTATTCTGACCAGTCACAGAGTTGGATGCTGACCTCTGCATACCTCCGTCATCGTGACTTCCTAATTTTGATCAAAAATTAGGCGGTTGACTGCGGCGTGAAGCTGTTTTTTTTGCTGAAATTAACCTTTTAGAGCAAACCCTCATCCATCCGTTCCATCGTAACATTCTCCTTCTGTTTAGACTGCTCTATTGTACCGTTTGTTTACTATTTATTTCTTTCGCAAATATTTGTGAATATTGGGTCGATTTCTTTGAGGTAAATATTAGTTTGGTTTTCTTAAAGCCTGCATTCGAATAACTAATGACTTAAAGTAGAATAAAGTGTAGGAGTTGGTAAATATTTGCTGCGATTAGACTTAAAGGAAGAGGTTAGAGTAGTGGTGACAAACTGCTGCAACTGTCATATTTGTTCAGTGTCATATTCATTACCTAATGGGGCTATTATTTTGCAGCTTTGGTGGCTTCTTTGTCTTGCCTTTCATTTTAGTGACTTGAGTGTTTATCTTGCAAAAGATCAATTCTACTTGCTACAAGATCTTAGCGACATGCAAGTTCGTTTTTTCCTCTGCTTATGCCAACTGTGTACCTATTTTGTGCTGTTTTTTCATTTGTAATTATAGGTTTGTGTCAATTATTCGACTTCAACGAAATTCTCAACGGAGGACGTGTGTAGGATTATTACGCATTTCAGGAAAGAGATGATTTAAGTATTGTGACTGTTAAGCTGCAATATGTTAACTTTGTTAGGTATTGGTTGAATATGAGTGTTAAAATAACGGATTCTCGATTTCACTGGGTGCAGAAACGGTTTGGTTTGAGCGGTGAGGAAGGACGCGCTGTCGTTGGAAAGGATAAGGATAAAGGATAAAGCTCTCGACGTTGATCAATCCCTGAGGGATGCGCCATCCATTCGACTTCATTAAGTATCGTTGGAAGTGATTGAATGCATATCTCGCCTTTACAATGACTCGCGGTGGCCTGCCGATGTATCGAGCTAGTGCTACTGTCGTCCCGGACGAGTCTGGTACCAATTTGCCGACGCCGGAGGGATGGAAGGCTTGGTGGGCCATGGGCGCAGAGATCGACTCCACGTACGTGTCGCAGTGGCGCCTCCAACCACTGCGCCACACGCACGTTGGAAAGGAAGCTGGAGTATTCATGTTTGACTAGGAACCACTGTAGGTGAAAGCAGTCGTCAGTTTTTTCAATTGGTTATTTATATTTGCTTTTATTTTTTCTCCTTTGTACAACAGGTTGCAATATTAAGCTGTACTATCAGTGTTGAGCTATTTGTTGAAAAAGTTTAGCTTTTATTTGCTTCATTGTTGATTTTCAGCGGCCTGCGGAACTTCTGAATAAAGTGTTTGAATTTTTTCATAAGGATAAGGAAGTTAACGGAGTTTTTCTCTTTGACCCTCGAATGTTCATGGTGGTTAAGGTGTGTGCACAGTACACTCGAATAAATGTGTAATTGCTTGTGGCTGTTCGTTGGAGGGAACCAAACATTTCTTTCAGATATCAAGTTCATTAGGACGAACTATGACTACGTTCATCGATCGAGTTCCGTAATTCCGAAGCATTCATCCGTTCTTCACTGTTCTCATAGCACTATTCGCAATAGGCAATCCAGTTCCTTATTTGTATCGGTAGAATATGATTGTGCATTTATCGAAGCTACAGTACCTCTTAGTAACTGTTGTGTTTCACAATGAAGTTGTTGTGGAAGCTTTCGTCTTCTTCTTTCTGTAATTTCAGCCTTTGTTTTGCGAAATTTCATATTTACAATTTGTTTTCCATATCAGTTGGTGTTGAAAATACACTATCTGAATGAAAAAAGGTTGGGGTAATCTCACTTACTAGAATTCCTCATTATACACAGTTGGTCAAGAATCGTTAACAGTCATAGCGTACAACGTCGCTTCCACATGTTTTGTGCTAAAAATAGAAGCACTGGAGTTGAAGATGCTGCCGTGAGGCCGACCTTCTACCACGGCGAGGACTAATTGAAGACCATATTTGAAGCAAGTCAGTGACAAATGTTCGAAGGCTAAAGATGGAAATGTTCGCAATTAGAGTAGCTTTTAAACACCGGGATCAAAATCGATAAATGTGGATGGACGGGATGTAAAGTAGCTGAGGCGATGGTGTTCTCCAGTGTATCGTTGGTATTTACTCTCTTGCAAGGCTTCCTTTAAAGACGCTAAAGCTCTAAATTTGTTCTCAGCTTTTGGGATTTACCTTCTAATGGTTTACCTCATTGTGACTGAGAGGTGTTTCTGGGTGTCGGACTGCGATGTTCATCGGGGAATTCATCCCCTGCAGAGTTTCCCAAGCTATGAATGAGTCCGGAGTTTCCATCAGGAAGCTTAGCTAAGAGTAAATCAATACCAGGATCCACCGCCGTCCTAGTATCAATGTGGCATAGTGGCAAATCATCTCTGATCCACAAGGGCTGCGAGTGCTTATGGTGGTGAAGACATGAGGCGGCCTTTGACGAGTCTGATCTCGGCATTCCAGGGAACCACAATGGCTTAACCAGGAAATCTCCGAACAGTGAAGATTGCGCTGGAGTCCGCTAGTATCAAGCTTTGAGATTTAAGCTTTGATTATTTGTGAACGGTTCAAAAATTCATGCTTACCTCTAAAAGCGATGAAACAAGGCTTATACGATAAGCTTGTTAGCTTAACATAGAAAGACTGCTCGGGCTGTAGCTGTTGACGGACATTAAAAGTGCGGATTCTTCCGACGGGCAGTACCCGTAGCCGGTCTTGAATACAGTTTGCACGTAGGACTTAGTCACATATACCACGGTTACCGAAAAATGTAATTTTTAGCTTCCACAGGGAAGTCGAGCTCATTGCTAGGACCATATTTCTAGACTATAAGCGTGCCAATCATTATACACTGTGCTCCTGTCATATGCTCATTTTTTTTGTAAGCATGGATTTTTGGAAGAGGTTGGGAGCACCGTTTGTGAAGGTGCGATTGATGAAGGTGATCATTGATGCGACTGAAACTTCTAATAACACTGTGGATAAAAATATTGAGGCAATACCATATATATTTCGATAATCAGCAGATAATCCTCTCTCTGTACAAACTGTTTTATACACAAAACAATTAATTACGACTGAAATTGATTTGTCTAGAGTTTTGTAACCACTGACTTTCTGATTGTCCTTATTAGCCACTGCCAATAGAAGAGGGATACGAGTGATGCAGTACTTCTCTAGAAGTCTGCAAACACCTCTCTTGCCATGCTTCTGGTCTTGTTGGCGTCTCCCTCATTAGTTCATTGTCATACCAGTTAGTCTTTCGTTATTGTGCCTTAGTTGTTGCACGTGTAAGCCACTCTCTCATAAACTGCTGTGACTGTATTTATTTTCTTAACATCTTTCCAATTAGTTTTATGTTACGAATGATTTTTGATCATAATCTTTCTTGATGTTCAACATTAGCTAGGTGCGATATGTCGACATTCCCAAAATGAGGAACATTTGCAGAGGTCAAAAGGGCACAACAACCGCCGCAACAAATCCTCAGGATCGCCACCACGGCCCACCCTTTTATTCGCCTGATGCTGCGCTCATCGAGGCCTCAATGATAGCAGAGAGAATCTCTATCATTCCAACTCGAGTGGCACTAAATTGATAACGAGTGGTCAACGGATGACTGTCATTTGCATGGTGAACATGTGCACAGCACGCCATTAAAACATTGATAAGCACCGAACCCGACACTGTTGCCACCACGGCGGGATCAGTCGTCGTTAGGGTGTGGATTGCTCTTATCGACCCAATCATTCACCCTGTTTCTCACGGTCGATCTTTCATCAACAATACCAAGCGGTCTTAAATGTTTTTATTTTACTGCATACTCTTTTTAATGGAAAGTTATATTGCGAAATATTGCTTCATTTATGCTAAGGTATTTGCAAAACTCCGGACCACAGGTGTCTGCGGTGGGGAACGAACGCGCTATTGTCCTTTCCAAGGAGTAACGCGTTCACCACCACACCATGCGGGTCATTCGTCTCGCCTGTCTCTCAGCTAGTTCAGGGGATTCTAATGGTAGACCCTTTGCGATAAGCGGAAGAATGTGTGTGTTCTGTGGGCAAGTTCACCATATAAATGGCCATTGTGAACTGACCACTCGTTACCATAATTTCGTAATTTCCATTTGGAGTGGTATGCTGCCTATGGGCCTTGGACTAGCACACTATTTGCGTAGGAACGGGATCGGAAGTGGTTCTGTGATTTCGGGTGCTGTTCTGCGCCTCATTTGCTGATGTGGATGTGTAGTACCAACCTAATGTGGATCGTTAAATAACAGAACTGTTTGTAGATTTGCACCTCGCGTTGAGTAGTTCTTGTTGTTTTCAGTTTATGAAGTTTATTGCAAGTGCAGATACTTCAAGTTTTTTTCACTAACAACATTTTTTTCTGTTGGCAAAGTGAAAACGTCATTTGTTGTTCACTACTTTTGTAACGACCTAGCTCAGAACGGATGCAGCGACACTAACACATAAGCTGCTCATTTATTTTATAATTTGTGGCCTAATAATTTGTTTTATACAGTTTTTTGCACACCAGCTTGGGACTGACATTGTACTTTGGGCGTGTTAATTAGAGGTGTCTGCTAATACCTAACCTAAAAATCCAACCAGTGAATTGGTTTATTTTAAGATACATCATTAACAGTTGAAAACGGTAGGAAGAATAGTGCTCTCGAGTTGCATTTAACCGAACATTCAGTAACATTTGGTTGTGTTCGTGCGATGAGCTGGTATATGTTTCAGCAACTGGACGGAAATTCGGTTTATAAACCTAAATATCCTATCCGTGCTCCCGTTTATGCGGCTGATGAAGTGTCTAAACTTTAATTGTTGAGTGATCGATAGACTCCAGATCATCAGTGGATACTAAGTTGTGGGTTTTGATAAGTAGGGATGGAGAAGGACACATTGATAATTCAATTTTATGTTTAGAAGTAACTGATGGTTTTAAACCTGTCGAGCTTGCAACTTTGACCCATTCGTTGTTCAACTTTCGATATTGTCCTTTGGGTTCTGCTTCAGACGATGAGTAGGTAAACGAAAGACAAGACAAATTGCCTTAGTAGGAAAGCATAGAAGGATAAAAGGATAAAGTTCTCGGCATTGACCAATCCCTCAAGAATGCAATCGACTTCATTAAGTATCATTTGGAGGTGACTGAAGGCATATCTGGCCTTTACAGTGACTTATAGTGACCTGGCGATGTATCGAGCCAGTTATCCTCTCAGACAAGTCTGGTACCAACATGCCAACCCCGGAGAGATGGAAAGCTGGGTGGGCCATGGGCGCGGGAATCGATTCCACGTGTGTTGCAGGGCGCGGCCGACCGCTGCGCCACACGCGTCCCACGCCGTGAACCAGTATTGTTAATGACGCCTATTTACTACCTTGCTATATGATGGAAGGCATTTCTAAACTAATCTTTATTGTAAGTCTTTTCTTGGTGTAGAAAATAGCACAAAGGAGTATTTATCTTGTTGGCATCTATTGGAGGAACCGCAAAAAAACATTCCGAAAACATCAGTCACCTTAAGCCCATTGGGCCTTTAAGAGAAGGCATTGGACTGCACAGCACGGCTGAATTGGAATTCTAAGGCAAATTTTACTACGATGTAAGCAGCTCGGGATAGGACCCTTTTCCAAGTGCATCACCACCGTAGCTAATTGGAAATTACAACCATCGACTCCTCCAGCTCAGTGAGGGCACAAAGACATAAAGGATTTATAGCGAATAAGTAAGGAAACTATGTATTTGTTGTTGTAAAATGCAATACAGTTTGACGACGTGAACCAGCAGTAATAGAAGTCTAATAATCTCTCAACTGTGGGCAGCTATGGAATTCTAGTAATTGCCATCTTAAGGTAGAGACTAAAGAATTTCTCATCCCGTCGGGACTTGTCTCTTTCCATGAAATATTCCTGTATACTACAGATATGTTCATTTCGATTGAAACCAGATCTCAAACGTTGGCCGTAAATTCTTCATTAAAATATATTGGGACATTGACTATCCTTGGAGATCCAGTGGATAGGAGGGAATACACTGCTCGAGCATTCACAGCGGACTTCATCACATTCATCATCACCATTGCTGTACTCAGTTTTCAGCTCATTTTTGCCTGTGTACTCAGAAAAATACGCAGGAATTTCTACATTTGGATACATAGGATGCAAAAACAGCGGAAACGATTTTGATATAAAAGCCACTATCCCCCGAAAGATGCCACAGCATCAGCGCGCAAACTTCTTGAGGATTCTTGCATAAATTCCGGGAACCCTAGAATGAATAGCAGGCAGAAATGCCTGGAGATCATGTGTAATCTCGCTCCGTACCTTCGCATTGACTTTTAATGAGGGGTGGTGCATTCACCGACTCATATGCGACTCTGATCAGCTGCTCTTCCTCAGTGGAAGGCACGCAACAAATAGTGGGTTTTTGGGAAACTGTTGGTCGTGTTACTGCAATTTAGATCCTCATCTTTCTATGGTATTGGAGCGTTTGAAATGGTAAATTGCCCATCAATATACCCTTTCAGGCTTTGAAGAAGGCAGTAGGGCCGGAACATCAGCTTTAACGGAATTAAGAATAAAGTAACACCTCACGTTTGCTCAATAAAAATATCGAGAGCTATTTGAATACTGCAGAGATTAGTAGAAAGTCGGTCATGGAAATTGTTACAACTAAATTAGTCAGAACAAGTCGAATTTTCAAGTCTGCTTAAGCTCATAAGACGTTCAACAAAGAGGAGCTGGCATCGAAGTGCATACACATAAAGTATTCCTCGTCCCGATATGAAAACGCTTTGCACTTTGTTGGTGGTCGATTCATTTTCCGTCGAATTTAATGGAAACAAACAAGTTTTCTTTCACTTCACAGCGCTTCGCTTTCCAATGTGCTGAGTAACGCATTTATTTTCAAAGTTACCTGAAGGCTGTTCCCCTGCGACTCTTCAGCGAAGAGAGATGCCGAGTCAAAGCACCGCGCAATAAGTCGCACGTTTCGTTTAGATGCCATGACGACCAGCGCCCACCAAAGCTTGTTACAATCACCATGCTGTCGAGTCAGCCACGCGAAAGCCAGTGCGTGGGTCCCTGAGCCAGTCGAGTCGACCAAGAAAATCAGTTTTGCGGACAAAATGGCCGAAAGGATGCAATGGTCACAGCCAGTGGTGGTGGCCAGCGATCTCGAATCGACCAAATCGCCGGTGGAAACCCTGGAGTGACTGGGAAGGGTCCGCAAAACAAGAGTACATTATACGTGGAACAATTGTAAATAACGATGAACAACAATAGAACACCCGCACAAGCTCAGGATATGGCTTGATAAATGAAACCTATGCGAGAGGCTTGAAGTATTCCATTCTGAGAATTACGGACAGGATTGCGGCAGACTGCACACGAGGCTGCTTGTAGTCGTAATAAAGACCAACACCATTCATTTTTTATCTGGAAGCCCTTTCTATGAAAGCCGGTACCTAAGACCACTAGTGAGAAACATTATGATTAAAGTGACTATTTCACCACTAGGCAGATCCACTTCCTCAAATCCAAACTCTAGTGCAACTCCGCCAACTGGCTCGAAACATCGGCAGGATATGGGGAAAGGAAGTTTTAACGAACAGACAGTGCAAAGTTGGTTTGAGAAATTTCTTCATGTCGCATTCGCCCATAAAGGTGAGGGAGGTAATGGACGTGATTCCGCTACTAGTGACGATGATTTGAAGAATTTGTTTAAAGAATATGCTTACACGAAATTTCAAAATCATTCAACAGAACTTGATGTAAACATCTCAATCTCAACCCTTTCAGAGCACCTGAAGAATATTTCAAAATCAGAAAAGCACGAAAAATGGATTTCGCGCGAACTGAATGAAAACGAAGGAAATCGACTTTTCAGGTGTGGTAACATGGTCACCGTATGTCAATTTGACCTTTCCAGGATCTGAAGAAGGTGAAATTGCCGAAAAGTCGGCCGTTGCATCCTAATAAATTCTACAATACCAAACTCGTGTCTGCTTATTGAAGAAAAATCTGCGAATTATCAATCGGTCGCCGAGGTTAATAAAAAGTCAGTCTTGGGTAATTCCAAAGTTTTCTTAAAGCTGTTTTCCCTACGACTCTTCAGCGAGGGAGAAATGATGAGGCACAGGCGCTTAACATATGCCGCCGGTTTTGTTTGGATGGTACGGCAAGCGAGTCTCTGCGTTGTTATTGGCTGCACTTGCCAATGACAGCCCGTAATGGGAGTGTGCACCTTACAAGAAGTGGTGGATACCCGCCAATGTGTGGACACTGGAGGGTGTGTCTACAAAAAATCAGTTTTGGTGGGCGAAATGGCCGAAGGGATCCATCGATGCCCAACCTTGCTGTGGGAACAAGGCTACTATTCGTCATGTAACCGCCGGGAACTTTGAAGTGACTCGAAGGAGTCCGCAAAATAAAAACACAACGTGCATGAAACAACAGCGGACTACGATGATCAACATTCGATTTCCCACACAGTATGAGAATGTAGCTGGAGAAATGGAATGTAGCGGGGTGCATGAAGTATTCCAAGCTGAAAGTTACGAGCTGGATTGCAGAAATTTGGATAGGAGGCTGGTTGTAGGCATCATGAAGACGACCAACATCATTCCTCTTTTATCTGGAAGTTCCCTCTATGAAATTCGATGCCTAAGTCTACTACTGGAAAACATTATGATTAAACTGATCATATCATTGCTAGTGCAATCCAATTCCACGAATCCATACTCCGATGTGGCTCAGACAACTTGCTCTAAACATTGGCAGAATATGGGGCTAAGAAAGTGTTAACGAACACAAACTACCCGAACATTATTTAAGAAATTTCGTCATATCGAATTCGCCCATGAAGGTAAGGGAGATAGCGCACGTGGTTCCGCTATTGATGACGTTGAATTTAAGAACTCGTTGAAAGGATACGCTCGTACGACATTTCTAGAACATACAACAGAATGTTCGGTGTAAATATCTCACCTTTTTCAGAACACCTGAAGAAGATTTCGAAGGCGGAAAAGCTCAAGGAGTGAACTTCATGCGAACTGACTGATAGCGAAAAAAATCGACGTTTTCAGGTGTTGGTGGCGTTTCTTCTGCAAAATCACCGACCTCTTCCTCAATCAGAAGCAAAGCTGAGGCTCAAACTGCCTTCGAGGACATCATTGCCATTGGAAATTTTTTTATATATATATATATATCCCTTATAAATGATATAGAACTGTTCTTTTTGGAGACGTGCAGACATTCACAGTGCACAATCTGGCAGTTTCTGTTGGAAACAAACTCTTTATCCTTATGAAGCTTTTTATGACACGCATTGAACAGTCTCGAATTATCAAGGCACATTGTGTAAACATTCCAAAGACAACGGTTGATCTGCAATAATTTACTAGTTTCGATAAAACAAGGAGTAAAATAACGCCACAAGTGGCGCTAATCTTCCTCATAGGGATAAGCCGCGTATTCGACTTAATCACTGTACAGAAAATTTTTGCTTACACCACCAGCTGCAATACCAATGTATAGCATCAATGTTGACTTTCTATTTGTTGCCTTTTACAAGTTTTCACGAGGGTATTAATTGTGAATCAACCACAATGATGCTGACATATTTGCAAAACTCCGGACTGCAAGTCTCTGCGGTGGGGAATGAACGCGTTACTGCCCTTTCTGGGGTGTGAAGCGTTCGCTATCACACCATGCAGGTCCTTCGTTTCGCCTGTCTCTCAGTTAGTTCTATTGATCGGCGGCATTAGCAATCACCCGTCAACGGGACTGATCTAGGGAGCCCAAATCGGCAACGAACCCAGTTGAGTTGAGGCTGTAGTTATTGGCATAATTTTAACTTACTATTTACTGCCTACTCTTTTTAATGGCAGGGTATATTGCGAATTATAACTTCAGTGGGCAGAGATCAATAGAACTAGATGAGAGACAGATGAAACGAAGAACCCGCATGATGTCGTGGTGAACGCCTTGGTCCCCGGAAAGGACAATAACACATTCGTTCCACTGCAGACACCTGCGGTCCGGAGTTTTGAAAATATCTCAGCATCACCATCGCATCAATGTTTTTATCCCTATGAAAAGGTCTGGCACTAAATCCGTTACACTAGGCGAATGAGAGGCTTGGTTATTCTGAAGTACAGCTAGAATCAACAAATAGGTGTATCGTAGGGCACCTGTAACCGTTTCCCTACAGGCATGCTTGAGGAGGGGCGCATGTAGCGCAGTGGTCGGAGCCACCCAGCAACACACGTAGTATCGATCCGTCCACCCATGGCCCACCAAGCTTTCCATCACTCCGGGGTCGGCAAATTGGAAGCAGACTTGTTTTGGAGGATAGCAGTACTAGTTCAGTACATCGGTTGACCACCTCGAGCCTTTGTATAAGCAGGATATACCTTCAATCACCTCCAATGATGTTTAGTGAAGTCGAGTAATTGCGTATCCCAAAGGGATTGAGTAACGCTGAGAGCGTTATCCTTTTTATTTTATCCTTTATGCATATAGAATAGATTCCACCAATATCTTTAGCATTTACTGGAAAGTTCTGAATTCTTTCCTTTAACTATTCAGTTAAACTTCTAGATAAACATATTTTCTCTTAATTGAGCTATATTTGTGTGATATTGCCCTCTTGCTCCTCATGCCACTTTATCACTTCATTGAGATATCTCCCATATATTAATTCACTTCTTCTTTATATTGTCGTTGAGTATTGTTGCTGTTATTGTAGTAGCAGTTTTTTTTTTTTTTTCGCGTGTCTCGTCTTCGCGTATACTATGCGGATCCGAGCACAACCATATGACTCATTTTCTCGCATCAAGGTGTTCAGATTCCTGTGGGAATTCGACTATTACGTGCACATATTTGATATTCATTGTAAATGTCGTTAAATACTTACCGGGTCTAGTCTTTTTCTCTAAAAGCCAACCCTGAAACAGCCGTGCAAGGGCGGTCCTAGGTTTTGTGTTTCACAGGAAGTTTCCTGTACAAGAGTGAGACCAATTCCCCCGCACTGGAGCGATGGAAGTTTGGTTGGCTTAAGACGAAGCAGATTCATGCTCTTGAGCACATTTGACGGTATCAGTAGTAAAGGTCAACTACCTAGTTTTTACCCTTAAATTATGGCATCAATTAAAGCTTTGTATGACAGACCAGAAAAGCACTGAAAGACAAGCAAGCACTAGCTAACTAGCCTGTAAAACTAGAACCTGTGGGGTGAACGCGTAAGAACTCTGTGGTAAGCGCTCGCGGAAAAACCCTGCTCGCTAAATTTAAGATGGACTTCTACTTCTAGTGCTGGAAGCAAAAGTATTTTCACACTATTGGCTTCTAATTTTCTTCTACAAGGTGGTGTCACTGGGCCGAAAAATGGAGACGTAGAAGGATGCCGCAATGTGACATGAGGGCGCTACGATTCTAATACACCAAAAAATATAGTAGTTGGGAATTAGATGCAGTCGTTGCTGGAAAAGTAGTATAGACTGCTTAAGCACTCATTGTAAAAAGCGTTCAAACGTTGTGAAATCCTTATTTCAGACAAAGAACTCAACGAATCCAAAGAACCTTGTAATTACTAAAAACTCACCACTCGGAAGAAGACACCTCAATCTTTTGTCGGCTGATTATGGCGAAAATGTGTTTCCAGGTGGCCATCTGCATTGTTCCAGTACACCAAAAGTGTCTCAGTATCCTCTTCACCACAGGAGTCGATGTGTTGGGTACTCCTTCCAGAACGTTTCCGGCAACGTAATGAACATTTGTTAAAAAAGAATTCTTGCAATTAACGAAGTGTAAAGAGCAATGTTTCACGCGCCACGCTTAGAAAAATATCTGCGTGAAAAGAAAAACATTATTAGTTTGTAGTGTCTAATCTTTTGGGAACATGATGATAAATTGTGAGAAGTGCTCATATGTGTAGACCAATGGCGCACTGCGAGTGTGCCCCACGCATAGGTTTTCTAGGTTTCGACGTTTTACTTAGAAGATAACTAGTTTGAATTTTTACTGATGTGCAAATTTAGGACATTGCTGCTGAAGTACCGAGAAGGGGGCCACAAGCATCTCGCGTCCGTCTAACGACCATTTCACAATTCATGAACAATGGTGACGAACAAAGCTGGGCATGGATCATCATTCGTTACAAATTCAAGCCATTCAGTCACCCAAACTTTTACTTTATACGGAGGCAAAGAAATTAAAAAATGCACGGGAAAACCATGTTTATTCAGTCCTAAGTAGGTTAAAGGTTTACCTTTGGGACCCTCAATTGGGATATCTAGGTTTCGTATTTGAGATAGCATTATGAAATTTCGTTGTGCATCAACTAATGAGCTAGGAAATTTTTTAAACTGGTTATATTGCGTAGTGCTTTGACGTTCGCCGATTTCGAGCCATTTGGTTTCCCATTAGATCCAATTCGAGCGTATGCCATAGAAGGTGGTAATTTGGCTGTTTAATTATGCCCTCCATGTGGATAAAGTATCGTGCTAATCACCGATCGAAAGAGGTTTTGTGCCGTCGACACTCCATTCGCCTTCAAATGCTATTAGCACTCACTAGTTTTAGGGTCTGATGGATTATGAATCAGTCTGAGAAGTGCGGCCCAAATTGGATAGTAAAGGGAACCTATTGATTTGAGGTGTGTTTCGAGGGAGTAGCATAGCTGAAACTGGCAGAGCCGGCCCATTATCTGGCGGCGCGAGTTCTGAGCTGTTCCAGTTGTCTTCGGCAGCCCACCCTTGAAAAAGCGCCACATCCTCTCTCTTGTACCATCAATTTCGCTGTTGTTATCTCACTTTCATATTGTTTCACTGCAGCCGACAAAGCAAAAAAAAAAATCCCTGGTCTCGTATAAATAGTTATACCAAGAACATTATTCCACCGCAACTGTTATTCCTATGAGCGACTTTTTTTTAATTCGGGCTCATTGTTAGTGAACTTAGTGCTGACATGTAGAAAAAAAACCATGATTTATTGTAATAGTTTTTACTAGAACCTCTTTTACTAGAAATAAAGCCTAAAAAATACAACGACGTATTCTATTAGCGAGATGAGGCTTGCAAAACACAGTAAAATACATTTCATGAAACAGAATAAAGCACTGCGGAAGAAATTTGGCCTCAAGGGCGTCTACACATTGCTACAATGTCGATTGGCAATCTCGATTGGCGAGTCTTTCAGCGATCTCGGCCCTTGTGGAAATACAAGTTACCAAGGCAATCAATTTGTAGACTGTGAACAGTGTTTTGTCGGACTAAATGATATCCTCCTGAAATTCTCTGGTTTTCTTGAACAGCTTAATAAAAAATGAAGGAAGGCTACCAAGATCATCGCTTTGAATAGTTACATTCATGGATACATAACAATATATTAAACATAAAATGTTGCATTTGTATCGTGAAAACACGTCATTTTACATTCTATTTTTACACGATAGCTCTAAAGATTATACTCCTTTTAGAGGTTTTATACTATTTTACACTCTTTTTTTTTACTACAGCTTGGGTTTGCTTTGCTGCGTAATATGCCGTTTTATTCGATTTTTAACCTTATATATGTTTTATTAGTGTTTTCATCAACGTGTTCGCTATCGCTCGTCCTTTTTGTGCTCACTGTAGTAGGTGCAACTTAATTTAGCGCGAATATTCAGAGAAAGAGGAGTATTTAGAACAAGGAAATAACGAAAAACAGAAAGCATAACAGGGTGAATTCCATACGACCTCAGCAATTGAAAGAAAGTGGCTGCTAACAAATCTCGAGATCGCTGTTTTGAATTGCCACCGGTTGTAAAAAAAAAAGATATTGCTCGTCGCTAAGCCCAATGGTTGGGTACTGTTGATAATCCTGAATGCACGTTTGGCCGACAATTCCCAACAGAAAACAATAGTCGTTGCACAGAATTTGACAGTTGACGCTATATACTGCATTTTTTCAAAAGCTTGTAAAATTGTGAGGGCGGATTAACAGTGTTTCGAAATGGATGTGTTCAAAATAAGAAATTATACAGAGGCTGTTTGATTAATCAACTACTAATGTTGTTTCCATTGTTTTTTTCTACGATCAGGCACTATCCATGTTGGCCTACAAATTAAACAAATCAAAGCACAAGATCGCCTCATACACCTTACTCACCTTACTCTATCTACTCTCTCTTCGATCATCAACGGCTTACATCTTCTTCAGACATCTGGATTACTTCTTCATGTGAGTGTATTCTATAATCACAAGGAATTCAGAGAGGAACCCAACGACTTTATCAAATTTATAAACCTAAGTATGCATTCAAATAAGTTGTCAAAGATTATGACACGGCAAAAGTGATTTATTGCAAATCACACCTCTGATAGCATGGGTATTCCAGTGCGCCTTTTTCGGTTTCATTCTTTTCAATTGTCATAATTAGCTTCCGGACCCAGATGATGTTTTGAGCGTACTTCAAAAAAAAACTATGCTTAACACTTATTAGTTTACAGAAACTATTTTGAAAAACTTTATTCGTCTCTCCACAGAGACGATTGCTGGTGAAGGAAGTGCTGTTGTTCCTGCACTGGCGAGAATACTGCAGATGAAGAGCATACAAAGACATCTGTGCTGAGGCAAAAGAAGTACATAATTTCCGCGGAGATTAATTGTCTTTTGGGACAGAAAAACATCTCGAGTACTGTTTTCATTGAGAGGATTAGTTGAATTCTCCGTTCCAAGTGGGACGTGATAAATAAGGAACAATACACACTAATTTCGGGCGCGTGTGGCGCAGTGGTTGGAGGCGCCACTGCGACGCGCACGTGGAGTCGATCTCTGCGCCAATGGCCCACCAAGCCTTCCATCCCTCCGGGGTCGAAAAATTGCTACCAGACTTGTCTGGGGAGATAGCAGCACTGGCTCGATACATCGGCAGGCCACCGGGAGTCATTGTAAAGGCCAGATTGCATTTAATCACCTCCAACGATACTTAATGAAGTCGAATGCATGGCGCATCCCTCAGGGATTGATCAACGCCGAGAGCTTTACCCTTTTTACACACCAATTTCAATGTCATCCGCAAGCGACAAAAAATTAGGAGTCGCTCATTTTGCAGACACGCAAAATTAAGCGTTTTTAAAAATTTGCCAATCCTGTAATAACTCTGGAAGAAGTCTCAGAACAGCAGATTATTGGAAATGCAGTCAAATATTGTATAAATACGTCGAGAGAGAACTATGAAACTTCTATGATTAGTAATCGCATTTTTAGAAGTGTTATCTGCTTAGTATATACCTGATACTATGAAACTCTTTACTTGTCGTCAGTACCATTGCCTCTTTACACATCGCTCTTTCGCGCCATTTTTCAGCAATGTTACGCACATTATTTAGGCCATCACTTTGCTAACCGGAACCCGAATTGAATGAGTGCTGTTGTCTTCTGATTCTCTTGTTTCATGAATTGCTGCTGTGTACAACTTCACCGGCATCAGATCCATTTAATAAGGTAAAAATTTTTTCACCATCGTCTTTAAAAACACAAACTAATATATCGAGCACTTAAAGTCGTAGAGAAATTTTCAATTAACATATGTATTCTTGTATGAGTTCTTTCATTGATTAGCTAACTAGCTTAATCCTATTGTCCGCGGCATAAGCGAGTTGTTATCAAGGGACAGTTACTATCAACAACCATTGTCCTGTAGAAACAAGCACTGTCGAGTGAAGTTCTTCATTCGAGCTGTGCTCCACTGAATTCGACTAGATGAGATCACGATCACCCACATCGGAAAAATGAAGAACTGTGGTCAATTGACTCGAATCAGTCGGGCTCTGAGGGAGGAGCCGAAACGTTAGCCGAATAAACTCTTTTTTCGACAACCTCGTGTTAGCTCATCAACGAAAGAATGCATTTTGAGTAGTTACAGCGAGATGAAAGGAAATTCGCTTCTTGAAATTTTGGCTTGCACTTGGGGGAAGAGAGATAAAAACAATTAAAAATTCATAGCTTTTGGTAAGTATCATAGACGTCTCTTTCAAAATGTTTTTATTTTGAAAGAATTTTTCCGCACCATTTAATTGCGAGATTAACTATATCAATTTTCGGTGGCGTTTTCGCGTTCGGAAGTAACAAGACGTGTGGACTTTTTAAAGGAAAATTCCTTTCCATACATTTATCTCCAGATTTTTTTCGGCCACAAGGAAATATCCTAAGAATTTGTAGGCTGGAGAAGCGAATTGATCACTTGGTCTTCAAGGTGGCTTGAACAACGTGTTGCTTTTCTTGAAATGCTCTTGAGTCCGAGATCCCCAATATATCAAAAATTACTTTGGCATGGATCGCAATTGTGTAAATGCTCACTTAGTTTAAGTGGGATCAAAAAATAACTCTGGTAACGTCTTGCCGTCAGATCTATTGTACGTAGAAGACTGCAGAGCAAAATAAGAGTTCAACTATTCACAACCTGCTAACTATTGAGAGGGCTAGGGAACCTCCGCAGCTTCACGCGAATTCACTTTTCTGTCACATTGTCTTACAGATCCTGCTTCTTATTTTACAGAGCTGATATGTTATTGACCCACAATTACAGCAAATATTTGCACTTTTAATATAGGTGATGTTTTAGGATATAAGCAGTTGTTTCTATACGTATTAACTTAGGCGAATTGCAGATTAATTGCCTCATTTTCAAAGACCCTAGAAGGTTTTAACCGAAAGCTTTTTTTATTCACAAGCAGAATCACCACGCTTTATGGCGATCCTGTTGCTTTTTCTTTTTCTATAACGCTAATCTTCATAAACATGAGATGACTTTCAGACAACGGTATTTCACTTATTAAAAAACACTTCAAAGTTGGAATGAAAATGGAATGACGCAATTGAAGTAAAATTTCATTCATTAGCATGAATTAATTGAAACATTTCTTCACTGACTTCCTTCCATGGTACTGCATTGTCTTTCGACTTGTTTCTCATTTAATTGCTTCTCCCTTCTCAGAAAAAAGGACTTGCAAAAAACTTAGACAGCGGTGCGAAACCAAAATGAGCTTCTTAACTAAAATTATAGAAACATCAAATTCTGATGCGAATGATAACTGCTCACGCCTATGCAGAACTTTTTTTAAACATCGCTAAATCACCCTGCATCGACTATAATGAGACAATGTGATCAAACCAAGAGTACTCGGCTTTATACGGCTCGCCAGTGATTAGGTCCTCGTGAAGCTAAACTGATTTCACTTTGGGCAGATGTATGCAGTTTTCAATCCAATTCAGCACATTGACAAGCATGCGTAGCATTGGATAAGTGGGTAACAGGTTTGCTCGAGAGGATAAGGGAGTGTGCGAGGTAGGCGCCGAGACTTAAAATCATGAGTAGATCATTTTCACAACGCCTGCTCTCCTGCTTGCTTCGTCCGTTCGTTTCTCTTAGAAGACGTTGCTGTCTAGTTTTATCCCTCCGAGTCCAATGGCGCCAAAATTTGTGAACAGGCAACGAGAGAAATAACAATAGAAAAGAAAAGCTTGCTGCAATTAGCGATTCAAGGACACACTACTAACACGATAACTGGATAGTGATCGTCATCTTATAGCATCAAGTACAAAAAAGTCCATTAATACTAACAATCTATCCCGTGACAATTTTTTGTGTTTGTTTTGTTGATAATTTTAGAAGAATTGAGACATCTGCAACTAGGCCGGTTTTTCGGTTATTGCCAGTATGGAAAGCTGAGGACTTGACAGTTGCATAGAGGAAATCTGAACCTTGGCATTCCGGATATATGTATTTTTCTATATGTTATTTTTTTCGCAAAAAATCAATAAAATATTTCGACGCCAAAACGTTAAATTTTTAGCATAAATGCTGCAATCGCTCTCTTTCTCAACGCATTTGGCATTGCCATCGTGTCCCAATACATTAAATCCAGGTTGTTCAATCGCTTCGCCGTTTGTAATGCAAGCATGGATGAAAAAACGATCCACTTGCTCCAGAAAATGAGAATTTCAACCTGACGAAACAAAAAACAAAAAATACTTGCCATATTTTCCGTAATGCCTGTCTATTCCGATTTATCTTCCAACTGCTACACATCTTCATGGAAAAAGATAAGTTTATTTAAAGTTGAAAAACTAAGTTACTTTTGGCCAACTATGAATCATACGCAATTTACATCTGTTAAAATTTCCACAAAAAGCCGGTTTAAATGAATTGATGAACTATATTCCAAACAAGAGACCGAATGTGGCGCAGTGGTCGGAGGCGCCCTACAACACACACGTGATATCGATCCAGGCGCCCATAGCCCACCAAGCCTTCCATCCACTCAGGGTCGGCAAATTAGGACCGGACTTGTCTGGGAGGATAGCAGCACTGGCTCGATGCATCTGTAGGCCATCGCGAGTCATCGTAAAGGTAAGGTATGCATCCAATCACCTCCAAACGATGCTCAGTGAAATCGAATGTATGGCGCATCCCTTCAGGGATCGATCGAAGCTAAGAGCTTCATTTTTTTTTATTTTTTCCAAACAAGCTGATAGACGAGACAAACTACTCAAAATTGGGCCACTAATCGCACTTAGCAATAGGAATTTTCGTTGAAAATGTAATGCTAACAAATATGTATGTGCTGATAAGTAGTCGGCATTGCCTACAAGTAGTGTCACTTTCTGTTAGCGCAACCCACGTAAAAAGTGCAAATATGCAACAACGTTACTTGGATTATCTAGTAGAGATGGCTATAGCTACAAAATTCTAAATGTGTGCAATGCGATGCCTTCTTAACTGAATCTGCCTCCTTCCGTATTCATCGAAATGTTGAGTGCCATTCAAAAATTTTCTCTGGAATGCCACACTTAGTGCGCTAGAGCGTTCCCATGTTTTCATTAGAAGCCGTTGCAGGCGCTGTTATTTCAAGGGAGGTTTCCATGTGAATGAAGTTTTTCCACGATTGCAACGATTTCTTCTTCTATTCGACCAAACGTGGACAGTAATACAAGCAAATTCCCTTCTGGGTTCATAATTTGTCTTAATCGTTATTTCCTCGTATTCATTTTACTACAACAGTAGTTTTTTTTTCCATTTTATCTATCATTTCTACTGTTTCATTTGACCAGTCTTCATATCTACTCTGCGGATCCCAGCACTTATCACATTCGATTCGTTTCCTCGCATCCATTGTTGACGAATATCTTCTAACTTTACGAGCGGCTTCGCTTGCTGCTTGAGGATTTTTATTTCATCTTGATTGTCGTAGGATGCTGCTCGAGTAATTCTCCCTAGAATCCTGAGATAACCGGGCTGGAGTGTTCCTAATTGGATCGCAGAGAGTGATTTTTTCCCAGATAAGTCCGATACCAATTTTCCGAAGCCAGAGGGATAAGAGGCTTGGTTGTCCCTGAACGGAATCGAAACATCATCATGCTCGTATAGCAGGCATCACTACCACTGTGCTGACAGCCACTTTGACCATACTAAATAAGAAACATAAACACGTGCCGACCTTAAGGTTATAAGATATGATTACCGAAATTCGTAAAAAAGCTGTTAATCCACAATGATAACTCCAGAGTCCACTTCATTACTAACCTAAGGTCGATTTCCCAATGAATCCGACGTTGTTTGCATACTATTGTGAAAATTTGTCATACTAAATCCATAGAAACAATATCTACTCTTCTCGTTTTGCAACCACAACTTGAAATGCATTTCGTGAAGTTATTAAGCAAAGCGAATTTCAGTTACGGTTGCGTTTCCTTTGGCCTTATTGCAACAGGACTAGTGTTTACCGTGTTCGCGATCTTCCAGAAGGATTCTCAAATAGGAAAGGTGATTTTTTTGTTATCAGTCTTAAATTTCCGTTCTATTCGTCGCAACAGTAAGGTCCATCAAATCTAATTTTAATTTTTCTAAAACATTCCGGTTATTGACAGTGAATAATGTACTACTTAAAGAAAAAAAAATAGAAGGAGCCCGTTCCGTCTTATTCTACGATCAACGTATGGTGCATCCTTTTGACACAACGCCTGAACCTTCGAAGAAAAATTCGACAACAGACAGTTAATCAGTAGAGTTCTTGAGGGTTGAGAACTTCATATACTTGTAAACGCTACTTTACTATAACGTATTGATCGTGTATACAGTTTTTTTAAAAATATTCATTAAGCCAGTTTGACTAGAACTAGGATTTTCAAAGGCTTAGAAATAATGTTTTCTAAAATTTTCAACGCAAACGCAGCATCCGCAAGCACAAGTGGTACGATGAGAAAAAGTATCGTGCTTTGCTTGGCGAAACCTCAATTGTTCAACTGCTTTCTTGTTTGAAATATGCGCCATAAGTCCAGAAAATCACAATAAAAGAAAGTTTCATTTTGGAAGAATACAATACCTACCAATGTTTTACCTTCTATTTTCTGCCCGCTACAATTTTCATGGCAGGTTACTAAGCGAAATACAACCACTACGTTGCTGAGATATTTGCAAAGCTCTGGACCGCAGGTGTCTATGGTGGGGAACGAACGCGTTAATGTCCTTTCCGGGGAGTAACGCGTTCACCACCACACCATGCGGGATCACCACAGCTAAGAGACAGCCAAAACGAAGGACCCGGAGTTTTGCAAATATCTCAGCAACGTTGTGGTTGTATTTCGCTTAGTAACCTGCCATAAAAACTGTAGTAGGCAGAAAATAAAAGGTAAAACATTGTAATTTCAACTACAGCCTCAGCTTAACTGGGTTCAATGCCAATGTGGGCTCCCTAGAGCAATCCCGTTGACGGGTGATTGCTGATGGCAAAAGATCTATAGAACAATACCAACCATTTTGTAGGCAAAAATCTACATATTCTAATGCTTGTTATTTCAACTACTTGAATTAATATGAGTTCAAATTTGCTGGTTCAAAACTGAAAGTGGCCATTCTTGTCACGTTAAATGCATTGTACCTCATGGATGGTAGGCGCTATATGTCGATGAATGGGTCTTGCACTGCACTTTTCTGGAAATGTTTTGTAAAATACGAAGTGTCTGTACTTGGAAGCAATGTTAGTGACTTAGACTCGGGAAAAAAAAGTTTGGAAGAAAAACTCTTGAGCAAAAAGTGAAATAATGGGAAGAAAATAGCTTTACGTTTTAATGCCCTAATATTAGCATTTTGAATTAACCTTTCATCTCGTCGTACACACATTTTTCAAGCCTGTTTCCTTATAAGATGAGTCTATCTCTCAGCGTTACTATTTTTGTTTTAAACAATGGATTCTAGTAAGTTTTACTTAATTTCTATGAGCTTGGATAGTAAACAATTTCAGGTGTGGCTTGCTGGCCCAACCACGATGGTGGTGGGACTCGTCCTGTGTGGTAAAGTTGGTTTTCCTTTCGCTTGTTGAGACCTTTGTGAGCACTGCAAAAGTTCCTTTGTGCTTGTTAAGGCGTCTATGGACGCTGTAAAACCTTGTAGGTCTTATCTTTTCGCATATCTTCCTTTTAGCCAAGCAAACGTTGCAGGTAATAATAGATTGGGGTCCAGCGATGCTACACGCTAGGGATGATTACATCGACTCCAGGTTCATAGAACATTACGTACGTCTCCGTTTCACAGTTCTTAAATTTTATCATGTTGTGAGAGACACCATTTCCATTTCAGGCTACGTTTCACATGCCAGAAATAGTGGATCCACTGATCAACAAAAACCGTTTCAACCACCAATCAACCCATTATGAACCAAGATGCAATGGTTCAGTCATGACAAGCTCGATCAAGCAGCAGTTGGGAGGCACAGGTGAAACTGTTGCCTTGCTAGATCAGGAACTGTTGCATCCGAACCCACACTACCTCATCTTATCGCAGCGCTGCTTATCGGCCAATGAATATAATGTGAGTGCTCAAAAGGCATTGGGAAAGTTCTTTGAAATCCCACATGTTAACAACAATTTCCTAAACACCACTTCCGTATACTACCGGATGCCTTCTCTTCATGCATGTAAAATCAGTCTTTGTCAATGTATAGAGAATGCTGCAGAAGCAAGGTAGAGGAGCTTTAATCCAATGAGCAAACACGACATTGTTATTACACTGTTCATTTACAATAGGCGACGCTTCGGTGGTTTCGCCTTATCCAGGGCCTAGGAAGATCAAATTAATAAACATTATGCTCAGTTAAAGTATTATTATACGATATTTATACCTTTAGCAAATAAACAGAGTCTCACATGGGTGAGCAGTGTTCTTGGCTGTTCTCAAAAAATTAGCTTGAGATACTACATGAGCTCAGTGTGGTCATGTGGCTCTCTTGCAGTTCCCCGAGGGAATAGATACATACATAAAACGTGTCTTAAGAAAGGTGAGTTTAGAGAAATCGATAATACTTACTTGATACTTGAATGACCAGTCCTCACTGGTTCTGCCGGTCCCAGCACAACGTCCATTTTTCAGAGATTTGCTGGTTAAGCCATTGTGGTTCTCTGGAATCCCGAGGTCAACCTGGCCAAACTTTGCTCCAGATCTTCACCACCACATACGCAGCCTTTGTGAAAGAAAGACAGAGAAAGATTTGCCACCATGCGATTTTGATACTTGGACGTTAGTGGATCCTGGTGTTGGTTTACTCTTAGATAAGCTTCCTGGTGGAAACGCCTGACTCCTTCTCGGCCTAGGAGAATCTGTTGAGGGATGAATCCTCCGCTGCCGCTCTACATCGCAGTCCGACACCCAGAAACACCGCCCAGCCACGATGAGGGGGTAAACCGTTGGGAGGGAATCGATAATAGTAATTTAAATGGCATTGAACACTTTAGAGCACCAGCTAGTTTATAACGGCTTGTATGATCGTCGGTGGAAAATGCACAATTGCAGACTGCACCTCCGAGGACCTTGCTATGCCTTTCTCTCAGCCAGTTAAACATTGTGATTACGAATTGAACCTCATCTTAGCTGGGTTCAATCCTGATTTTTGCACACCAGACCATTCTCGTTGACGGTTGATGGCTGATGGCACCATTAGAGTAATAAAAAGGATAAAAAAAAAGGCATAGCAAAGACCTCGGTGGTGCAGTGGATAACACGTGAGGCTCCGGAGAAGGTGATCGCGATTACGAAGTATGGCCGGAGCCTCCAGGTTCGCAAATATCTCAGCATCATTATAATTGTATTTCATATAATACCCTTTCGTAAAAAAATTACAGGCAGTGAATAAAAAGTTAGAGCTCTATAAAAACTTTCGGCGTTGATCAATCCCTTAAGGATGCACCATGCATTCCACTTCGTTAAATATTATTGGAGGTGATTCTACGCAAATCTGGCCTTTGCTCTTTTGGATCTTTACTCTTGGTGAACTACCGTTGTATCGAGCCAGTGCAGCTATCCTCTCAGCCAAGTCATGTACCAGTTTGTCAACTCTGGTGAGATGGAAGGCTTGGTAGGGCAGGGACACGAGTTCGGTTCCATGTGTATTGCAGGGCTTCTCCAACCACTGTGCCACATGCGCACACAAAAAGTTGAACATTGAACAATTACATATTTTGTCCTGACGATTGATACTGTGGTCGTATGCGCTCAGGTGCGATGTATCCAATCTTTTATAAAGCATTTGAGACGAATACCCTTACAAAACGGGTAGACCACTTCGCATCCGTACAAAAGAGCACATAGTTGAGAAACATAAAGACAAACAGAACACTTCAATAGGAACGCAAAGAACTAAAAGATAGAGCGGAAAGATTTCGGAGTAAATGTCACTGTCCTGCACAGAAATCCAAGTCGTCAGCTCAAAAGCTCTTGAGGCGCTTTGGATTATTTCCAAAAATCCGAAGATGAACCACAGATAGGAGTGCCATGTGATCACTGGTGGCCTAGTGCCATACCTCAGGCTGATCTTTGGCTCGAACCAGAACTACTATTTGCCCATATCAGACTCTGTGTGGCTGGTGTCCAACAATAACTGGAAGACTTATGACATTTATATACTACTAAGTTTTATCTGATGGGTTTATAACAGAGTTTGGCTGAATAAATTCGGTGTCAATTTGACCTTTCCAGACTTTGAAGAATGCAAAAACGTCACAATGTCAGCTGCTGTGAATAAATAGTTTGATAATGACTTAATTTCTACTCATCAAGAAATCACTGAACCGTTGGCCAACGCTGACGTTAAGAAAAACTCGGTCCTAAGATTTGTCACAGAGGATCTTGTCAAACATTGTGCAAAAGACAGAACATATGCGATATCACATTTCGAATTTGTGCCCCAAAATATTCTTTGATATCGGCATGAACCTGTTAACAAAACACCGGAATTCTTAGATCTTTACAATATAGTTGTAGTCTGTGCGAGTTACGCAGGTGTAGTTTCTTTAATTCTCATTATTGGAGTCAAGCGTTATATTGAATGTCATTTGAAGATACTCCACAATGAAATTAGATTTATCTGCCATATCTGTGAACTCCTAGCATTCTGGTAAAGCACGACTTCATGCATATTGAATCTAAATGCAAGCTTTTCTATAATAAAGAGAAATTTTCTTTCTGATCCTTTTGATAAAGAGTGGCCATGGGTATCTTGCTAACCCTTCTTAAGGTACATAGTATATCCAAGAAAAAATCTGTCGTGCTTTCCTAGAATATACGCGAACCTAACTGTTGGTGACAACAACAAAGTGGAATCCTAGTTTTTTAGTTACAACGTTCTGGCTGAATCGAATTTCCGAAAAGTTCACGTATCTTCGACTAACCAGTTTGGAATCCGATTTTTCCGACATTTTGCGATGCAAGCTGAGATCGGCTGTGAAGATCGCCCTCCGAGGGGATGTGCCTTCCTTGATGAATTCTTAATCAGCGGTCCCTCGCAACCTCGCAGCGTCTTACAGCCCCATCGTGGTTGGGAGGTGCTCCTGGGTGTCGGCCTGCTATGTACGGCGGAGGATCCATCCCTGGTAGAACCCGGATCCGCCATCGTCCTGGTATTCAATTAGTCGCATGGTACTAAATCTCCCTTTGATCCGCAAGGGCTGCGACTGACTGTGGTGGTGAAGACTTCGAGAGACGGGAGAGGAGAACCACAATGGCTTAACCAGCAAATCTCTTAAAAGTGGAGATTATGCTGGGGCCCACAAATGAGGACGGGTCATTCAAATATCAAGTGTCAAGTAATCTGTGGTCAATGTTGCCTAGGGCGGAACATTTACACCAGCTTTGCTTCTTCTGATATTTAATCAGAAAGAGAACAACGCAAAGGATGGTAGTGGATTTATTCAGTGGCGGGAGAATTGTAACAGAGATGCAAGGGATCATTACCTTTCGATTGAGACGAACATATGCGCGTACCTAACCTCTACTGATGTCCTCTAACAAGTCAGTTGCCGGAAAACTTATGCATGTGGTTTCACTACGCGTCGTACTTTAAATGTTTGTGAGCTTCATGTTTACCCTAGTCTCCATTAGACGCTTTAACTTTTGCCGTAAACATTAATCAAATCCTCTTTGTTTGAAGACCAGAAATCGCTGGAAAAATTTTGTTCCATATCAAATACATGTGAACATTGGAAAGTAAAAAGCGCCATATGATTGTGAGAGAATGACGGATTTCAGCCCGTCGTATATCGTGCGTTTCCAGTCTTTTATGCTTTTTAACGAGTTTTTGAATTCTACCCAACAGTTCTAGTTGTCGGAAATCATAGAGCTTGAAAAACCCTTATTGGATTTACTAATGCTAAGGTTTCTCTGTAGCCATTTTCATTCACTGCACCGTGCTTTCCATGTCATGTAATGAAGTGCATGGAATCGGTTGCTACACTTTCCAATGCATTTCGGCGCTAAGCCGCTTCATGAAGGCAAACGAACGAACGCGACATGTACTCGGAGCAATTTCACTAAATCTTTTCCAGGAAAATCATCAAGGATTGAGAATAGATACTGATTCAGAATCTCAACTAACATTTTCACATCCAACTCTTCAGCAGTCTTTTAATGCAACACCGTCTTCACTAGCATGTTCAATTAACGACGTAAGTGATATCACGTCAAGTTGATCATGGGTTCGTTCGTAATCCAGGAAATTCTGCTAGAAAGATATATATCCTTCACTGCTCTTGAAAACATTGGAGAAGATATAATAAAAATAAAAAATCATTACAGACAACGAAGCAAAGATGAGAATTTCAGTGAAGATGTAATTGATTTATTACCTAAATCAGAATTGTTAGACGTTATTCTTTTTTTCGTCACTAAATAGTCTACACAAAATGTGTAATATACAGCTTATAACATCAGAGGTTCACTAACCACACTGCATTGATCTGATTGCATTTTCTCTTTGATGTTTTATCTGCCCATACGAAGCTTTTTCGTTACATTTTTCAGTCTAAAGTTTATTCATCATAGATGTAGGATCAGATGTAGCCCATAGAAATTTATGCTGAAAGTTCAATAGACATATTATTCTAACGCAGCTGTACCATTCGAAGAGTAAAACTGTACACTTCGACCCAAAATAAAAATCGTACACAAGCATCATCAGTACAAGCAGGCCCAGATCGTTCAGAGGAAGTCTTTGCTTGTTATACTCCACAATTCTGTAAGTATAACCGCCAACTTTTCCCGCCCGATTTGAATAGCGTGAGTTCATAGTTGTGCCCTGCATGTAAAATATACTGACGGTAAGCGACTCTATCTCTAGACAACCCGAGCGACTAGTCAATGCATAAGCGATTCCTTATATTGGTCAATATTGGAGAAATCAGTGCTCTCGTACGACCTCAGCTTAGCTAGCTTCAAAGCCAATTGATACTTCCCAGATCATTACCGTTGATGGATGATTGCTAACAACATTGTTAGAGTTAAAAAAAAGTACTTGCTGAGAGAAAGGCAAAGCAAGGGCCTCAGTTGGTGCTGTGGTTACCACGTGAGCCTATGGTGGGAGTAATTGTATGGTTCGAAGTCCAACAGAGCTTGCAAATTTTGCTTGTACCTCAGCATCCTTGCGGTTGTATTTCACGTAGAACCGTGCTATTTAAAAAAAGTGGGCAGCAGATAAAAGCTAGGAAAAGGATGTACTTTATAAATCCATCAGGATTCATGTTCATACGTATCCAAAAAAAAAATTGTGGAGAATTGTATGAGTGAAGTGAGTGAGAGCGCTTCACTACATATTTGTTTAAGCATGCATTATAAAATTATATAGAAACACAATTATTCGATCTGCTATATAATGTACGAAAAAAATCCATATTCCAGATGTGCAAGTGCTCACAATACCAATACGGCTCAATTCGAAAGGGACCAACTATATTCCAGGGAGAGTTATTTGTTCTTAATGAAAGAAACTATTTCATCTGAATTGAAACAGGTTTCGACTCCCTGTGTCTTTCACCTATATCTATGTATGCATAAATATATTGCTGTAGTGTTGAAAAATTTGTACATTCATTTCCTTTCACGCTAGGCAGACATAATTAGATTGAAATTGTGGTTTCTCATGAGTAAACACCAACCAGATATTTTCACAATTTATTGCCATTATTACTTCGTCAAGAAGGATCTGGATTCAATGCCAGTCAATCGCGAGGCAACGAGGCAAGAGCCGGTTGATGCCGAGATGGAGCAGATGGGTTGATGACAGACCGAAGGCGACCTTATGCCTCGCTGAGATGCAGGTAGATCCAGAAGATAGACTCCCTGTTTCTGCTGCGTCGTTTTGGCACATACTTTCTGCATTTACGAGGCATATTCTTGCACGCGTGCGTGGGTGCGTTGAAACATATGCGAGTCTGTATTCTACGAGTCACTTCGGCCAAAAGCCTGCAATCAAGCGACAAGGAAGTATGTGGGAGGCGGTTAGGAGTCGCTCCAACAAATAGCCTCCATGTCCACTCTGGAAGAGACCGGGAAGCTGCCCATGAGTATACCGAGCTCCCACGTCCACAGTCCAACAAGCTATACGTCAAAAAGCTAAAAACAGTAAAAGAAACAGGCCTCATTCCCCTGACCCCGAAAGAACCACCGATTCGGCAGCGTTGGAAAGGACGAGTACGAAGAAGCTGCTAAAATCTCAAGGCCTATGCTGCCTAAATGGTAAATAACTAAGGTGACGATCTGTGCCTACAGCCCACGTATGCATGCATCTGAGCTCTTGATAAAAGACGTGATCATGCAAGCAAGAAGAATAAGGTGCGACGTCATCGGCCTAGCCGGGACGAGACCACGCCACCCATTCAAGGCCGTCTATGACACTGGAGAAGACCTGTTTCTCGGAACATGCGATGGTAGAGGAGTCGGAGGCGTCGGTGCTCTCGTCAACACGAGTTTGGCCGAGAACAACGATTTATTCGAATAACTAGCAACCCGAATCGGGCATTACGATTGAACAGATGTGGATCTATACCGGGTATGACAGTCTTCGTCGTTTACGCATCGACATCAATTTACGAAAAAGGGGAAGTCGAAACATTAAATGTGTACGTGGAGAAGTTCTACAGTGAAAATCACATATTCTTTGCAGTCACCAATGAAGTTCTTAGTGCTAAAACTGAACCCAGAAGAACGTGTGAGATATGCCACATCGAAAACCACGGATTAGGAAAAAAGGATCAGGAAAGAAGGAAGGAAAAAAAAGAAGGAGCTTCCAGTGAAGAAAGCAAGAGTCTGCCAATGGAAGATAGCATTAAGCAATAGACTATACCATACTGCATTGAAAGTTTTGCCTAACCGGTATCGCTGCTGTCCTAAAACTCTACACGGGATCAGGCCGTCGCCTCTTTTGCGCTAGATTTAATTTTTTTCGAAAAGAAGAGGGTGTCACTAAGTTCAAAAAACGAACTCCTCCAAAAACTGGGACTAGTCAGCTGCTGAGATGGTGTTGCTACTCATTATATCAACGAAGAAAACGATCAGTTCATTCAACATCTTCATGTTAGCGCTATGAAAGCTGAGAGTTCGAAAGTTACCAAGAGACGTCCTTCTCCAGAAACTTTCGAGCTGATAGGCCAGAGTGGAATCGCACGAGTTGCACGCATCCGACAACTCACGCTGAACTTGCGACGCAATACAAACAAGCGACAAAAGAAAATTTTCACTGACAGGAGGCGCCCTATAACACTCACATGTCATCGGTCCGCGCCCGTGGCTGACAAAGTTTTACATCTCTCCTGGATCGGAAATTAGGTACCAGACTTGTCTAGGAGAATAGCAGCAGCACTGGGTCGGTACATCGCTAAGCCACCGCGGGTTATTGTAAAGGCCAAATATGCATTTAATCATCTCCAAGAGTGCTTAATGAAGTCGAATGCTTGACGCATCCCTAGGGGATTGATCAACGCCGAGGTCTTTTATTTTTTTTTTACCAAATTGTAATAAAAGCAGTCATGAAAGCCTTAGACAACCACGGCGACCTCATCAGCATGTAAAGATTCATCAACAACTATATAAAATTTTCACAACCAAAATATCACCACATTACAACGGTGTTAACATCGACGTCAAAACAGGAGTTGGCCAAGAAGATACTATGTCCCAGAAATTGTTTACTGCCAACCACGAGAACTTCATGCGAACATTGAAATGGGACAACATGGAAGTAAATATCGATGGTCTGCAACTAAACAATCTTCGTTTTGCTGATGATATCAGTCTTATAACACGAAGCGTTATTCAGGCATAACCAATGTTCGCCAACTTTGACAGCGCCTGTGGAGAGATTGGTCTCGCATTAAATTAAATCAGACAAAAATAATGTTCACAAAGAATAGAATGGTCGCGTATGCGTCATTCATACTCAACTAAGTGAATATCTCCGAATCATTCGGCTACGTTTGCCTAGATCGAGAAGTCAACAAGATAAAAGGTTTAGCTCCAAATTTGAGCAACAGGGAGCAAGCTAGCTTGAAGAGCATTCAACAACACCGAGGACAGTGCGGAAAACAAGGCTGAATTTCATTGAAACTCCACATGAATGAAAAAATGTGTTTTATTTCATTGTTAAACTAACACGACGCCGTCACAAACACTTATTTGGTCAACGTTTCCATGTCTTCCTCTTCATGGTTGATAATAATTTGTTCTTCAACGGACAACCTAAGGTTGCACCACAATCACTATCATCAACAACTGTCCTGTCTAAAGAGTATCGCAAGGTGAGGTTGCCTTATTCGAACGATACTCCACTGAAAAAGAATCGACTTGGTATGACAACGAATACACCACATCGAAAAGTCGGGCGACTGTAAGCTATCGACTAGGATCATCTGTTCTGAAGAAGGTGAAGACGTTGAAACGTTAGCGAAATAAATGTTTTGTAACAACCTAGCGTTAATTTGTCAATGAAATAAGGTATATAAGCACGTCTAATTTTTTCTCAGGATAGCAATAATTGCTGCTAGGTTGCTCACAAAGAATAGGAAATGGTTCACAGTATCACAAAACTGGACACAGCGAAGTGGTTAGAGATGTCCTGAAATACACAATGGACCGGTAGCTTCTTCGTTCCCAGCTCACTAAGCCTTCCACTTCTTTGAAGTTGGCAAATTGGCATATCTGGAAAAACAAAAATATCGAACTGGCAGATCTCTAGGCCAAATATGCATTCAGCTGCCTCTACAATGCTTGACGAAGTCGAAAGCATGGCGCAACCTTCAGAGACGGCGTAGCGCCGAATGCTTCATCTCTATCTTTTTATCACCACTGAGAAGTAGCACATATTATGCACACCATATTTGCTTATTCTTCTTTGAATGAGCCTCGAAGGTTTCCTAGTGTACTCTGCTCTGTGGTAAAATGAAGCACGTACAGTTACTCTTCGCTACTATTTCGAGTTAGTGGTACTCAATTCGAATTTGAGCAGTAGTCCACAATAGAACAGAACAACTGATGCCCACTCTTGTTCCGCCTTTTGAAAGAAAAACAGTAAAGCTATCACAAACTCAGTGGAACTCTTTTAAATGTCCACTTCACACTCTATCATGTTTTTTCTCATTGCATACATTGTGTTCTCAACTAATTCCTTTTAAGAACTGCTTACTTCTCATTCCCATACACGTAGCAACATGGTCCATTAATAATAAAGAGTCTCTTGGCTGCTCATGGCAGTAGAAATAATGTATCTGAAATTAGCAGCTGATAGCAATCCTCACTCCTGATCACTTCAGAAACTCTTACAATTTTTTTGGTCAAGGACACCCAGCATACTCTCCGTTTCGGTTTTGAATAGACGATGACGTGCTCTCAGTCTGGTTTAAAAGTTGGGAGTAAGAAAGAAAGTAGAAAAGCACATGACCACTATTCCCGACGGTAGTGCAAATTGGTTAAATATTAGTTTTAGAAACGCGCAGAAAAAAAGAAGGCTGGTGAATCTACCTATTAGTGAAGCAAATGTTGATTGTTCATGGTATATTAGGCGAACGTGTTTCGTCACCGTAATCCTGCTGTACATCTCTTGCTGGTCGCTGTTCCTACATGCACCTATGTTGTCTTGCTTACATCATAACATGATAAAATTCTGCAGCATTGATAAGATATACCTGGGCCTAAGAAACTCGTGCAAACAACCCCAGGAAAATCTGGACGTAGTTCCATCCTGTGTCAATCACTACTTTATCACAGTGGCACACTGACTAAAAATGGACCTGTCTGATGGGTTTCCCCAACTGCTTCTTTATTTCGCCAGTTGACATCAACATAGTCTCTCATGGTCACCTTCCAGCATTCAGAAAGTTTGTGAATTTCGATGGAGCCGCACTCCCTCACCTCGTTGCATTTTTTCTTAATGCGCGTGATGAAGACTGAGTTTCTGGTCGTTGGTTCACATCCATAACACTGGAGATCATTGAATCACTTGTCAGAACTTGTGGCGGTGGGAGCTGAGAAGGGCTTCTTCAGAGCCACAATGATTCGAGTGCCCATATCGGTTGCTCGTTCTTGCCCTGGGTCTTCGTAGCCGTCGAATGGAGAAGAATCGAGTAAAGGGGAGCACTGCACTAATGATGTAGTGACACCGGCACTACCATTTTATGGTGAGCTCTAACCACGATGGAGCGACCTGACCTTACCAGGCAGTTCCCAAAGGTAACGGACGCTATTTGGCCGATTGCCAACAAAATATGTTCCTTTTATAGTCAATAAAACAAGGCGTTAACCATTTATGTCGAGGTTCAATTAAAGTCGGTGGTAATGTCATTGAAATGTCCACGTTTAATGTTTCGTGTAATCATTGTCCATGTATTTTGAGTCGCCAATACTTCACAAGGACGGAGTCCACGCAAAAATTCAGTGCTCAATCAATTCGCAATCTTTGCGATACACACTGAACATAGAGCGGTTCAATGAACAACTACTGCGATTGCCTACAACACCGCTATCAGTTCGCCCTGAGAGGTACACCAGCTCATCTCTCAAAGACGGTGACGGTAAACATAGTTGTTGACTGAGAACGACACATTCGCTAGTTTGTGAGTCGGATCGGCGTCGAGGGAGGCGCAGCTAGTCGGCGGCCGGTCGGCCACCCTCACGTGCTGCGGTCGGCCGCACGCGGCCGCCACCCGTCCGCCACGGCCCGTCGTCGTCGTCGTCGCCGTCGCGCCACCTTCTCGCACTTATTCGCTCGAGCTTGTAGGTCGGACAGCACAACTTCCACCTCAAGCGGCAAGTCTTCTCCAACAATCTGTGCACCTATTCTGCAGACTTAGTGTGCTAATCACATTCGCATTGTTATTCCATAGTACAGCGTCGCATCGATCGACTGAGAACGGCGTGAGTTGGCGATTTAGTCGGACGACGTCATAACTAGAAGTTCTAGGCTACTGGGTAGTACGCTACATCGGACACCGTTTGTGCTTCCTATGTGCTACGAATGAAATTTTCGAGAAATTAAGTAGTTGTGTCTTGTACGCGTTTTCAAACAACGTCGCGTCTCGTGTTTTCATTCAGTATACGGCATTCCTGTTGTTGCTGAAGTGGAGCGACTTCTGTTCTTCTCATTTCCGTCGTTGTGCGTTATTGATCAGCTTTCGTTCACACAATGCTCCCTCTTCGCGTTAAGTGCTTGCAATTAACCCTTTCGCGATGATTTCCCGATAAATGACAATAATTTCCGGGTCACTAGAATATTTCTAGAGTTCAGAATACTATAGGTCTGTAGAAAAGGCTTTGCATATCGATTTAATCGTGAATGTAACTTCGTACCATGTGATTTCAAGTTTAGGCATAAATAAATATAAATACGTCGATGAATATGAATATGTTTAGAACTGAACCCTTCAAAAATTTGAAAACGTCATTTAAAGTTTTGAAATCGTAAGCTGTGCATTCGGAAACACTATGTTGCCCTGTTAGATGAGGCCTCTTTGTTTAATCGTTTTCATGCTTAAACTGCGGGTCTTAGATCAAAAAAGTGAAGGAACCAAGTTTCGTGAGCTGTAGAAAATCCGAATTCCATCTTCGTATAGTTGGGTGTTTTGCACCATGTACACAAAGATCTGTAGATTCCAGTAGCTTCTGCTGTGCTAAACAAAATCCACCGCGACATGAGAAACGTTGATTTAAAGTTGAAAGCAGACATTGTTTTCGCATTGTATAACTCCCATAGAGGTCACGTCGTCGCAAAAGAATTAATAAAATACCGTGAATGGAAACTTTCAAACATCATAGTATCGGTTCTATTGCAAACGACTATAGAACGTATGACGCCCGTCATATACTCTTTTGTGTCATACTTTCCAAAAAAAAAACTTTGTATTGCCCTACAGGGGTACCTTTATACGTTTATAAGGGAAAAATGTAACCATGGGTTTCGTCACATCGGTCTATTTTGGGTCCAGCTCTTCTCCAGCGTTGGTCGTTGTCCCTGACATGCCTTCTGGTAGCCTTAATCCCTGAGTCCGGGTCAGCGTGACGCATCTATTGATGTTATCTACACTTTATGCAACTATAACGACAGCAGCAACCTGCGAATTCAAAACCGAGGATTGTAACCATGTGAGTTCATACCAGGCTCCAGATAGGGCTTTCTAACGAAGCATTTTTCACTACGCCATTCTTGTACGGATTCTTTCTTCACCAGCATTTAGTTCCACAGGAAATATCGCCTTGATCCGTTCAACACTTACCGTCCATTTATTCATTTTCTTATTCACTCTAACGTATTCTTTTTTCATTCTTTGTCAAGAAATGTGAATTATTGTCAGAAGACATGAACAGGATTATAGATGGATCAGCCGGGTTTGGCTCACCATGTCTCGTTTCATGTTCATGAAGAAGATCATGATCGTTTACATCTTACAAAACCACCTGCCGTTATTCTACGATCGCTAAGTAAAAGCGATCCACATCTAAGCATTCCTCATCTTCTTATGAGCCAGGATGAAGGTATGTAGGATTCATTGCGCAATGTAGTTCCATTTCTGCAATGGGTTAAATCATTTTTTTTCTCCTAACTTCGCCAGTTCTCTTCCTCAAAATCTTCAAAATTCGGTTACTGTAATTTTGCGGATTTTCAGATCACCCGTCTTTGAACCGCATCGTATCCGGTTTGTTTCATGTAGGAAGTGCACTTCGCACTCCCAACACTTCTTGCGGAAATCTCGAGGTACTAATGCTTACTGTGACCTCTGTCTATATGAAGAACATTTTTCATTTAATATGTCCTTATTTGATTTGACTGGTTCTCTTTCTGTTACTTATTGTGTAATATTTCATGTGCTGCGTCACCAAAAGGATTCGAATTCCTCTCTCAAAAATGGCGTCGTCCCTTCTGAATCGTACGTTGTTTTTCTTAAATTGAATATCCCACATTTTCTGCTCGTCCTTTGCTATCTGATAAACTGATGTGTTGGTGAAATTTCTCAATCTCCATGGATACGACTTGCATTCGTTTCTCTTGTTTACAGTAGCCGTAAGTGTCATACATATCTAAACGTTTGTTGTTCATGCGTCTATTGTTAATTGTTCATATCGCATCATATCACTCCCAAAAGAGATCACATCATCGCGAATACGTTAAGCATCGTAGAGGTGATTGAATAGCTCTCCAACGACACTGTATATCTTAGAGGACACCTTTAATCATTGCATTGCACACATGCTGCCCATAATATTTAAGGGCCGACATGAGTTGATCTCACTTACACTGTTCGAAAGTAATGTACGTTTTCCACTTTACGCTAATATGTCTCGGACAAAAGTAGGCTTTTTTAACTATAATAAAAACTGTTAGAATCTGGAGATATTCGCCAATTACACATGAGATCCCTTATTTCCGACGAGATGAAATCCTGATCCTGGGCTTCGGACCCATGTTAGTCTTAATCAGTACAACTTTCTTTTATTTTTTTGAGTGAAATATTCCAAGGAAGAAATTTTATTTTATACCGGACTATTTGGTAGGCCACCGCGAGTCATTGTAAAGGCCAGATATGCATTCATTCAACGCCAACGATACTTAATGAAGTCGAATGCATGGCACATCCATTAGGGATTGATCAACGCCGAGAGCTTTATCCTTTATTTTATTTTATTTTATTTTATATGATCCGTTTTCACGTTTACTGTGCTGATCGTAGCACTTCTCGCATTCAGTTCGTTTCCTCGCATCCATTGTTCACGAAGATCTTCCAACTTTATGTGTGGCTTCGGTTACTACTTGAGGATTTTCATTTCATCTTGAATGTCTTAGAATGTTGATCGAGAGCAATTCTCCCCGGAATCTTGTGGTAGCCGGGCTGGAGCGTTCCAAATTGGATTTCAGAGAGCGATTTTTATCCAGACAAATTCTGCATCAATTTCCCGACTCCTGAGGGATGGAGGGGTTTGGTTAGCCTGGTTTGTGCTATCCGCCCTCTAAAGAAGAAATACTTTTCGTTATTAGCAAATATGGGACTGCGCGTCATTTTGCGTGACCACCATATGAGATTAAAATTGTTTTTAGCTCAGTGCCATTTGCACTGAGTGCAGTGCGTGCGACACCATTTCCCTCCCAAGAATAACATCTGTTTTTGCGATTTTGGCTGTTTGATGTGGGTTATGCACGCATTTCTACGCTCATTTCTTTGTTTTTTTAAAGGTTCTCATACCCTCTATGTTTCTCATTTTTTGAAACTATCCAACTATTCTATGTGAGGAAGAAAAAATTACACATCATCGAGCTGTATTTCCACCTGTTTTCTGAAAGCTCTTGTGAGATATTCTATTTCTGTATTATTACATGACCATACGTTACATGTATGGCACATGTGCGGATCGCTGCACTTCTTTCATTTGTTTCCTTTCCTCACATCTATCATTCATGAAGGTCTTCGAAAAATTTTTCTATATTGGTTCGGCTGCTGTCTGTGGAATTTCTGGTTACCGTTACAAATGTCCTTGAATGCTGGTCGAGTACATTCTTCCTGGAATCCTAAGATAGCCTAGCCGTATTTGGACGTTCCCATGTAGTTAGAGGGAGTGTACTTTTGTCTCAGACAAATATGTTACCAATCTCGCAACCACCATGGAGGCTTGAAGCTTGGTGCGCCTGAAGTGAAGTCGAACCAGTACTGGATAAGTTGGCGTGGTGAATGAAATTGCTACCATTGGGCTACCCGCTTTCTTTTGTAACACCTCAGTGGTACATTTTTGTTGTTAGTGTGTTTTTATATCTGCGGATTCGATAGGATAACTATGATTTGTCGTATCGATTGAAGATGGACGAACAATCAGCTGGTCAAAATTGAACTTCGTAGCCTTGAGTTACATCGACGTCATACGAACAGACCTTTGTTTTCGATTGACCGCTAACCGAGAAAGAACAGAAGACATTGAAGGAAATGGGAAACCTCTTGTTGTGGATGTCGACGACTCTAAAAAAATGAGTCGGGAAATGAGGATGAAAGTGATAACGATGTGGTATGAGGCAATGATAGTGCAAGAGGTGAACATGTGGGGTCTTATGACCTCTGGATTTTCAGTGGTAGTCAATTTTGAATGAGACCACTGCTCTTGTTTGAATGTACGGATTGAATAGGTATTTATGAAGTGCTTATCGCTTGTATTTGAGATGCGACTATAAACAGGACGTACGTATATGGAAAAGAGAAAGATCTGTCATAAAAAAACGAGCAACTGTTGAAGCGTGAAGAAAATTTAGCGGTCTCTACTGTTGATGTGGGAATTGTCAATGCGCCAAAACTGATTGATTAATGAAGCACATATTTCATTTTTGGCTCCGATCCTTTTCCGTTCAAAGCAGTAAGAAGGTACAAAGTATTATACGACAAGTTGTTAAGTAATTCACTTCATAATCCTCTTACAGAAACAATGAGAGAGTATATAGATCCGGCAAAGAGATATGTGTTGACAAGACTCTGTTGCCATTTATATTGTGAGTTTTATTTCGTCAATATGCCTCACATTAGAGACTCAAAGATGCACGAACACTGTTTAGTTTGTGCACAAGGGTTTTCCACGGTAACATTATCATGTGTGCCGGTAATGATGTCTTGGGAATAAGAAAACGTGGCTGATTTGGGTGTGATGGAGCTCGCGGATGATTTACTGGAGGAACGAAGACACCTGTGAACAGTATGAGAATGTCTGCTGAGTAATCACTCAAGAGAACTTATCAATAATTATTTTATCGGCACACGAGGAAAGGACAAGAAAGCACATCTCAAACAGATTATCCTGCAGAAGCTGTGGAAAAGGGCACATGGAAGCGCAACAGAATGTTAGCGTTGAAATAAAAAGATGAAAAGGATAGTATAATATTATTAAAAGCACATGACACTATGTTCGCTGTCAAGCCATCAGAGTAACGGAATGTGCAGAAAATTTCATGAGTTCAAAATTCGAGTGTATTTCGGTGTCATTGAGAAGATAGAGCGTCTTCACCTCTACTCCTGCGTGTTACGGTTGAGGCTGTGTTCTGGCCAAATTGGAGACGTTGGGTTGGCTATTATAGGGTAATGGTGAAATGTCACAAATCCAGATCTGCTACAAAGGTGCCATTCAGATCAGTGAGAAGCAGCTATTCCTATAAACATAATGTCTCAGTACTATCCACAAAAACTGCATTTTTCAAAGATTGTAGGTGGGAAAAATGTGTGTTATATGTGAGGATAATAAATCGTGAAACATTTGGAATTGGAATGGTTGCAGATTAGTTAACAAGTTATCTCAATGGTCTCTCTACCATTTTACTGTGGCGACAAAGTCCTGCAAGTACAACATGCTCGCTACTACCTACGCGAGGTTTAAATCGAACTAATATTCTCGCCTGAAAAGTGATCTATTGTTAACTATCAAGTGTAGAGATTAGTTGCTCGTGGACTACGGTCGGTTCAGAGTCGGTGCTGGATGTGTCATTGATTGAATGCGGAAAATTTAGCAAAAACAAGAGCGAGGACGCACAATAAACGTGAGTAATGCATTGAAACCAGTGCACGTAGTTCACATTGCATGCAAGTATCTAATGATAGCAGTAAATTCAGCCATTTATGTATGTGTTAAATAGTTAAAAGTCCCACACAATGGTTTCTAGGCAAATCTGCTTATTGTCGCTCAACCAACAGTTGCAAATAGGTGGGCATTCTACAGGCTCGGAAGCATAGTGGATGACGATGACCTCTAGAAATATAAGTGCGCTTTTGAATTTTTGGTGCCTAGCGATTCATTAATTTAAAAGGTATTTAGAGTTCTAATTAAGATTGAGAACAGTAATACGTACACGCCAGTGCTATGTCGAAAGTTTTGAAGTGTTCCGTGCAGGTATCTGTCAACCACCTCCAGTCCAAGTTTCCCAAGCCTCCCTGAATAACATGTACTCGACGATCATGGAATTCAGGCATCAGCCGTCTATATGGCGGGGAACCTTGGGAGTTGTACTGTATCGTTGTGTCCTGAAATGGATATGTGCAGATACACACACCGCAAATGAGCTCTTTCTTAATGTTAATTCCAACTATTCACCATCTATTAGAACCTAGGTCTATTTTCTGTTAAGCTCGGCATTGTTGAATGAGCTAATGTTTTTTTTTCATGAGCAGGCATGAGTTTGTTTATAATGGAGATTCATGCAATACTTGATGGTTGATTACTCAACGGTTTTGCCTCCTCCATGGCTATTTTGCACTTTGTAAGTCTTCCAGTTATTATTGGAGACCAGCCTCATGAATCTTGCATGAGCGAGGAATGTCCATGGAAATGTTAGTAAGTGTTGAATGAATCTTCCTACGAATTCAAGTCTGCTCAAGAAGAAAATATTAACTTATTATCACTCTCCCAGTCCCACTCGCAACATCGTGGCTGTGAGGAAGGCGAAATCGCCGAAACGTCAGCCATCGACCAACAACACCAGCAACAGCGACAACGACAACGAAGACCTATACCAACTTTGCATCGGCTCAGAAAAACCAGTTTATAAGATCATATAAATAAATATCACTTATTCACCATCTATTCTCCCGGTTACTGGACGCATGCTTAAATAGTCGATCATACCCCGACAGAGCCTGCTGTGCACAGCATTACCATACAGTGAGCAGCTTTCGTGTATCCTAACGTTTTACGCCGACCTGGAAGCAGTAGAACTCGATAGTCATCGTCATTTCGTCGACGCGTACAGAGCATCGCCGTGTGTCCTGCTCGAGTACCTGTCGAGCCGTGTGCTCTGCTCGAGTATGTGTCCAGCCGTGTGCTCTGTTTGAGTACGGGTTCCGCCAACGTATGTGCGTGCCGATCAATACTCTCCCGAAGAGGCAAGTGGAGGCGGCTAGGCGCGAATCGCTCTCGCTAATCAAATGAAACTCTTGTTTCTGCTAATATCTTAAGGATATTTTAGTTACTCGATTTAGTCCCACTTTTGTTGCATAAGCTATTCGTGCTCGTATTCTGTGTTTAGGTTCCTTTAAACTTATCACATGTCTGTAATTTGCTCGAAATACTTTCTGGAACTGCTACTAGGTTATTTTCTTGGAGATGTATTGTTTCTCTCCTGAGATTTGTTACACATGTGCTTCTCTATAAAACGCAAAGGTCAAAGCTCTCGGCGCTGATCAATCCTTGAGGAATGCACCATGCATTCGACTTCATCGATCATCATTAGAGGTAATTGAATGCATATCTGACAGACAGTGATTTACGCTGTCCTACCGGTCTATCAAACCAGAACCGCTATCCTCCCAGATAAGTCTGGTACTAACTTACCAACTCCGGAGGGATAGAAGGCTTGGCGACCTCGGGTGGAGGACCGAACCAACAACCGCTTGCAAATTGCATACCACCACTCACTAACCACTGTACTACAGACACTCGTATGTAATCTGTACATGGAACAGTCTTCTTGCACATTTTTTCACGATGTTCGAGTCAGCAGGAAACTAAAATGAATGAGTAAACGAATTCATCTTACACTTTTTGTCCTATATAAGACTGTTTTCTGGAATTCGTTGCTCGTTCCTCCGATTTTAGCTGATTTAACAGCTGTCATGTGGTGTTAAATGGATACAATCATAACCAGTAATGAAATTTGTCGTTCTTAGGTCTTTCCAGTCGACACCCCTACGTAAATCAAGTTCAGCTACTGATTGGAGCGGGGTTGTAGCCGAAGTCACAAGGAAAAACTCAAAGGTTAGTTTTCTTACTGGTTATGCAGTTGCAGTAATAAGTGTGTGGACGTTGATGTCTGATGTTTGTCGTATTTAGAGCTTTTGGGTCCGATGTATTTTAAGCGCAGCGTAAAATGACCTTTCCAATTTGTTAACTTACCTACTTGACACTTGATACTTCAATGGGCCGCCCTCACTGGTTGTGCCGGTCCTAGCATAATCTCCACTTTTCGGAGACTTTTTGGTTAAGCCGTTGTGGTTCGCTGGAATCCCGGGGTTCGCCTGACCAAAATCGGCCCAAATCTTCACCACCACGGGCAGTCGCAGCCCGTGTGGATTAGAGGGAAATTTGCCACTATGTGATTACGATTTGTCAAATTTAATATTGGCCTCCATATGTATACTCTTCTTCCTGTTTCTTAACACGAAAGTGAGGACTAAAAGTAGATGTTGTGCGGAAGATTAGTAACTGGACGAATGTTTCTCCTTTGCTGTTCTGGAGTTTTGCCACTTGTTCGATGTTAACAGTGCCACATTACAGTTGGCTTTGAGACAGTGATAAGATTGAATGTCGGATTGATAGAATACCTCAGAAATAATAATGAGAGCACTGTAACGTGGTAGCAGTATGCTTTGCCCAAATGAAAGCATGTACTGGTAGTTGCTCTGTGAATTGTCGCAGTATTTGTAACTAAACATTCTCCATTCCCATTTCTACCAAGTATGTTCTTGGGATAAGATCGTATCCTTAATCTGTCCTGCTAGTGTTTGGTGTGTGGTAACTGTACGATGAGACTCTAACTAATGAATCGTTTCCTTTTTTTTTTTTGCATTGTAATCCTGACTTTCTTCATATTTCAGCAGTTGGGCGTTCGCGATTCACTATTTATGGCAGTTGCAGACACCGGTTGCTCTCAGAACGATCCTCATTTAACATTACAGGCTTCGGAGCATCAGAACGAAGTAAGTTTGTGACGTAGTTCCTTCCCGACTAACCTTTTTTCTTTTTGGATTCATCCTGTTTGCAACTCATTCTGTTTCGGCACCATCAAATCATGCCTTTTCGGCTTACAAGTGTTTCACATGCTCCAATGCGTGCACTTTACAGCCAATTCATTACTTGTTACACTTTTTCATGAAACATTGTTTGTTGATCTTTTATGAAATGTCTCTTTTACAATGGTCTGTGTTCATTTAGAGAATGCTGATAATGTTAAGCTTTTATTTCGTACCTGCTATAATTCTTTTTCACGGCAAAATATAATGTGAATTGCAACCACAACGATGCTGAGGTATTCGCAAAAGTTGTACTCCGGACCACATCGAACTACGATTTCCATTTCCGGGGGCTCGCACATTACATACGACGTAGGCGTTTGCTCTGCGTTTCTCTCAGCTGGTTTTCTACCTAACCCTGCCATCAGTAATCATCCGTCAGAGGTATTGATCTGGAGGGCACAGATCGGCATTGAACCCTTCTAAGTTTTGCTAATATCTCAGCATCGTTGTGGTTGTAAGGCTGGTAATGTCGCTAATAAATATTGATGCGAAACTTCTTGTAAACTTCTTACCTGTTGCCATTATCTCCACATTAACATTCCCTTTAGCTTTGCTTCTTCCAATAGCTTTCTGTTCAGACCATTTATTGCAAATTGCTTCTCTGTTGTTTTTAAATGCCGTCTTTTAGAGTATTGTTATGAGCAACTCGGATGATCACCATCAGAATTCGTCAGTTGTGGCGACACATCTTCTCAATGATAGTCACTGTTCCGAAGGTTTTGTCGCTTCAGGGTCGTCTTCAGTACATCCTCTGTCAACAGGCTCTCCTAATGGTCATGATAATAGTACAAACCAGGTAAGCATTGTATTTTCCACTTTGTTAAAGACATGAATGTTTTTCAATAGTCCTTATCACCTTAGATAACCTAAATAAATATTTTAGAGTCATAGTGTGTTTGGGAAAATGTTCCATCGTGGATTCTTCTCAAAACCTGTTATGCGCTCAGAAGAAGAGAGCTATCGTTACCTAATGGCTCTGGATCGCTAAAGGAAACTCGGTGCTTATCTGAACCAGAAGGAATACACTATCGTTTTTTGAAATTGAATCGTGAGCAGATGGTATCTATGTACTTTTATTGTTCACAAAGGGGATTGTTTTTCGACACTGCATTCGTATTGTTGGATCGAGTAGTGGTTTTTCACGGGTGATTTTTTTTTCTCTCAAAGGGCAACTTCACACTGAACTGAGTCTTACTCAATTTGAAACATGACTGTTGCCTTCTCTCAACAGAATTTCATTGCCGTTCACCTTGCTGTATATTTGCAACTGTAGGTTGGAATAATGCATGTGTTACAATGAAGTTTCAGTTGCATGTTTCATACTCATATGGTTGTCCCTATTTGGAAATGGCAAGACTATATGTCATGTTTGTTTTTGACTAGGATTAATAGCCCTTAAACCGTCGAGTTCTCATACAAGTGCTCATAGTAACGTAATGTATCCAGCAGCACAGTGGTGGAATATACGAAGTCGGGAGCCACAGAGGAACACCAACTTAAGTCTGAACTTATAAATAGCTGTGGAGAAGGGATAAAAGGTCATGGGAAGAGAACGAGTAGTGGATGTAATTGCAGAAGTTGGAAAGAGCTAACCGGGGCTAGGCCAGTTATAAGACTAAAATAATTCCTGTCTTGAATTTCAAGGGAATAGGCATTGCTTCCAGACAATCCGTAGGGAAGACTGTCACGTATTTTGCTCCATTTTCAAAAGTTATGCTTACCTGTCTTAAGCGAAACCCGACATGTTCCATTGACGATGAAAAAAATATCGAGCACTCAGTCCAGACAGGACTACGTCCTAACGTGAAGAGTTTAACCCTAGTTTTCACCAATACATTACCACAGGTTTCCTAACGTTACCTGTCATAAAGCTAGATTCCAAATCAACGGGAAGCCAAATGGACCGTATTACTGAACAAAACTGAGACATACAGAACATGGACAACTATCATCCAATCGTCTGTGTGGTTTGCCACCTCATAAGGTTTTTGCTTGATTTATGTTTAACAAGATTAATGGAATACTGGACGAAAGAGAGCTATTCCAGAAAACGGGATTTCAAAGATTCACCACGATGGACCACATCAATGCCGTGGCGAAACTTATGGAGATATTGTGTGGATCGTTTTGTCTGATCTCACTTTTAGCAACTTGATGGCCTTCAGATAGGTTGAGAAAGAAGTGCTCACAAAAGTTCTGGATAGGTAAGAGTTGTGTAATTAATATAGAGAACTTTCAAGCACTTATGGGAGAACGACAACGACAATCTCACTTTAGAATGATGTCGATAACAATGGAAAACATTGGAGCAATACCACTTTATAAAGAATACCCACAGCCATCCTCGAGAACGTCATATGTGAATTAGTATGTCGAGTATTTCTGAATGTTCTAAATATGTGTAACTTGATTTTGAAACTAACCGATGAAAGAGTTGGATCGAGAGCTGAATACGGGAGGAAGAACGGTTTGAGTAGCTTGAAGGCCATCAAAAATGTAGTGAAGAGGGCAAAGAATAAGCAACTCGGTACCCATCTTCTCGACTGCACACTTTTTATTTCTCTAGTAAATGCATAGCAAAAAGAAAAAAAGTACGGCGCGTGAGGCGCAGTGGTCGAAAGCGCCCTGTAATACATATGGGATTGATCCTAGCGTCCCTGGCCCACCAAGCCTTCCATTCCTCGGAGGTGGGCAAATTGGTACCAGGCGTGTCTGGGAGGATAGCAGCTTGAAACATCGGTAGGCCACCGGGAGCCATTACGAAGGCCAAATATGCATTCAATCACCTCTAACGGTGCTTTTTGAAGTCGAATGCATGGCACATCATTAAGGGATTGATGAACGCGGAGACTTTTAGCCTTTTATCCTTTTATGCTTAGCAAATTCGGGCTATATATGGGCGAGACGCATGATCAGAATCAGAAATCAGAACTCAAAATTGACAAATCCGCTTTCAAAAGGATGATACTAGAGGTATCGTATATCAAGCAACGTGGTACAGGGCGATACCCACAACATGTGGCACACTAATGACAATATTATGAGCACATGTGCACAACAATTCACGTTCTCAACTTTGGATACTTATCTTTGCAATGCGAACTTTATCCATGCATGAAAACCACTAGAATCTATGGATCGCTGCCCAGAAATGTGGATTAAATTTTCCACGACTTCTAAGAGTTATGTTGTTGTGATATGGGGAACTCTCTTCTTGCTGACGGTGTTGGTTGTACTTACTGAAAACTCTGAACGGTAGGAAATGGAACCGTATCGAAGAACGAAGTTGAATTTGTCTAATAGTTTATGGTGCTTGGAAAACACTAGTGCATGAAAACAAAAACAATGCAGCAGTTGTTTAAAAAAAAACCTGTGATGGCATTACGGAGAGAAAGCCCAACAAACTAAAAATGAAAGTTATGACTGCAGTGTAGCAAGCTCGTGACGTGGCAATGGTTCGTGCGTTTGTCGCCTCGATAAACAAGTGGAAATCTCTTGTTCATACATTGAAAAGACGCTGAAGAGATAGAATGCCATTCCTCCTCCGAAGAATAGCCAGAATCCACTTCCGGACATCCTCTGAACTTTATAAAATTTTCATAGAGCCTATTCTAAGGTTATATTTTCACTTCGAAATACTCGCTACGGCTAACTAAATGCGGTCGACTACTTCAGAAGTAAAGATTGACAGCAGATCAAATAAATCTGCCGTTACTCTACACACAACCGAGTCTTTGAGAGCTTTTACTGGTTTTTGAACCATGAATAGTACGCAGCACGAAGCTAAATAACTTTCATAAAGACATCTGATGATTGGTGAAATAACTTATATACTACCACAATGATGCTAAGATATTTGCAAAACTCCGGACCGTGGGTGTTTGCGGTGGGTAACGAACGCGCTATTACCTTTTCTGTAGGCTAACGCGTTCACCACCACACAATATGGGTCCTTTGTTTTCCTCACGAACACTTCTGCTTCAATAACAGTAATATACTGCTCTTAGATTACGGTCCTAAATAGCCGAGTATATCCTTCAATAGCTACGGGACTTCTCACACTGACATGACCCACCCTTATTGTAAATATTCCAATTTTAAAACAGAATGAAAACTCACTTCGTAGAAAGGAGCTGGTGGTCTCATGATGGCATCGGTGTAATACGCAGTCAAAATAAGGATCGATAGAATTATAAAACACAAAGCTGAAACGATTTCTACTTGACAAAGAAGAATCTAGATAAGCTATAGCACGCAGGTGTAATGCAAACTCTGAGTGATGGAGCGATTCACAGCGAGCTTAGTTCGAGATTTCATTTTATTGTATTGGTAAATTTTTTTTCGTGAATAAATGCGCTCCGAAAACCGAATGAGATTACAGGAGAACTGAAGAGCACTGAATTATTAGTTATTGCATGCTTGGTTTCGGAATTAAAGGGGCAGTTTTTCTGTGAATGGTCACGCAACCGGTATTTTTCACTCATGGATTGAACAGAACATACACTTACTGCTGTTTTGACTATAAACTTTCAAGAATCAGAGAAATAAAGCCGACCTACTAAACTACAGAACTGCATAAAATATCTTCGATGTTTTCTAGCAAATCGCTCAGCACTGAGGTTGCAGCAGCAAACCATACAGAACAAAATCCATAAAAATCCACTAATAAGTAAGAAACGAGCAAAGTACAATGCTAAATACATAACTGAAAACGGAAGAATTAAAGATGGTAAAGCACAAACAATACACGGAAGATGAAACATTAGTGAACAAGTGAAGGACTACCAAAAAAGTGACCTGCATTGGGAGACGATATGGTATCGAATGGTTTAGGGAAACCACTACAATTGCTCGACAGCGATGACCATGGCAAACAATGAATATCATCTTCTTTGAAGCAGTCGTCGTTCAATCCGCGCTGAAAGTTGTGATTAGATAATCTTTTTTAATAGGATATGCATGCTTTTGCGAAATACTGGCGAGTGTTTAACATATCCGTTGTCAAATACCCAGATAGCACTCCTCGTATTTTCCCATAACACCCAACTAGATATAGAGTAAATTCATTCTTACATACCCCTCTTACATTACGAATCGCATTTAACCTAACCTCCCAACGGTGTAATCCTCCAGCAAAGCCTACCAAGATAGGAGTAAAGTAATACCAAGAATCACTGCCGTCCTGGAGTCAAACTATTTGCATGGTGGCAAATTTCCCTTAGATACACATGGGCGACGACTACCTCGGTAGTGACTACATGAGGAAGGCTTCAGCTAAACTTACCTCGGAATTCCAAGAAACCATGATGAATAAAGTAGCAAAACTCCGACCTCAATACCTTCTACACTGCTAGCTCCCATCCACCGGTGAGTTAACCGGTGACACTTAATCAAATCTCGGGTTGCACAGGACGTCACTGGAAATAAACAGAACGAGAACACCAGCCACATGCCGTGGAGACTGTTTCTTGTTGTGCATCCATAACGCCAGAACAGTCTCTTCAGATGCCGACCACTACGCCCCTTCTCGAGGCCGCTGGTCGAATCAAATTCCGTGCGATCGCCTTACAAGAAACGAAAAGCTGGAAGACCAACATATGCCAATTAGATCACGGGACTCTTGTCATTCGTGAAGAAAAATTTCCGTTATGAAATGTCGGATGCATTGACTTCGTCATACACCCATCTAGCTCTCATCTACTCACTTCAAACGAAATCCGGTCACCGCGCTTAGCCATTTTTCGTCTCCAGTTTAGGCGTCAAAAGAACGTCAGTATCATTAACTGTTATTCACCAACTTACAGAGATGATGAGGGCAAAATGAACGTGTTTTAGAACCATTTGAAGGCAGTAATCCGCAGTGAGATATCCGGAGATATCAACGCAAGAATGGGAACGACCAACTAAAATAAATACAGCATGGAGAGATTCGGAATAAGAGAACGAAATGAGAATGGAGATTGCCTTGTAGGACTCTTGTCAGCAGTATGTCTTTTCTATGGGAATTCATCTTTCGAGAACAGAGAAAATCGCAGATGGACATCAGAGTCTCCTAACGGCAGGACTAATACGGAAACCGACCATATTCTCATGAACAGAAAATGCCACTTTGACACCACACTGGTAACTGGATTCTTTGCTGGATCTGATCACCGCCTTCTTCGTACTAAGATTCGATTCAACGACAAACTGGAAAACAGCTCCTATTAAAGTCCAAAAAAAAAAAAACGAAACAGGTAGTGTAAGACGAAGATATTCTCAATAAAATCTGTTTATATGTTCAGACTGGCCGGTTAACGAAGACCCGACCGAGGGCCACAAGCTGCTAGTTGAAGGACTAAAAGGACTAAAACATGTGCCGAACTCGCCACAGTTACTCAGACCAGAAATTCAAGCCGCATTTTCATTACCACTAATGAGTTGCTCGAAAACATAAGGACATTTAAGCTTGATCCTACTGCAAAACACTTAATACGGTTGATAATAAATGCTAGCTGTAGAAGATCTTTGCAGGAGGATTTACATCTATGCAAGTAGAAAAGGTACTGGAAGCAGCTCAGGAACGATTCAAGTTGAAGAAGCCCCGTCGGAATCTTTGCGACTATGTTCCTCTATCCGCCATGATATAGGATTAATAATGGAAAAGTTCCCTAACAATCCTTCCTTTCCACAACCCCGGTCTCGGATCCCCAAAATCCTCTCTGATGAAAAACTGCTCGAGCTTCTACCCTCTGAAGTATGAGTAGCCATAAAAAGCATGAAGACAGGCATAGTTCAATGGCCCGATAATATTACTGCTGATTTTCTTAGAGCTGATGGCTATAAATTACATATACTTTCCGCGGCTCACATGAAAAGTTACCATCACAAAGAAAAAATCCCAAACAAGTAGAGGACCTTGTGCACCGTCTTCATAGGGATACTGAAGAGATTTTCTTAAGCGCCGTCCAGTATGCTTGTTGAATGCAATCCACAAGCTGCTTACGAAGATCATCCTTTTGCGCATATCAAAGACCTTGGATGAGGCACAAGCAGTTGAGCAAGCAGGATTCCGAATTGGGTTCTGCTGCATGAACTACATCCAAACCGTATCACGGGTCATAGAAGTTTGGCGATAGTACCATCTGCCCTTTGTGCGAACCTTTATTCACTCTAACAAAGCATTTGACATCATTCAACGATGGAAATCTTACCAGCGCTCGTCGATCAAGGACTGGACTCATCCTATAGATGAACATTAGCAGACTGTTATCGGAACTACAGCACAAATATGCAGCTACATAGAACGAACTTCAAAAACGTTGAGCGACGTTCTCACGACGGATTTTCTATTCATCATAACGATTTGTCTTGTTTCCTATCATTAAAAAAAAGTGAAAACAGCAGTAGATCGGGTTCCGTTTGGAAAGTAGCACAACAGAAACTTGTTTACAAGTTTTTTATTCTACTATAGACGTTTACATTCATTTTCATCCTAAAAAAGGACTTACCTGGAATTGTTCGCTTGAATCAGGTCTGTATACAATAAGCCAAGCATTGTTAATGTATCCAAATATCATGAATAATTCAGAAGAAATAGAGCATGCGACAGAGTACATATATGTGCAAATATTTGTTCTTTCGACATCCTCCATCACTGAAAACGATGATACCGACCATATCTAGCAGTCCATGCAGTTCCAGGATTCGAACACCTCACTTCGTCTTCGGGAATGGGCTATAAAGTATGAAAAGTATCAAATTTTGAAATTTTGATTTGGTAGATAGAAAATGCTTCAGTTTTTTGTTTAAACAATCAATTTGATATGAATGTAATATAAAGAGGAAAGTGCATGTTAACATGACACTTCAAGATTTGAACAAGCCGATACATGGAAATTCGAAATAGCAGCTGAAACGGAACAAGCAACATGAAACAACCTATTGTCGGTTTATACAGGATGTCAAGAATTAATGATAGGAACTAAGGATAGTGGAAAATTAAGTTAATCGATATGTGAGACCAAAAACCCGAGCAACACCTCTACTTCACTTCGGCTATTTTCTACTGTGAGTTAGCACGCTTCAAACAGAGATTAGCGTTCACCAAACAGTTAGTATTCTCTTTTATACAACCCGTCTTCACGTCTACTATGCGAATGTTAGCATTTCTGATACTCGACTCGATTCCTCGCATCAATCATCCACGAAGCTCTTCCATCTTCTACGAGTTGCTTCGAATGCTGTTTGAGGATTTCCATTTGGTCCTAAATGTAGAATGCTGGTCGAGTCGATTTTCCTTGCAGTCCTGATATTGCCTGGCTGGAGCGTTCCCAGTTGGATCGTAGAGAGCGACTTTTCCTCGATATGTCGGAAACCAATTTCTCGACCTCAGAGGGATGAGACGCTTTGGTGAGCTCGTGGCGGGCTGGAACCAACACCGTGCTAGTGATGACTGCCGTCGCAACCACTGTGCTATCCCCGACACTAATAGTTGATATTACTCTTCACGTAAGAGAACGTACTATACAGACGGCAAATTAATAATAGGCTAATCGTGACTAAAATATGTGCTTGATACGGCCTGCATTTGCTTACTCTTGAAGATTTCCTTAGTAGTCTCGTAATGAAAAGCTTTTCATAATATTGGGAAGAAAGGATTTATGAAAAGAAGTCGATGAATGGACGACAAGGCGAAACTATGACACTGTCTGCAGAGAGCGATGAGTGCGGGAGTGAGTATGGGGTTGCCCCTCGAGTCGCGGCGCCTCGGCAATCGATGTCTCGAGGCCACCGCGAGCACAGTATGCCATCGCCTCGCCCGCGATGCTAGGCGTTCAGTTCGTCAGAGAAAAATTTACTTCAAAGACTTCGGAAGATCAGGAGTTTTTTCTTATATCCTAAATACTTCTGTCAAAATTCGTAGCTCAGAGAGTGAAGCAATTGAGCACAGAGAGAGAGAACGAGGGAGAGATCAGGAGAAGTTGCTTCTACACATGAGTTACTCGTGTTCACGTTTTCAAGTGTTCTAACTAAGCAAACTTAACAGCTGTTGAAATTCACAATGGTTTGGTCGTGAACATGTTAAAGTATTACTCTTCTTGTCAAACTGAGCAAATGAATTTTCATCTTTTCAGCCCAAGTTACTACATTGTCTTCCAAGAAGAGAGGTGCATATAAGGCAGTGGCTGGAGCCCCCTGCAACAGACACTTAGTCTTTGGCTTGATCCCAGTACCCCGATGCAACAAGCACTCCATCTTTCCGTTGTCAACAAATTGCCCCAGACTTGTATGGGTGAATAATAGCAGTGACTTGATACGTCAGCAGCTAAGCACAGGTCAAGATACGCATTAAATACAAACTTTTCCACAAAATAGTGAATGTTATCTGCCACTTCTCATTCAAATCCACATAAACTTCTTCATAATATCTCATTTCGTGTACTTGTTTCGCAGCTGGTTGTAAGGAGGGCTCTCTAATGTATTTGTAAGAACTGTTTGCCTTGGTCCGAAAGTTCGCTCACTGAATGAGCAGCTGGCAGCTGCAAGCAATTACGTGCATATGCCGTTTCACGATGAAATTAGTTTCCTGTAAAAACCACATGTCTTTGTATCCTTGCACTTGCACACTTAAAAACCCAATGGTTGAGAGGATTTTTGCTTCTCTTTGTATGCGAAGGTGTATTCGTATAAACATAGCTAACAATCAGGTTCTATAGCAGTGCCCCTTTGCCCTCTGAAGACACATAGAGCACCAGTATCCTTCTACATCACGCTGTGATCTTGCTTAATGCTATCCGCTCATTCCTCCTTCGATTTTGCATAGACTAGAATAATGTTAGCAAGGTCTTACTCCTGCATCATCGATCTAGGTTATCGTCAATTGTGATATAACCGTTGTGCATTGTTAATCAAGGAACTGTCTCAAATAGTCACACTTTCCATGAGTACCCTACAAAGGTCACTACTAGCACATCGGTTTGTCCACTTATCATTTGCCTGACAACAACAACATTCTTTTTCTATCTTTTCCCACATTTTTCTTAACGTTTTTCTCATCTGAGGATTCCTCAATGAAGGTTAGTCTGTGGGCTTCCAAATGTTTTATATCATGTTTGTCTCTGTATCGGGTGGCATAATAGTAAGTGAACTAGGATGGCATGTGAGTGCAGGATTTGAGGTTCAGTAGTCCTCCTACTGTGGCGACCCGATTTAATTTTCATTCTTACGGCTAAGAAAGGCTAAAATTCTGTCCAAAGTTCGACGACCTTGAAGACACCACACAAGGTTAAAAATTTTGAAAAGTCAAGCATGTCGTTTTTGTTATGGATGACTAATCCTATAGAGCAACCCACTAAATGTATTATTTGGTAGAAGGTCTATGCAATACTAACGGCAAATAACATGGCACCTTCTTTCGTAATCAGCCATTTCAACCAAGCTAAGAATTAGGTGAGAATTTATGTTTTCAATATGTAACTTTCGTTACTGCGAAACTTGTCAATGCTTATATTTCTGAGATGTTGCTACCGAAGTGCTTGTGACCCTCTTAAAGGAGCGTCCAAACTGGTGAATATTCAGATGGTCCCGAAAGTGTAACGCTCAAATGAGAGCGTTGGTAATGGGAAAGTGACTGGCACCAAGCCTCGCCATTGCCTCCATGTCTAACGTGGAAGCATCAGTAACCGGTCGACCTTTTCCGGTGGCTCATGTGTTATTTTGTTCACTGCCGATTTGTACTATCCAGGTCAATCCCGCTAACGGGGGCTTGGTGATGGCAGCGTTAGGTAAAAACAAGCTGAGAAAAATGCAAAGCAAGGGCCTCAATGGTGCAATGAGCAATACGCCAGCACCCGTAAACGGTGAGCGTGGCTCGATCTGGTCCGGCGTCCATGTTTTGCGATTATATCAGCACCGTTGTGGTGGTATTTCATACCATACTCTACCGTGAAAAATTATCGCAGGCACAAAGAAAATGCTAACGCTAAGACTTGTCCTGGTAACAATAAAGTTTGTGGAGAAAGCTCAATGTTTTAGAATACTGTACAATAGTAAAAGTATTACAGCTCTTTCGGCCTCTTAGCTAAACCAATCAAGCCGTTCACCCTTCCAGGATTAGCAAACCGTTGTGAGGCTTTCTTGGGGAGGGCTTCCTCCGAGGCAGAAAGGTTGCGGCAGTCTATGGTAAAGGCGTGCTAACATTCTTGCAGAACTATCTCATGACCAATTGCGATGAAAATATTCCAGCTCAACGACTCCGTGTGTTGAAATGTAGAAACATTCAACGTACGGAACAAAACATAGATTTTTTCAGTTTGCAATTTTAGTACATGTTTTCGCTCCGTCACCGTATTACACTACTTCAAATCGTGCCAGAAAATAGTTTTGTTCTCGACATCTTGACATATGCCATTCATTATAATTCGCTTCTGATTGTTATAAACCCAAGCTCTAATGGTAGTTTGAAGTTTCCAAACAGCAAAAAATCAAATCAAGGAGTAGTTTAGGTATTTTTTGACCTTTCAGTTGTCCTCACGTTATCAAACACTCATGATCTTGAGCGAAAGGAGAAGTTATAGCACTTAATTCTACATTCTACTTCTATTCGTCACTACAAAGACATCGCGATGAACCTGTCGGCCACTATTTCGACGTTTAACACCATGCAAAACCAGTGCGTGTTGATGTTCCGCTATTCGCAAGTTTGCTGAGTTTGTTGTCAGTAGCAAAATGTGACATCAGCTGCAAAAATTTCCACAACATGCAATTTTTCGACAATGCCGTTTTTGTGGCCTTCACTGAAGGACTGTTGCATGCGTTACATTACACCTAATATAGTCAGTCTATATTATGGTCACACCAATGCTGGCGATGATCTTTGGTGTTCATCGCTGATCTTCGCACATGGTACATCTATGCTTTTATCGTAATGCGAACATTCCACCCACTGGAAATTTTAAGAACCTTGATTTGACTATCAATGTTTGGAAAGTTTTAATGCTTGGTACATGTAACTCTGAAACGACACCTTATAAATATTGTTTAACTGGCTAGTGTGATAGAGCAGATCCTCTTCTATAGATGGATAATGTTCCAAAGGAGTTTGCGCGTTGGTGTCTTAGTCTCCTGTGCGAGGATATTGACCTTAATTTCAAAATCGTCTCCGCTATGCTTTTGCATCTTATGCGTGCCTAGTGGGTACTTTGTCTTACTTTTCGTTTGCCATCTAGGTGTTCTTTTATACAGATACACAATACACAAGGGTCTACCGGTTTCGCCAATATATTCATCTTCGCAATACTTGCAAGAGAACAGGTATATCGTACCTGAACTCGTGCAATCACTGTCCCTGCCGGAAGGGCAAATTACGCAATTTGTCGTGTCAGATAGACGGTCATACAAGCGGTTACGAACTAATTGACGACGAAGAGTATTCGGTGGTTTTTCAATTATCGCTACCGATTCCTCCTTCATGTTTAACTAGAAGTTCGTGGATGGCTTGCATTGAGGAGTCATTCGATACGTTGGTGTAGAGTGCGGAAACATCGAAAGACTCCATTACGTACGAGTTGTTAGGAGACGCGTTACGTAGACGTTCTAGGAACATTTGGGTGTTGGTGAGGTGAGCTGGAATATGGCTAAGCAGTTGGGTAAGTATTTGGCCTAAATACCATGCTATTCTATCCGTTGGCCCGTCTACACAGCTGATAATGGGTCTAACCTTGTATGAGAGTGGATTGGTAGACACAAGATCACCAGCTGATACTAACTTATGTGTTTTAATAAGTAAGTATAAAACAGAACATGTTGGTCGATCTATTTAAAAATGCGAAATAACGGATGGTTTTAAACCCTCCGCCTTTGCTATTGTGACCCAATCATTATTAAGTTTTCGGTATTGTCTTTTGTATTCCTTTCTAGACGATAGACGGTAAAGGGTAACATCACTAAGATGTTTCTTCGCTATCTTAACATCTAACTGCCGTGGAATGGCTACGAACTCTCTCCCTTTATCACTAACTGATAGACTAATGGTCTTTGAATTTATTAACTCTGTAATTTCTCGCATACCACATTTTTGTGCGGCTGTGAGATTAGAGATATACCTTCTATCGCGATAGTGGAAAAGGGTTTTGAGAACATCGTCCGAAAACATTCGAAATTTTGTATCAATTTCGACATGGGGGGTCCTGCTGTCTGAAGTACACTCTGGGGAAAGGAGATGGTGGTAATAGCGCCGTTTTTTCGTTTTCATTTTTATTCAATGTTTCTTTTTTGGCCTTATAGCGGAGTCGATCTTGAAGTTCATACAAGTTGCATGCGATCCTACGCGCAGTTACTTTAGAAATGGGTTATGATGGTGAAAAATTTGAACCCAATTCAAGTAGTGAACGCGCGTTCTCAGCTAAGGTCATGCCTCCAAGTACTGTGACCCTAGATGTTTTTGGTGCATTATCAACCCTATTGCGACTATTATCAGAAGAGTAAATAATTTGTTTGCGGTTGTTTCTTGGTCCTGAGATATGTAAATTACTCAAAACGTTTTCGAATTTTCGTTGTAAGGTTACTTCAGCATTAGACCTAATAAAATTGCATATCAATATTGACCCACCAGCTATTCTCGTCCAAAGGCGATACTCCAAATACGGATTGGATTGCGGAGATGAATATGTTGGCGAAACGGGTAGACCCTTGTGTATCCGTATAAAAGAACACCTAGATGGCAAACGAAAAGTAAGACAAAGTACCCCACTAAGCACGCATGGGATACAAAAGCATAGCGGAGACGATTTTGAAGTTAAGGTCAATATCCTCGCACAGGAGACTAAGACACCAACGCGCAAACTCCTTGAGGCTTTTTTGGATAAATGCCAAAAATCCCGCAATGAATAGCAGGGAGGAAAGCCCAGAGGTGACACGCGACCTGGTTCCGCATATTCGGATCAATTTCTGATGTGGGGTGGCGCAGTCATCAACCATATGCGGCTATAATCAGCTGTTCTAACCTTCCTCATTGGCACTCATGTAAAAAAAAGCATTGAGTTTTTCGAGAACCTGTTTGATCATGTAATTGCCATGAAGTTTTTCGTCTTACTGTAAGTGTTACTGAAGTGTTTGGCGTAATAAATTGTATATCAGCATACCCTTCCAGGCTCTGAAGAAGGCGATACTGCCGAAACGTCAGCTACTGTTGTGTTGTATTGTATTGTGTGTTTTTCTATGGAAGTAAATATATGCTGTATAACAACCTCGCGATTGCTGAACAAGAAAACAACTAATGTTTGAGATCTTCATTCGAAGTTATTTTTAAATTGCCTGGATATTTTCGCTCGAAACTATGTTCCTCGATCGATGGAATAAGTAGTTGATATGCTTCTATGTAGTTCTCTGCCTTTTCGTTGCTGAATGTTTCTAGGTGTAGAACTGCGGTGGAAAGTGGCGCATCATCATCCCACCATTTGTCCAAAACTGAAATTGTCTCCAGTCGGAAGGCTAAATAGGGGTAAATAAATGGTTGAAATATCGTCCACATCCGTAGGATGTCACCTAATTTCTTGAAAAGTTCTATCGAAATTCCTGTCCGGGAATAAAGCAGTGAAAAGAGAACTGTGTTGTCGACCACTTATCTCGGCCTATGGAATGCGACCATTTTAAAACCGCTGAATACGGCCCTGTAAAATTTCCGGCACAAGTCAAATTATTTGCTTAAGCTAGTCGTACCAACAAATACGACTGAGGCCGAAACACACATTTGTTCAGTAGGCATGATTTTTCTAGCATGGAGTCCGTAACCTGTTCTCTGCTAACACTGCCTCTTTAACTCTGTGTGCTCGGTCCTTGCTTTCTTTTGTCTTGATTTCGGAATAATCAATGATTTACAAATAGAATACAAGTGAATGCTTCATGAAGTTGGACAACCGAAATCTAAAACAGATTCGTAGCAAAATGCGTCAATTTAAGCACTTCCAGGTGTACATTTTGATTTCGTTTGTGCAAAAATCCCTTTTTGATGCCTTTGCTATTAAATCGATGGTTCTTTTTTCTCAAAGCGTAACCTTCAATGTCTACGAAAGGCATTTTTCTTCGTAGCCAGCTGTCTGCTTCTTTTATACCCACACATTCCATAGGATAAATACGATTGGATATGGCGATTGTGATTAAAATAGCATTCGATTGCCACTTTAACTACCCGTCAATAAACTCATTTGAGAAATGTTTTCGTATATTTCTAGGTGCAGAATAAAGCTTTTCCCGATCCACACCCGTTACAACATCTGTATTTCATAAGCTATCGATTGATTACAAGAAACACTACGACGCATACAGAGGAAGAGCTATGGCAAAAACATAAATGCCGTTTTCAATTTTTCGAAGCTGTTATTACTAAACGCATTCGACCTTAAAAGCTCACTCTGAAAACTATATATGTGATTATGACGGCGAGGCAAAGTCACTTCCTTGAATATGTAAACTTCTAAAGTCTGCAAAAGCTCTCACGATCTACGAATTACCGTCAGTTATCGAAGAAAAACGGTCATCCCGGTGAGGTTAGATGGTAGCGACTGGTACCCAGCCACCTACTATCAGCGTGAGCCCAAATACAGCCCTTGCACTGAGTACAATGCTCCTTCGGATCCATCTCGTGTGGACTCTCTCGATTTTGCCCAGTGTTCGGCGAGTAGGCTTGGACTAGGCATTTGCGCGGTTCTGTGCGTGAGAGTACATTTTGCACGAATCCTACCCAACGCAGAGGAGAGGCTTCTCGGCCAAGCGAGAATGGTATTCAAGGAACAAGCAATGGCCTCTAGCAAGGAGGCTTGCATTAGCACGTTCAGACAAAATGTAGAAATCAAGGGGCCCTGGAGTGCAGTTTATCTGGAAATGTACTCGCTTTCTGCGTAGAAATGGATGGTCACCGACACTCCATTGGAAATCTCTTAAAGTGGCCGCAATAGATCAGTAGGTATCAGTCCCACTATTGCTACAGCAATAGTTTTCCTTTGTTACTAAGATGTTTAATGCCAACAGAATTATTAAACCTGTTGTAATGTGTGAGAAGTGGCTCTGTCATAAGCGATGAAAATCGCACAGTGCTTCCACCTCGGTGAAGCTTCGTGGCACTTGCGAAAGCTGAAATCGCACCATAAGAGTGTCAAGCTGACCGTTTGGTGGTTCACATTTGGTCTGATCAATCACAGACTCCTGATTGCAGGTGAAATGATTACGGGAAGAAAGCACACCCAGTATTGCGACAAAATACTCAACAAATTTCAATGGCTATGCCTTCTTTGGTGGACAGAAGGAATGCAATCCGTCTTCAAAGTTACCTGCTGCCCTTTATCCTTCTTGCTTGCATGATCAAGTCTTCTATCAAGGAATTTGCGGTTTAAGCAGCCTAAATATTTTTCAGTTCTGAGATTTTAGCAGCCTCTTCGTCTTCGTTCTACCTAGCGTTGCCAAATCAGGAGCTAAATCGGGGTCGAGGTAATGAGGCTTATTTATTTTACCGTGTTTAGCTTCTTGTATATACCACGTAAAGCTCGCTAAGCCGTAAACATGGAGATAGGTGTGCTCTCGTATAGTTTGCCAGTCTCTCCCAAAGCGGACATGTATTTACGATTTTGTTACCCACGTATAGCTTGCTGGACTCTGAACGTGGAGGCTGGCTATACCCACAGATAGCTTGCCAGCCTCTCCTGGAGTGGACATGAAGCCCATTTGTTGGAGGCGACTCCTAACCGCCTCCCATTTACTTACCTGTCACTTGATTGCTGGCTTTTGGCCAAATTGACTAGCATAATATAATCCGCATAAACGAGAACGCATCTACACACATGCATGAATACGTCTCGTAAATGCAGAAAGTATGCGCTAAATCGGAGCAGCAGAAATAAAGAGTTCATCTCCTGAATCCACCTGCGTCTAAGGGAAGGAAAGATCGCTTTTGGTCTGCGATTAACCTCGTATTCGCCACCTGAGGACGTGCTGTGTAGCCTTACGACTAACCGGCTCAATATCACGCATATGAGCGAGATTCATGGATTGACCATTTATTGATAATAAATGAGTACCTGAAGACCTTAGAAACTTGTGACGTATTATTATCAGAGGGTGGAATTCATTACCAACAGAGACGAAACCCTTTCCAGTGAGATACGTGAAGGAGTTCCAAATTACTAATACTCGTTATTTTATCTTGATGGATTTACACGAAGCAGAAAAAAGCACTTTGAATGCCGGATTTGAATCACTGCAGTTCTGGAGAGAACGAATGCGCTGACATGAGACAGATGGTTAAGACCAGAAGACAACTATGTTCTGTACTTTTCCGCAACATGAAAATGAAGATTTGATTAGATACCGAGCCTTTCCTACGTATTTGCATTTTACGGATCTCTCTGTCCAAGTGAAGTCGCCTACCCCACTGGAACAATGGTCGCGATTTAACTGCTTGATGCACTACTGATGACTCTACAAGACCATTTAGGAATGAATGTGTTGAGAAGATCACAGTTTAGAAGGGAAAGCGTTTATATCGCGATAATGCCCTTAAAGTACAAATAGAAAGAAATATAAACAAGAAAACCATTTGCCTTTTATCTTCGACGTGTGATGGGATCTAAAGCACGTGAAGTAATGCCGGACGTAATATTAGAAATAAAAAAAGCTAAAATACTATAAAATCTATATGTAAAAGCGTGTGGACGCGTGTGGCGCAGTGGTCGAAGGCGCCACTGCGACACGCACGTGGAATCGATCCATGGGCCCATGGCCCACCAAGCATTCCATCCCTCCGGGGTCGGCAAATTGGTACCAGACTTGTCTGGGAGGATAGCAGCACTGGCTCGATACATCGGCAGGCCATAGGGAGTCATTGTAAAGGCCAGATATGCATTCAATCACCTTCAAACGATGCTTAATGAAGTCAAATGCATAGCGCATCCCTCAGGGATTGATCAGCGCCGAGAGCTTTATCCTTCATCCTTTATATGCGATAGCAAACGGCAAATGGTAACGACAGCATATGTACATCTAAAACAATTGAAAAACTTTAACGATAACGGCATACAACGCGTAGCAAACGCATAGTACCTTGGCACAAAAACAATAAAGCAAATAGTAAGTGTAAGGATAAAACAACCAATTTCTACAGCAATGTTATGCTGTCAACTCCTTATGCAGTTGGTCGACGAAAAGAGTACTGTGAAATGTGTAAAAAGCAATATCATAGAGGAGCAGAAGATCTACATATTCCGTTAGCTAAGGCTAGGAATGTTCAAATTAAAAAACACCAGCCGATTGTTATCTCATTTGGTTTTGATGGAGTGAATCGTTGATGTCGTGTGAAATGTACAAATGTCGTGGCAGTGAAGAACTTACGAAATGCGCTCAATTTTAATAACTCAAGTAAACCACGTGCTGACAGGTATGAGGTTGCATGATTGATAGTTTTAAGATAGTGTAGCACAGATCACACAGCATACACATTGAAGAAATGCAGTCAACTCACCTAAAAGAATAAAAATGTTGGGGTTGAATCTCCCGGAGTTTCCTAATTTGATGGAAAAGAATAGCGCATCGCCGCATAATCGATGTGCTGGCAGATATTGATTGGTATCGTGATGAGGCACGGACGAGTTTACCTGCTTTGGCAGCCGCCGAAAACCGCCCGCGTATCCTTCGGAGCGTCGCGCGAACGGCCGGCGTCCTTTGTGGATTAAAATACCACTTCGAGAGATTCGCTTCTATTGTAAGTTTCGCTCTATTCTTTCTTTTCGTCTGAATTTCCCATAACTCTTCATTACCCAAGCTTGGAGTCCGTCCTGACAACACAGTTTCAGATCAGCTAAGCGTTATACATCATTGACCACTTTACGTTTATCCTGTGATTCATTTCTCAACGTTCACAGAAAGTTTAGCAAGCCCTACTTCAAAACGGATGGAACTAACAAACTTGGCTGACGAAATCCGTCTCTTTCCAAAATGAGTCGTTGATGTTTCATGACACGTAGACATCTGTTGATTTGAAGTAGGGCTTGCTAAACTTTCTGTGCCTAAGTCTTAAGCTTTAAGCCAATATCGTAGCCTTTTGAGCCAAACTACTTAAAAGGACACAGTGAGGAAGTGGAGGTTGCCTTTATCACAGTTTTGCATTTTGTAAATCGATACCTTGCAGGGTGTCGCACCTATTTTTTTGCCTTCACTGTTAATTCCGTTTTGAAATCTATAAGTGCGTCGTTTCACAATGGGTATAGCTGGTCCCAGTCTCTCCGTGTGTGCTTCATTTTCCGTGGTTCAACTTTCTTAGTCCTTGAAGTTTATTTTTTGGGAAGCCGTAGATTAAATTTTATTTTACGTCGGAATAATGGGAAACACGAATGGGGAATACGGCAGTGTATTTCCAATATACTACATGAGTCTTCTCTGACAAGGGTGCCAACATTTGTCGCACTGAATTCCTTGCATCGCATCTGTCATTCACAAAGGTATTCTAACTTTTTGCTTATGGTTTTATCTGCCACTCAAACTTTCTTGTTCATCAATATCGTTTAATGCTGTTCACGTGGCATCTCCTGGTAGACCTGGGATATCCTGTTAGGGCCTTCTGAGTTGGATTTTCAGGAACCGGCTGTTGTCCAAGAGGGTGGGGGGGCTTAGGGAGTGCAACATTTCCTATATTTAGCATTGATAGATTATCGTAGGTAAAAAAAAGTAGGAGTTCATCTCATAGGAATATATATATGCATTGGTTTCTGGATTTTTTCCATCAGAAATTCGCCACTATTTTAGCAAATAAGCGTTTCATCCTTGGGTGTTTGAGCATGATTGTTGTGATTTACAGTTATGTCGTGGGAAAGTTTTTTGATCTGTTGAAGAAACACTTCAACCAATTCGTGTCGCTCTAGAATACTAATTAATGCGTAGCGTCACTCGTGACCAGATGCCGAGTGTTAGATCCATCACCGATTGTGTTCCTTTCTTTCACTTCTTGATAGGACTAAGATAAAAATCCAGGGAGCGTGAATCGCTCTGTCGTTCTGGCGTTATGCTAAAATTATGTTATGCGAAGGCTAGATATATTTTATTCTAAGCGGATATATCTCCAGAAATAGACTTGGGAATTAGATGCACTGTCAGTAAATATATCTTTAGTCCGACACTGACACACTTGTATTTCCGCAGTACTAAGTGCCAAAAATTCGATTTATTGTGGCGTTAAATCACCATGGGACCCACTCTATAGTTTATTACCTTTCATCCAGAAGAACAACTGGGCTATAATTTTTACCTGTACCTTCGCTCGGCAGACATAAGTGAATCACAGCGCATTATTGCCGTTATCGAATGAACCATTGAGCAGTCAGTATTCCTCTGTGCACTTAGTACTGTTCCAAAGTGTTTTTAATTAGGAAAACAAAAGTGCAAAAACGAACCCAAGATCGGTACTGATTTTGGTTCTTGGACGATGGAACAAGACAAAATTGTCAAAAGAGGACCAAAAACAACTGCCGATCTTGGTTTTTGAACGCTGAATCAAAAAAAAAAATTTGTCAGACAGGAACAGACATCGATACCGGTCTTTGTTCCTGAGCGTTGTATTGAAGTTTCGCCATATACAAGGACGAGACTGCGATAGAACTCGTTATGGAGATAGCAGTCTCATTGAAGAACTCCGGATGGTAAGTAAGATTGCTTCCAACTGATTATGCGAAAATGCAACGTTGATTTTTGAGGTAGAATTCTTGGTGAACGTTGTGGAATAAGTACTTTAATCGTACTGCTCTAATTTAGCCTGCTAGGGATTCGTGGGAAATGGTACCACGTGGAGAACGTTGAGGTGTTTTCCATATAGTCCCGATGAAACATGAAACTTCACAAGTGAGTTGGAAGGTTCTTTTCTTTCTTCTTCCTTTTTTCTGCTTCAATATTCTTTGAAGGGACTGTTTTAGCAAAGTGATACGAACAACAAATAGAATTTCTAATTTTTCTTTCTCAGTTGCAGTCTCAAAGCCCGCCGAAGCTTCGCCAATTACAAGACCAAGATGATTGCACTCCGACGCCCAGACGGAATAATAACAGCGTCCAGAAAGACAATGGAGAAAAACATCCACGAATACTATTCAGATCTCTTCGATAGCCACGTCCACCTCTCGTCTCATGAACTAAAAGAGGATGGATATGTTGTTCCACCGGTTCTCCCTTCCGAAATCCGACATGCCATTTCGTCGGTGTAAAATCGAACAGCACCAGGTCCGGACAGGATAGGATCAGCACAGAAAGTTTAGCAAGCCCTACTTCAAATCAACAGATGTCTACGTGTCATGAAACATCAACGACTCATTTTGGAAAGAGACGGATTTCGTCAGCCAAGTTTGTAGACATCTGTTGATTTGAAGTAGGGCTTGCTAAACTTTCTGTGCCTAAGTCTTAAGCTTTAAGCCAATATCGTAGCCTTTTGAGCCAAACTACTTAAAAGGACACAGTGAGGAAGTGGAGGTTGCCTTTATCACAGTTTTGCATTTTGTAAATCGATACCTTGCAGGGTGTCGCACCTATTTTTTTGCCTTCACTGTTAATTCCGTTTTGAAATCTATAAGTGCGTCGTTTCACAATGGGTATAGCTGGTCCCAGTCTCTCCGTGTGTGCTTCATTTTCCGTGGTTCAACTTTCTTAGTCCTTGAAGTTTATTTTTTGGGAAGCCGTAGATTAAATTTTATTTTACGTCGGAATAATGGGAAACACGAATGGGGAATACGGCAGTGTATTTCCAAGCTGTAAAATTGATTTATATTTATGGTTTGTGCATTGATTACTGCTAAAGTCTACGTAATCGTTCCTTGAACGCTTTCTGTTTTTACAGGAAGGAAGTCTCCAATTTACTGAGACAATCGGGTTTAACCTTCATTTTTGGCCCATGCAAAAAGTCAAAATCCGATTGTCCAGTCATTGAACTACAATGTTTTGAGAAGACACTGTGGTGAGCTGTGTTATTCATTATCTGTTTGTTTATATCCTTCATCTTCGTCGGGATATGAGGTGGTTGAGAATTATTTGGCTATTTTGATTGGCCCATGCAAAAAGTCAAAATCCGATTGTCCAGTCATTGAACTACAATGTTTTGAGAAGACACTGTGGTGAGCTGTGTTATTCATTATCTGTTTGTTTATATCCTTCATCTTCGTCGGGATATGAGGTGGT
>MQTX01000121.1:216124-257492 GCA_009735665.1 Angiostrongylus cantonensis | reverse complement strand
ATTCCTTGCATCGCATCTGTCATTCACAAAGGTATTCTAACTTTTTGCTTATGGTTTTATCTGCCACTCAAACTTTCTTGTTCATCAATATCGTTTAATGCTGTTCACGTGGCATCTCCTGGTAGACCTGGGATATCCTGTTAGGGCCTTCTGAGTTGGATTTTCAGGAACCGGCTGTTGTCCAAGAGGGTGGGGGGGGCTTAGGGAGTGCAACATTTCCTATATTTAGCATTGATAGATTATCGTAGGTAAAAAAAAGTAGGAGTTCATCTCATAGGAATATATATATGCATTGGTTTCTGGATTTTTTCCATCAGAAATTCGCCACTATTTTAGCAAATAAGCGTTTCATCCTTGGGTGTTTGAGCATGATTGTTGTGATTTACAGTTATGTCGTGGGAAAGTTTTTTGATCTGTTGAAGAAACACTTCAACCAATTCGTGTCGCTCTAGAATACTAATTAATGCGTAGCGTCACTCGTGACCAGATGCCGAGTGTTAGATCCATCACCGATTGTGTTCCTTTCTTTCACTTCTTGATAGGACTAAGATAAAAATCCAGGGAGCGTGAATCGCTCTGTCGTTCTGGCGTTATGCTAAAATTATGTTATGCGAAGGCTAGATATATTTTATTCTAAGCGGATATATCTCCAGAAATAGACTTGGGAATTAGATGCACTGTCAGTAAATATATCTTTAGTCCGACACTGACACACTTGTATTTCCGCAGTACTAAGTGCCAAAAATTCGATTTATTGTGGCGTTAAATCACCATGGGACCCACTCTATAGTTTATTACCTTTCATCCAGAAGAACAACTGGGCTATAATTTTTACCTGTACCTTCGCTCGGCAGACATAAGTGAATCACAGCGCATTATTGCCGTTATCGAATGAACCATTGAGCAGTCAGTATTCCTCTGTGCACTTAGTACTGTTCCAAAGTGTTTTTAATTAGGAAAACAAAAGTGCAAAAACGAACCCAAGATCGGTACTGATTTTGGTTCTTGGACGATGGAACAAGACAAAATTGTCAAAAGAGGACCAAAAACAACTGCCGATCTTGGTTTTTGAACGCTGAATCAAAAAAAAAAATTTGTCAGACAGGAACAGACATCGATACCGGTCTTTGTTCCTGAGCGTTGTATTGAAGTTTCGCCATATACAAGGACGAGACTGCGATAGAACTCGTTATGGAGATAGCAGTCTCATTGAAGAACTCCGGATGGTAAGTAAGATTGCTTCCAACTGATTATGCGAAAATGCAACGTTGATTTTTGAGGTAGAATTCTTGGTGAACGTTGTGGAATAAGTACTTTAATCGTACTGCTCTAATTTAGCCTGCTAGGGATTCGTGGGAAATGGTACCACGTGGAGAACGTTGAGGTGTTTTCCATATAGTCCCGATGAAACATGAAACTTCACAAGTGAGTTGGAAGGTTCTTTTCTTTCTTCTTCCTTTTTTCTGCTTCAATATTCTTTGAAGGGACTGTTTTAGCAAAGTGATACGAACAACAAATAGAATTTCTATTCAGAGGCTGGGAAAAGCATTCGCAAAGCCCGCCGAAGCTTCGCCAATTACAAGACCAAGATGATTGCACTCCGACGCCCAGACGGAATAATAACAGCGTCCAGAAAGACAATGGAGAAAAACATCCACGAATACTATTCAGATCTCTTCGATAGCCACGTCCACCTCTCGTCTCATGAACTAAAAGAGGATGGATATGTTGTTCCACCGGTTCTCCCTTCCGAAATCCGACATGCCATTTCGTCGGTGTAAAATCGAACAGCACCAGGTCCGGACAGGATAGGATCAGAACATCTAAAGAATCTTCCGCCAGTCCTCGTAAACACACTGGTTCGGCTCTTCACACGTTACCTGTCTGAATGCAAGGTTCCTACTCAGTGGAAGAGCAGCAAGACCGTGTTGTTGTTCAAGAAGGGCGACCTCTACGATGTAGGCAACTATTGCCCAATCTGCTTACTGTCTGTCGTCTACAAACTTTTCACTTGAGTCATCTTAAACAGGATTGACTGAACACTGGGCGAAGGACAGCCATGTGAGCAAGCAGGGTTTCGAAAAGGATTTAGTACGATGGACCACATTCACACGTTAACAAGGCTCATTGAAGTATCGCGAGAGTAGAAAAGACCGCTCTGTCTCACTTTCATCGACTTACAGAAGGCCTTTGATTCAATTGAGATAGAAGCAGTCATGGAAGCCCTTGGTAGTCAAGGAGTACTCAATACATAAAGATTCTTCTTGAGCTGTACAAAAATTTCACAACCAAAATTTCACCATTCTATAACGATATTAACGTTGACGTCAAAATCAATATGATGAACGACCGAGCTCCAGAGCTGAGCAGAAGAAAACGAGCGGCTTGGGAAGCATTCAAGAGCATCGAGGATGTAGTGAAGAGAACAAAGAACACCCGACTGCGTGCTCACCTTTTCGGTTCAACGGTTCTTCCTGTCCTAACGTATGCGTCAGAAACCTAGTCGCTGTGTAAGCAGGATGAATGATCACTCAGCGTTATCGAACGCGCAGTCGAAAGGACGATGCTATGAGTATTCCGTTTCACACAAGTAAAGGATAGGATCCGAAGCTCCTACCTACATCAACGGTCAAAAATCAAAGATGCCGTTCTATACGCCAAACAGTCGAAGATAAGGTGGGCAGGACACGTAATGCGTATGAATGATAACCGATGAAGAAGAGCTGTTAGTGACTGTATTCCTCGAGATGTCAAACGTACTGCAGGAAGACCACCGACCCGATGGTCAGAGTTTTTCACGAAAAGCCTAGAAGAAAGATATGATGCTCGACGAGTCCCTAAAGAGAGCAGAACCCACTGGACTACTCTTGCACGCGACAGGGAAAAGTGGAGGATTTACTGGCGCCCGCTCGAGTTACTCGACGATCAACGGGACTACAGGCGATGCAGGTGATAAAGTTGCAGTCTCATCGATGTTGTTGAAGTGCATCTACTGGTATAATTATATTCCATTTTGATTGATTTTACCAGATCAATAGCTTATTCTAGTACTGTTTTGTATTGGTGATCAGCCATAATGATTTCTAGTCCATCCTCAGAAGGATTCGGGCATCACTGCATGAACAATGGGCCTCACTATGCGACGTATTATTGCGTTGATCTAGTTTTCAGCATTTTATGTTGATGTGTTCAATTTAACTGAAATCACTAGGGGTTCGAAAAATTCTTCCAACAATTAGGGTTAGAAGCCTTCTTATTTTTCGTACTTTCGACAGAGATTTTCTCTATGCGGAAGCGGCAGAACATTAGCAAATGGAGAAATAGTCATTAAAACTACTAAATTCGCAGATTTTTCCGTTGAACGATCCTTGTAATTTTTTTTTTGGTAATGTTTTAGTCTTTCCGTTGTCGTTAACTCTTTTACAAAGCAGAATATTGTGAAAAGAAGGAATCTATTATGTGTGAAATATACATAAACGATAGCTCCTTGTTTTTCTTTTGTATTTGTTTTTGTCCAATTTTTTGAATCAGCAGAAGGAGAAATATCTGTCAAACAGTACATCGAACCGGTTTACAAGTTTTACTTAGCGTTGGCTACTTAAAGAAGGGATGCAATCGGGCTTAATTTCAACCATTTTGCTTCCTATGGAGCACTATCAACGTGTTGTAACAAGAAACTTGCTAGACCACTTTTGCCCATACATTTCTTATAAACATTTTAACTTTCATCCTTTTCTAAAAGATTTGTTTATTGATTTATAACGGCAAATTATCGAATTTCAGGCTGATAAAGTGACTCAATACACATTCTACAACACAAGGTGCGGAAAGGTAACACTAGGCAACAAGCCTTAGGCTACTTCGTCAAACATATTCACTTAGTGAGAGTAAGTTCTCTTAAACCACTTTCGATACATGAGTGGTATCGTACAAAATTTGACAGCTTGTGATCAAATTTGGTCGTTGTTTCAGACTTTGTTGGGACAAGTACACAAGCCGAGAGGAAAAACTATGAGGGATGTCTTAAGGCTACAGTGAAAATCAGGTCGACCGGCATTCAACGACATTCGTGAAGTAAACCAAGAGATCCTCATGCAGCTGGGGTTCCCAAAGGCAGAAGTGTTCGAGGACCTTCGTGCATAGTGGACACGAGAAAATGAATCGAATACAAGAAGTGCTGGGATCCCTACAGTGATAGCGACAGTGATACACATGATGTCTGTTCATGTAATATAAAAAGTAATAAAAAATGCTCAATTTTTTTAGCAGATCTGTTCGATCAGTGGTAAGCTCGATACCTTCTTTAGCGAGGTTGGCACCGTATGTTGAATTAAGCTTGAAGAACTACGATTGAATGCACTCCATTTTACATATATTTTTGGTGTTTACATTCCGAGTAGATGGTCCTGTGCTGACACCTTTTTATAGCTGAGTGTGATACGTGGAATCTATGTACAAGGTCAAAGTGTCATAATCTAGAAGCTTGCAGTGAGCAATATTAGATTCTGAACAAAAGTTTTGAGGACATTTCGAGAGATATTGGAAATAGGTCAGCATTGTCCACATTCACCGCACTTAAAGCAACGTGGTAACCAAGTGTAGTGAAAGGCTAAGTATGATTTACCTTCATGAATGAAGCCATCAACCTTTTTTTTGGCCGCAGTAATACTGAGATATTTGCAAACTCCAGATGGCAGGTGTCTGTGGGCGGACTGAACACGCTATTACCTTTTCTAGGGGCTAACGCGTTCACCACCACACCATGAGTTTCGCATAATAGTCTGCCGTGAAAATCGTCGTTGGCAGTAGATAGGAAACTTAGAAACTTACTTAGAAATTCATAGAATTGCATTCCGTCAAGTTTATCCGTATAATTCGAAGTGTGCTAGCATCTATGTTGGGTTCCCACTCCGGAAATCAGAATTTGAGAACGCTTTATCTCCACGTTAGGGTGGTAAATCACTAAGGAAACTTGTATAACCCTGATTATGGTATGCAGGTGAACTAATATGGACCTAGTAGTACACAGTAGTATCAATTTTCTTGGTTTTCTTGTGTTCTATATGAGATTTTTCTTTCATATTCTATATCTAGCCTATTCTGAAGGCTGATATCTTACTTCAAGACATCACTTTACGTTTTTTCTTATTGTTCCTTGTTGAGCCTGTTGCAATATTTTCAGTTGTATTGTTTCAGTATTGGCATGTCGTTATTGCTGCCTTATTGCTGTTCTAAACGGTTCAATTACCCAACATTGAGATTTGCTCTATGGCAGCAGTGAAAAGTCTTGCATGGCAAGCTCAGATGAATCGAACATTCTACCTCGAACTGGAATCATTCGCTGCTGTTAACTGATTCGAACTGCCGCTTTCACAGAGTTAATCACTAAATTCTGGAGCATTGGCTTAACCATTATAAGTCCAGTGCCTCGACCCAACATCAAAGTCAGCTCAGCTGTACATTTCAAACAAATTATGAGAATCGTATCATGTCGTATCAACTACCAAATGCAAGTCATGAAAGACTATTTTCGAAATACACTAAGCAACTGGAAACAATGCTAACATGGATCAAAGGAGGGCAACTAGAAGCAATCAGCATAGAATTAGCTGCGGGGGAAATAAGATCAACTTAAGTACATGAATGTTTTTTTAAGAGATAGAAGAAGAAGCAGGAGTTCTCGTGAAACTTGCGATAAAGCTTGGACTTGCATTGCACGAGATTTCAACAAAACTTGTTAAATTACGCTCGAAGACACCAAACGTTGAGGAAGAGTTGGAAGAACACTGAAGAACCGCAGAAGACACACTAGTCAATACGTCTGAATATCTCGCATCTCTCTACACTCGCATAAATGCATATAAGCCACATGCGGAGTGCTCGTTTTTATCACTTAACTTCTCCACGGCAGATGGACGAAATGTCCATCCATCCACACTGCGATTGCGAAGAGGCTGGAGCTATCCAAAATCTCTATGCTACCATTAAACGGCGAAATATGGAATTACGACAACGTTTGCTCGCTCGTTTACACAAATAGACACTCCCAAAATCTCTTTAAGCTACAAAAATTCAATTGCTTGCTTAGCTGTTTGAACCAAAGCCCTCTAAAAGCAGTAAAGAAATTCCAACTCACTTAACGGAACTACGCGAAGGTCATCGAATTTCTCAGCAACGAGTACGGAAATTCTGACGAACTTATTCGACAGCTCCCCAAAAACTAGGTAAGACATCCCTCCTATCATCATCGATCTATGAGCAACTGGCGCTGCTGGGGAAAATGCAAGCAGTCATCGGCCAACTAATCGAAGAAGAATAAAGTGTTGGCAAATCAGTATTGTAACATGTATCAAAAGGTATTGTCGAAATTTCTTATCGGCACCCAAAACAATTTTCTCGACCTAAAGATCATTACATTCACCAATTGCTTTAGCATACACCAACCTGCAAAATATTTAGAAGACGTTGTCACTAATGAGGAATTGATATCTCGCCAGAACAGCCCATCAACTCTTGGTAACATATCCAGCTTTGACAACAAAGTCAAACATTGAAAGTCGCAGCCATCAACGCCTCTCTGCATACACTGTAAAGGCAGCCACAGTTCCTCCTTCTGCGATAAGTACAGCTCTCATCATAGAAATAACAGACTATGTCATGTGTTTGTCCCCTTTTCCCCTTTGTACATTTCAATGAAACAGATCTTTATGGTACATGTGCCAGAAACAGCATTACACATATTGCTGCTACTGCTCCAGATTATGGGAAAAAACCTTCGCACTACCTTCCAAGAGTGACAGTCCTGTAGAAGAAAACAAATGCCTCGAAATCAAAGAAAAAGAGCGTAAGATCCGTGCTTCTAGTTCCAAATTGAAAAAAGTGGAACAACAGAGATCGGCCAAGAAAAAGTGTCGACACGACCAAGGAAAATACTAGTGCAAATTGTTTTAACCATAGGTGAAATATTATGAATCGGACTACGAAACAAATACGGAAAACTTCATCTTACTCCTTATTGGAGCCGAATTGTTCTTCATCGTCGAAAAACACGCTCAAAAATTCACTTACCCAAAGCGGAGGGAATCAAATATGGAGAAAAATATTCGGTTCTGTTAATGTGCAAGAAGAGAAGTGTTGAACGCACACCGCCGTCAGACTTAATATTCTTGTTTGCATGCAACGCTATCATTAATCCGTTTAGAAGACATAGGTTTTATTCCAAAGAACAACTTCCAAATCGAGATTTGAAAAGATAAGCCTATGGTACAACCTTCCATCCTACTTGAATGCAGTCAACCGTGGGCCTTAGCAAGGAAGAATAAACCCTATACTGAACTACCATCCGGGTTCCTTCTTATTCCAAAACGTTTAATGTGCTTATTTACAGGAAAACTCAAAAATCTGCTACAATTTCTTCAAAAAGATGACAACAGCATGTTACAAGTTCAGCAGAAAGAAGAAGGCACTGTGTTGCAAACACCACAATACCATTGTGAAGTAAACAAGTGGGGTCATTACTGGGCACTGTGTGTGCAGTTTGCGTCGAAAATCTTGACACACCAATTGACGATGCAGCCAAATGGAAAACATATCGCCTCTTGGAATGAGCGGGATGAAGGAATTTTCAATCTCAACAAAGTTTACAGAACTACCATGGGAAGCACACAGGTGCAATCTCATAGGTCAACTGCGAATAAATCGTAGAAATCTCAAACTCCCAGGAAAACTAGTTCCACATCTTTCCCTGGTTCTCAACATCCTATCTTTATTAGCTGTGCTAGGTCAATGCTTACTTATAAATTCACCCCACCCTTCAAAGTTTAGACATATGAGCCGTGCGAACAGAAGAGTACAAATCAGTTAACTGGGTCAAAATCGCTTACGTGAGATGTGCACCGTTTAGTGTAAAACCTTTAACATACCGCAGTCCAACGTAAAATACACTTTCACCTGCATTGAAATCATTGAAATAAATTGCTCCTTATTACGGTTTTACAGAACAAGTGAGCTGTTTTTTATGTTCTACGCTATTTTTCAATCCGGAATGCTAGTCAATCGGAGTTATATTAGCAATAGCTGTTGCTCTTTTCGCATTATCACTGGTTATACGTACCAATCTCACTCGGCAAAGCCATTACGAGTGATATTAAGCTTCATTTCATATGGCGTAACATCTCTGGCCATTGCACATTCAGAGAAAATAGCAGGAGGCTAGTTTTCTATGGTACACAATTCCCCTAGCAAAACTGTTAGCCGTCGACTCTATTACATTCATAGTAGCAAGTGTGGATGCCAGCAAGTGAATTTAATTTTTCATTATCCTGAAGTTTGCACGCAATTAGATAGAATTCAAATCTACCACATTCCACCTTTTGATTTAAAAAACGGTCTTTTCAAAGCGGAAGCTTGCTTCAAGGTGCTACTTAATGGAACGTCGTTACACGAAATCAGAATCTTTTGGAAGTCACTAATACTTATCTGCGAACCAGAAACTGGCCTATTTACTTGTGATACTGGCTACCAAGTATTCAGCAGAAAACGCTGCTGATACACAGGACCATGTAAAAGGAGCAAAGTATGCCGCAATAAACGCGTCAACTCCTACGTGGACTAGATTGCGGGAACAAATTTCTTAAGGCGCCAGCTTAGGCTGGACCAGGATTAAATGGCCTTTACTTGAGATTTTGACGTCCGATCTGTCGCACTCAACTCCCAACATTTTCGAAAGTGTATGAAATATCCCACTGCAACTGTAGACAGAATTAGGGAAAAGTCGACATCACATACAACGACGCTATCCAACGAACAACTAAATCCTACGTAACCTACGTCCAACCAGGCATTCCATTCACTTAGGGGTTTCTGACCTTTCTGACCTAATTCCATAGCAATACCCACCTATTTCATGACTCAGCAGACGGAGTCTTTGGGACGGAAACCACATTGAAAGTTGGGATCACCACATAGTGCCACTGCTGCAGTGCCCAAACCAGCTAGCCGCAGAGAGCTTTATTGCACTATTGTCAAAACTGTACTTTTTACTCTGTTGAAACGCTTGTAAACTGCGAGTGACATCACTTCATTGTTCAACAACATGCAAAGCAAGCTTTTGCTATTTCTTCCATCACTAACATTTTATCAAAGCTACGTTGAACAAATTAGAGCTAGTATTCCTAACATGACTGAAGTAGAAATAGTCCTTAACATTCAGAACACATTACAAACAGATGTCACGATGGACGCCGATGTCTGTAACGTCGATAATACAGTGCCATAAGGATTCTATCGTTGGGCGAAAGAAGCATTAGCGTAAGTGGTTTGCATACGATCTGAACGCCGACCGAAATGGTATCCACCACATTAAATTTTCACAGTACTTCGTCAAGAAAACGGGTGGAAGTCAACACTTTACTTTAACTTCAAAAGTGTTCATGTGAAGAAGAAATGCAGCTTCCTATGTGAATCCACAACCACAAGCTTCGAAAGTGGTGGTGCACTAAAATTTACGAAAATTGATAATAGCATGCTCAACACATGGCTGGAACGAAAGGTTAATACGAATTTGGAGGTACACCGGGCAGGTTTCTGGTACATGGGTGACATATTCCTAAACTGAAATGAAGTACAAGTAACTGTGTTAATTGTGGTAACCTTCATGCTCACTAATAGCACCATCGCAGCTGTAGTTGTTTTACAGATCATGGTATATATGATTTACATCCGCCACTAAGTTCAAATCAGTCCACTACCATAGAAAATGATTTCGAAGGAAAGAGACAAATGGCAAATTTGCTGAGGTCTGGGCAACTTGTGAAGATGGGCCGTCCAAATACCTAAGTAAGTGTTAACCTATACCTATTTTCCTAACTGTACCCTGAAAGCCATTTACTCTGTATTCTCTTCATTTTTGCTATTAATGAAAGTCTTCTGCCGACTAGTCTTTTGCACATTGAGATGCCTCTTTCACCTAAATGTACCTGCAAGAATCAATTCTGTACACAAAATGGATCAAATTCCAACGATGCGACAGCCCACTGAAGAGCACAAAGACCAAGACAAGGGAAAACGGAGAGTATAAACAACATTCTCCACAAAAGAACGAATTTTATCTACCATTTCTTATTCAAATTCACTTAGACTTCTGTGTAATCTCTCAGCTCGTGTTCTTGCTTCGCAGCTGGGTGGAAAGAGGGCTCTCTAATGTAATTGTAATGACTGTTCGTCTTGGTACGAAAGTTCGTCCATTGGATGAGCAGCTAATATCTGCATGCACTTTCGTGCAGCTGAGGTTTCAAGGTCAAATTAGCTTACTGTAAAACTACATATCTTCGTATCCTTGCAGTAGCGCACCTTAAAAACCCAATGGTTGAGAGGATTTTTGCTTCTCTTTGTATGCGAAGGTGTATTCGTATAAACATAGCTAACAATCAGGTTCTATAGCAGTGCCCCTTTGCCCTCTGAAGACACATAGAGCACCAGTATCCTTCTACATCACGCTGTGATCTTGCTTAATGCTATCCGCTCATTCCTCCTTCGATTTTGCATAGACTAGAATAATGTTAGCAAGGTCTTACTCCTGCATCATCGATCTAGGTTATCGTCAATTGTGATATAACCGTTGTGCATTGTTAATCAAGGAACTGTCTCAAATAGTCACACTTTCCATGAGTACCCTACAAAGGTCACTACTAGCACATCGGTTTGACCACTTATCATTTGCCTGACAACAACAACATTCTTTTTCTATCTTCTCCCACATTTTTCTTAACGTTTTTCTCATCTGAGGATTCCCAATCAGCCATTTCAACCAAGCTAAGAATTAGGTGAGAATTTATGTTTTCAATATGTAACTTTCGTTACTGCGAAACTTGTCAGTGCTTATATTTTTCTGAGATGTTGCTACCGAAGTGCTGTGTTCTCGAAAACGCACTGCTCACGTTTCGGTTAAGGAATCACAAAGTGCAATCCATTTTCTTCTTGCTGTGTATCCATGGTAAGAAAATTCCTTAGCTGATTCATCGCTGCTCTGCAAGTATATTTTCAAAAATATCGCAATAACTTCTCCTAGCAATTCCCACTGCCAGCTTTCTATTAACCTCGGCAATGATCAAATAATTCCCGATATTCTTGTTAAGCAAAGACGGGGTGTTATTTTATTCTTCATTTACTTAAAGCTACGTTGTTGCCGAAGCGTCAACTTTAACGAAATAAAGAGTAAAGCAGCACCTCTTGTTTGCTCAACAAGAATATCGGGAATACCAATAGGATTAGGAAAGCTACGGGAGTGCCTGTGTTGCACTGCCTTCAGTTCAACTATGAAAATGGGTGGTAATTCGGAGGAGTAAAGGACCATGCAAAGAAATATTAGAGCGCTGAAGACGCCAAGAAGTGAATTCTGTATCGAACAATAAGTATAACGCAAGGAGTTTTCACTGAGTTCCAGCCGTAGGAACGGAACCATTTTCTTGTTTTCCATCAAAAGTTTACCGTAATCTGCATCTTCGGCAGTGACACAAAGCCATCAGAAACAACTGGTAAAGAACTGTGTTCAAGATTAGCACTGTCACAGGAGTAGTAGGCCTCCGATACTTCTTGGAGGTGAACCTAGTTACGGAAAAATCGTAAAAATCACATGTGGTATTTTATGCATAGGAATTATAGGGAAGGCTTCAACAAACATTTCTTGTATCTTTGTGGAAGCCATGGATGGTCAAGAGAATGAGCACATTGGCATGAGATCGGGTGGTTCTGCGTTAAGACCATACCTCTGTTTAAGACGAGCAAAGTTTCTTTGCTTTCAGGGTTCGTTTGCAAGAGTTAAAGCATTCTTGTGTGACGTTGTTCGTCTTGCCGTTGTACATTCTTAGGTGGCCGCTTACCAAATGTTGAGCGGATTTATTTGCCACTCGCATGAGTGCTTATCAACAGAATTTTTTTCAATAACATTCTCTCCTAGACAGTCGCTACTCATTATTTAGTTATCATATCTTTTGATGTTAGTTATCATATCTTTGTTGTAGAAACTTGTGAAAGCATCACCGTTTATGTCAATGAGTAAAAACAGTGCTTATAACCACAAAGATGCCGAGATGTCTGAAAAACTTCGAGCCTCTGTGCTGATGGTGTTGGCAGATGGAAAACTAACAGAGCGAAAGGCAAAACGAAGGACCGGCATTGTCTGATGGTGAACGCATTGGAGGTCGGAAAGGGTAACTGTATGTTCGATTCTAACTGCAGACGCGTGTGGTCTGGAATTTTGCAAACACCTCTGCATCATTGTAGTTGTATTTCATACTGTACCATGCTGTGAAGATAGTGTGCAGTAAATAAAAAATCCTTCCAATGGTTTGCCGCTTCATTGTGGCTAGGAGGTATTTCTAGATGTCGGGCTGCGATGTGCAGTGGAGGGATTCATCTCCCTGGCAAGGTGTCCCAAAATGAGAAGGGGTCCGACGTTTCTGTCTGGAAGCCTAGTTAAGAGTAAACGAATATCAGGATCCACCACCGTCCTGGTATTAAATTAGTCGCATGGTACCAAATCTCCCTTTGATCCGCAAGGGCTGCGACTGATTGTGGTTGTGAAGACCTGGGGCAGACTTTGACCAGGCTGACCTTAGAATTCCAGGGAGCCGCAATGGTTTAGCAAGTAAAGCTCCGAAAAAGAAAGATTATGCTGGGGCCCGCACAACCAGTGAGGACGCACCGTTCAAGTACCAAGTAAATAAGTGAGTGAGAAGTTAACACGGTGTTCCTAATATTTTTTCTGTTTATGAGCTTGCATAAGGCCCGTATAAATTCTTTGTTATGGCTAACGCTTTTGTGTCTTCACCATCTTCAGAAGCGCAGTGATTCGAATCGAGGGTCGACATTCGTTCATTCGGTGTTCTACTCCATTGTATTCGATTCGATTCGGCAATGAGGGACCACATCGCGAGAAGGAATTAATGCGACACTCCACTCGAATTATTGTACCTCTGAAGAAGGGGAAGGTGCTGAAACCGTTAACCATAAAAATTTATACCACCTTCGTTTAGCTCAACAATCTAAAGAAATATTGGTTGCTCATGACGTAATTAAATAATTGTCAGCTTCAAATATTATTGTTTTGCTCTTTCTGACTTTGAATAAAAGATTGTTTAGCCTAATCCTTTAAATTCTTCTACCAACAGAGCGCATAGGTAAACAAATTAAATAGCGTAAATCTTTGAAAAGTCTTTATTTCTTCTCTTATCGATGAATTCTATCTATAAAATAAATCGTCCGACATTCTTTCAGTCCAGTGATTATTATGCGAGAGAGTGATTGAGCAATTGGAGAAGGAAATTAAGCGTGTATTCTTTTCTCAAACAGTAGGAAATTATTGTCTCGGCATTAGTTGGGAACACAACGTAGGCTATAAAATGGTTAGACCGCAATTTAAACTATTATGTTAAGCTCAGAAAATTGATGTATGCATGCATTCTTCTTTACCCATAGGCCTTCAACTTGTTGGTTTCTCATGTGGAGTAGAATTTCGTTTTTTTCATCCGACGTCCCCAGGTAACCAGTTAACTGAAAGAAAATTATCAGTTTCTTTCTGTTACCAGCTGGGGTTTTTAACCACGGTAATCTAAGAAGCTAAGTTATTTAAGTGACTCCTGTAATCCAAGACGACCTGCTAGTTCGTAACCACCTATACGTCCGTCTACGTGCAACGCAAAATTGCATAATTTCCCTCTATGGTAGAGATGGTGACTGCATGAGTTCGGGTACAGTCTATCTGATTTCTTGTAAAGTGTGCGGAGACGAATACGTTGGCGAAACGGGTAGACCACTCTGTATAAAAGAACACCTAGTCAGCAGACGTAAACCAAATTCTCTATTAGGCACGCATAGGACGCAGAGAAAAACGGAGATTTTGAAATAGGGGGTGCGATCCTCATGCAGGAATCGAGAACACAAGCGTGCAAAACTCTCGAAGCATTCTGGAATAATTCCAAGAATCCAAAAATGAACCGCAGGGAGTAATGCATCATTATCACGCGTAATATTGGGCAGCATATAAGCCTGTTATTCTCATGGGACGGGCACATTACGATTCCATGCGAACTCTGTGCGGTTGGTCTCCACATAACATATTAAGTGGAAGGCTCATAGAAAGCGGTGAGTGTGCAGAGACTCTGTGTTCAAAATGATCGAAATTTTGGTTTAGCATTTTCTCTGTTTGGTTACGGAGGTGTTTGGCCATGTAGATTGCAGTCAACGTGACCTTTCCAGGCTCTGAGGAAGGCGAAATCCGCCGAAACGTCAGCCTGTACGTAAATAAAGAAATAAGATAACACCTGTTGTTTGCTGAACAGAAGTAGAAAGAATTATTCCATCAATGCCGAGGTTAATAGAAAGTCGGACGTGGGAGTTAAGTGATTAAATTTAGACATTCGAAAACTAAACGACGACTTGGGATTTTCCCACAAAATTCACTAATTATTGATTCGTATTGCTATATTGTGTTAGAGTAATGAATTTAAACATTTAAAACATTTGCGCCTTTTATACGAGGAGCGCACCGGACTACTATGCTTAGTCTTTCCCACACATGCCGTGAATCATATGTGCTTCATGTGATCCTAACTAAGAATCGTCATATCGATCACGAGGGAAAAAGTATTCATCTACTTGTCAAAATTTAAATTTTAGATGAATCATATTTGCGGAAGACAGACTTCATCATAGGTGGAGTACTCATAGAAAGTGAGCAAGAGGACTGTGAAGGGATTGAGAACGAAGATATTGATGCAGTCAGCGATGAGTGACGAGCTATTATGCTACGGTGACTTGCAGCCCCTGTAACGTTAGCAACAGTCAATTCGACGCCTAAAGACAACTGTTTAGGTGCACAACAGCAGTAAATGTTTACGAATTATTAGCGAAGGATATTTCGAACCTAATCGTAATCGAGACCAACAGATACTGTCAGTAGCAGCACCAGTATGGGAAAGGATAATTGTAGAAGGTATGAAAATATCCCTTTTTGCCTTTGAATGGAAATAGTTATTTTGTAACGGCTGAGGTATTACTGGAATGTCAGTCGGGCTTATGAAAAACGTGCTATCGCGGTCGATATCGTGTCTACGTATAGATTTTAGAAACTTTTAGCTCATCTTCATTTGACAGACGATGCAATCTATGGTGAACACAGCAAATTCCACACAGTTAGAACATTTTTGAAACTTTCCAACAGGTATTTTAGACTCTACAATGCACCCGGCATAAATTGGAAATGAGTCCATGGTGCTTCTTAGGTGACCAGAAATTAAGATGTTCAAATAGTGTATCCCTTCCAACGGTTTACCGCTCTATCGTGGCTGAAAGGTGTTCTCGGCTGTCGGACTGCGATGTACAGCGGGGGATTCATTCCCTGGCACGGTCTCCCAAGCTGAGAAAGAGGCTGGAGTTTCCGTCAGGAAGCCTGGCTAAGAGTAAATCAATAACAGGATCCACCACCGTCCTGGTATCAAAGTCGCATGGTGGTAAATCTTCCTCTGAACCACAAGGGCTGCGACTACCTGTGGTGGTGAAGGCCTGGAGGAAAGTTTGGTTAGGTTTACCTCGGAATTCCAGGGAACCACAATGGCTTAACCAGCAAAGCTTCGAAAAATGGAGATTATGCTGGGGCTCGCACAGCCAGTGAGAACGGGACATTCAAGTACCAAGTAAGTAAACAATAGTGCATAAGAAAAAGATACACAAACATTTTTGTGACGTGTGCAGATGTGGAACTCTTCAATAGCGATGGTCCTCATAAATGACCTACTGAATACAGGAACACATATTTGTAGCAACAATTAGTATCAAGTGTTTTTTGCTAAAACATTTACTCCAAAAATCACTTATTTGAATAGTACGTTCAGTGCAATTAAGAAGCGAACTGCGAAGCAGATTGCTCAGCGAACATGGATGAGAAGGCATTTGCTAGAACTAAGGATTAGGAGCGATTCGACGGTGCTCATGTTGGAAGATAAGAGAATCCGTCTTTTGTCTGTGTTTCGTCATTCATGGTGATGCATGTGAGCACTTTGAAGATTGTAAGCCATCGCATTCTTTATGGTTGTCTTCGAGCGTTAGTCGAGTGGATTTTTTCTGGGTTCCTGAGATAATCTGGATAGAGATCCACTTGAATTGCAGGAGGTGAAGTATTCCCAGAAACGTCTGAAATCAGTTTCCCGATCGCGGAGGTATGAGAGGCGTGGTGAGCTGCGGTGGTGCCGAACAGCACGCAAGGCTGGTAGCTTTATAAAGATTGCAAATCGTGATGACTCTTAATTATACTTCAGTTGTTCGTCTCGCAAAGGCAAGCGAATGATGGTATTGCAAGTGATACCACTACAACTTCACACATCCAAGTTTTCTCGAAGATTTACCACGTTATCCTACAAGAAAATATCTTCAATTGTCGAATTTCAGTATTCAACTACATCAGAGAGATCTCCACGTGGCTATACGAAAACTATTGAAAAACTAAGAATTTAGATCATACTTAATTTGTACGGTCGCGAATTGTTTAATAACCACTTATACTGCTTTCATTTAGCCTAGGAACATTTTAGAGATTTGGGATGGACGGATTTTCTACGTAGGTAGGCACGGAGTACAACGTGTACCCATCACGGATAGCATTGTCCGACAGTCGTTCGTCGTTGTCCAAATGTCGAACTAAACTAGAAATAATTACTATTTTTGTTTAAATTTTGGAAAAGAGGAAAAAAATCTATGCAGCAGTTGAACAAAACATACATACATCATACATCATACATCACACACACACATACACACACATACACACACACACACAACACACACACACACACATACCCACACACACACACACACACACACACACACACACACACACAACACACACACACACACGCACACATACACACACACACACACACATGACATGACATGACATGACATGACATGACATGACATGACATGACATGACATGACATGACATGACATGTACACATGTCTTTCACAGAGTGTCACTACAAAGTGCCTGTGTGTTTCATCTATCCGAAATTAACGTAACTCCGGATACAAACAATTTAATTCAGTAGAAATTATGAAAAGCAGGCGTTCAACTACCGCTTTAAATGTATTCAGAGGCTGTGGTAAGAGATTTGCAATAATATTTAACTATAGACGTTGGCGTTAATAGACCTCGTTTTATGCATTAAAAGAAACATTGAAGCATTATATGCCCATCAATACTTTTACTTTCGTTACAGCTCTCGGACAGGTCAAGAATAGATCAGGACTATTGAAAGAGCTCCAGATTTTTAAGCACACCGTGCTGAAGCACACGATTATTTGTGAATTAATACCACAACCCCTCGAGTTAAAAATACGCCTCGGCCGTAATCGGTAGATATTCTACTACGATCGTAAATTTCAGTGTAAAACTACTTAATAATAGATTGAAACGAAAAAAAATTTAGAAACATTCTTAAACTTCAGCTGTTGTTGAGCAAGAACAAGGTATGGAAAACCTCACACTTTTAGTTTTGTCAACCAACTTTGGTTTCAGGTGGACTACAAATGTAAACATAGTAGATAATCACTGATAAGCGTTCTGGAAAACAATGGTTGCAGGCAATTTTGGTTTCATTTCAATTGTAATTTCATAATTTTCTAATATTTGGTTACCCAAATGCAACAGAATTCTACTCAATCGCCTTTGGTTTTCTACTGCCTGCTCGTTCACATACTCTTGAGCATCTTTGATACCTTGCTGACCTCCAAAAATAATCCACTGTATTTGATGCGGTACTGTTGTTGCTTCTTCAATTGCTTGTTTCACCTAGAATTAAATTGTAAGTAGATAGCAGAACTTCTCATTTCTCCGGAGTCGCAAAATTTGCGCTTAGTTTATGTAACAGGGTAAAAACACTTAATACATTTGTTGGCTATCCAGGTACAGACCACATATGCATTAAATAACCCCTACCATGGCTGATGAAGTTCAATGGATAGCACATTCCTCAGGGGTTGATCAACGCGCGACGTTTTGCGTATTTAGGCTTTTGTGAGACTACAACGTTGCAATTTTAGCACGGAATTCAAAAGCGTAAGTTCTAAACACAAAAATCGCAAGAAATGGATGTTTTGGATCAACAAAATTTCTTAAATGTACCAATGTATCGTGGTTGCAGTACAGCAAGTCCAATATCTTAAGCTAATTTTTCACTTAGCACGAGCATATTCTATATCTCGATTTAAACGTTGAGGCCCTAATTCCTCAATAGTGAACTACAAAAATGGCTCTTCTTATTATCTTTCTTTGTATCCACACAATAATGGATTAGCAAGACACATTCCTTGTATTAGTAAAAACAAAACATCACCTCACAAATTGTGAAATGATCATGGACGTCAATAAAGTATTGGTGGCCACAAAGTTTCCTAGTTTTGTTGTAGACGATTATTCTGAGCCGCCTAAACATAATAGGCAAAAGAAAATGATTTAAAAAGAGGAATGAAGTTAAAAACGATAGCCTAAAAGCAAATGCTATTAAACTCACATTTTGAAGTGAGTGCTCTGTTCCAAAATAGGGCCGAAACGGAAGCAGGAGCGATGCCAAAAGTGATGCTTAATTGCCTGCTATCGGTACCGCGGGCGCTTCAGGCTGAGCACTGTATGACTGCTGCTAATTCTAATCCAATTGGCTGATATTAGCGTGAGAATGTCACTTCGTTCTAAGACTAGAAAGATTTCTTTCTAATGACAAAAAGAGCGAAAAGCGTAGGAGCATAGTTGACGCTGATAGTACCAGCGGCCTTCAACGAAGCAACAACACGTCTTTTTGCAAAGCAACAAAATCTGTTTCATACAATCAAGATGAAACTTCTAAACATTTTGCTTCTTGCTGATCGTTTTAACTTTTTGCTAAAACGTTAGACTTCGATAATATTTCTGAACGATTTTGGAACTGGTGTTTCCATATTTTGGTTGTTATTATATCGTAGCAGGTCGGATACTCCTAGTACCTCGAGGTACTGCGACGTGCCCGTGGAATGCGCCCATGGCCCACCAAGCCTCCCATCCCTCCGGGGTCGGGAAATTGGTACCAGACTTGTCCGGGAGGATAACAGCTGTGGCTCGATACATCGGCAGGCCACCGCGAGTCATTGTAAAGGCCAGATATGCATTCAATCACCTCCAACGATACTTAATGAAGTAGAATGCATGGCGCATCCCTCAGAAATTAATCAACGCCGAGAGCTCTATCCTTTATCCTTTTATATCGTAGGTCGTTCATTGTTGTTGATCATTGCTTCGTACTTCTAGTTAGTCTTCCTACCTTCACCGATAGATGCTCCTCATGAAGACGTCTAAAATCATTGTGTCCAAAAATAAGAGTGTTTGAAACTTAGGAACATTATATTATAAGCACTGTTACACGTGGTTTCTAATTTTGGATCCAACTTTTAGTGGACAACATTAAAATTATCAACTTTTAAATCCTTGCGTTAAATGAACATGGAATATTGCTTGAAATGAGGAGCCGGTAGTAGACAAAGGTAACTGAGTCGCTTTCTAGACCATGAGCCGATTTTTCATGCTCGTCTCGTAAAAGTAACAAACTTTGATGGCCTTTCTATGGAGATAAGATTTGGCTTGATGCACTATGTTCGATTTTTTCGTCACGCACAGGAAGATGGTCTATATCACCTCGTTGCTGTGATTCACTTCCAGCAGAGAACCCAATGTCGAGAAGGATTTTCATAGTTTGATCTGGAATTTCAGCTAGGATTAAACCAATAAAAGAAAACATTGCTTTATTGACAATAACATGCTCACTAACAGGCAAGTGGTGTCTATCTAAGAAAGCGTTACGAGGGCTTTCAAGGAAAGCAAGATTTTGCCGAACCCGCGAATAACTAAACGAATGATCTAGGAAAAGTTGCGAAGAGCAAGGCGTTCAGCATTTATCAATCCCTTAACACAGCGCCGAGAATGCACTGGATGCATTGCATGTTACACGAGAATAATGGATGTATTGAACTTTAAACCAACGTATCATGAAATCATATTTTTTTCACTAAGAATGAAATTCTGTTTTCTAAAACCCAAAACACACTTCTTCCACCTTCTTGCCTCAAGGCTCAAGGAGGCATCTCAAGGGTAATGTGCCTCAAGAAAATCTGCTGAATTGGGAATTCACCTTGTATCAGTCACATTCACCTCTACGACATTGCGAAATGGCAATGGATTACACATTTGTTTACAGTGATTGTTTTTCTGATTATGTTTACTTTTGAGGCCGCATGTAGTACAAAGATTGGAGGTGCCCTTGAATACATTCGCGGTTGTTAGTTCTATCTCACGTGGTGGGCTCTTCAAGCCTTCAATCCCCCGGCTCAGCGAGTTGGCAAAATACCCCATCGAACTTGTCTGGGAGGATAGCAGAACTGACTTGACACATCAGTACTCACTGCAAATCATTGGTTAGGCCAGATATGCAATAAATCACCTCTAATGATGTCGAATGTATAACGCTTTCTTCGTGGAATGGTCACTACCGTTGGGCGCTCCATCTTTTACTCTTTATGTTTACGCCTGTTGGTTGTTGTAATCATCAATCGTAACGCTGCCATAATGAGCCTCTGGAGCAATCCATCTACATCAGAAGGGGCTTGCGTCTGAGGTTCTTCTAGTTAGTAGCTACATTACACCCTCACTCTCCTTAAGCACCTTGCATGCTGAATTTGCTAACTGAAGCGAAAGACCAGCTGGACAAAGTTGCAGCTCGAATTTCTTTCACATCATGTTTTTTCTAATAGGAAATAAAACAGCTCATGATTGGTAGACCTATATACAAAACAGTACAAAGTAAGGTATAATATCGCAATTTTAAGAAGAATGTTTGGAGAATATTGTTCGTCTGTAAATGCCTCAGTATCCCTTTGTGTAACCCTTTCACGAACATGCATATTGGTTCCAATATGTACGTTGCCATATGTTTCGGAGAGTACAACTTGATTTTAATGCGCATCTCAAGTGCGCTTCAATGATTACGCCTTCGAATGAGTTGGCCAGGCGAGATTGGACGCGATGATGAAAAGGTTGAACCTTTTGCATCGTAACAGATTCTTAGTGCACGGAGTTGACCAAAAGTATTGCTTCCATATTTTTACTGAGATAAATTATTTTTTCACTTAGTTGTGCCCTTGAAGAATCGCATTCTAATGTTTTGAAACCGACCGTCATTTAAACTTGTTACTGTAATAATCAACATTTGTTTATATTCCCACGACCGACTTTCTATTAACCTCGGCATTAATCAAGTAATTCTTTATATTCTTGTTGAGCAAACGCGAGGTGTTATTTTATTCTTTATTTACGCACAAGCTGACGTCTCGGCGGATTTCGCCTTCCTCATAGCCTGGAAAGGTCAAGTTGACTGCAATCTACTCGGCCAAACACCTCCATAACCAAACAGAGAAAACGCTAAACCAAGATTTCAATCACATTGAACACAGAATGGCTTCATGGCATATTAACCGCTTTCTAAGAGTCTTCCACTGAATATGTCACCTGGAGACCAACCGCACAGAGTTTACATGGAAGCGTAATGTGCCTCTCACATCAAAACAGCAGTCCTAAATACTGCCCGATATCACCCGTGATAATGAGGCATTCCTCCCTACGGTTCATTTTCGGATTCTTGGAATTAATCCAGAATGTTTCAAGAATTTTACGCGGTTCAGTTTTCGACTCCAGTGCTAACGTCACCTTGTGCGCAAATAAAGAATGAAATAACACTGACATGACATGACATGACATGACATGACATGACATGACATGACATGACATGACATGACATGACATGACATGACATGACATGACATGACATGACATGACATGACATGACATGACATGACATGACATGACATGACATGACATGACATGACATGACATGACATGACATGACATGACATGACATGACATGACATGACATGACATGACATGACATGACATGACATGACATGACATGACATGACATGACATGACATGACATGACATGACATGACATGACATGACATGACATGACATGACATGACATGACATGACATGACATGACATGACATGACATGACATGACATGACATGACATGACATGACATGACATGACATGACATGACATGACATGACATGACATGACATGACATGACATGACATGACATGACATGACATGACATGACATGACATGACATGACATGACATGACATGACATGACATGACATGACATGACATGACATGACATGACATGACATGACATGACATGACATGACATGACATGACATGACATGACATGACATGACATGACATGACATGACATGACATGACATGACATGACATGACATGACATGACATGACATGACATGACATGACATGACATGACATGACATGACATGACATGACATGACATGACATGACATGACATGACATGACATGACATGACATGACATGACATGACATGACATGACATGACATGACATGACATGACATGACATGACATGACATGACATGACATGACATGACATGACATGACATGACATGACATGACATGACATGACATGACATGACATGACATGACATGACATGACATGACATGACATGACATGACATGACATGACATGACATGACATGACATGACATGACATGACATGACATGACATGACATGACATGACATGACATGACATGACATGACATGACATGACATGACATGACATGACATGACATGACATGACATGACATGACATGACATGACATGACATGACATGACATGACATGACATGACATGACATGACATGACATGACATGACATGACATGACATGACATGACATGACATGACATGACATGACATGACATGACATGACATGACATGACATGACATGACATGACATGACATGACATGACATGACATGACATGACATGACATGACATGACATGACATGACATGACATGACATGACATGACATGACATGACATGACATGACATGACATGACATGACATGACATGACATGACATGACATGACATGACATGACATGACATGACATGACATGACATGACATGACATGACATGACATGACATGACATGACATGACATGACATGACATGACATGACATGACATGACATGACATGACATGACATGACATGACATGACATGACATGACATGACATGACATGACATGACATGACATGACATGACATGACATGACATGACATGACATGACATGACATGACATGACATGACATGACATGACATGACATGACATGACATGACATGACATGACATGACATGACATGACATGACATGACATGACATGACATGACATGACATGACATGACATGACATGACATGACATGACATGACATGACATGACATGACATGACATGACATGACATGACATGACATGACATGACATGACATGACATGACATGACATGACATGACATGACATGACATGACATGACATGACATGACATGACATGACATGACATGACATGACATGACATGACATGACATGACATGACATGACATGACATGACATGACATGACATGACATGACATGACATGACATGACATGACATGACATGACATGACATGACATGACATGACATGACATGACATGACATGACATGACATGACATGACATGACATGACATGACATGACATGACATGACATGACATGACATGACATGACATGACATGACATGACATGACATGACATGACATGACATGACATGACATGACATGACATGACATGACATGACATGACATGACATGACATGACATGACATGACATGACATGACATGACATGACATGACATGACATGACATGACATGACATGACATGACATGACATGACATGACATGACATGACATGACATGACATGACATGACATGACATGACATGACATGACATGACATGACATGACATGACATGACATGACATGACATGACATGACATGTACACATGTCTTTCACAGAGTGTCACTACAAAGTGCCTGTGTGTTTCATCTATCCGAAATTAACGTAACTCCGGATACAAACAATTTAATTCAGTAGAAATTATGAAAAGCAGGCGTTCAACTACCGCTTTAAATGTATTCAGAGGCTGTGGTAAGAGATTTGCAATAATATTTAACTATAGACGTTGGCGTTAATAGACCTCGTTTTATGCATTAAAAGAAACATTGAAGCATTATATGCCCATCAATACTTTTACTTTCGTTACAGCTCTCGGACAGGTCAAGAATAGATCAGGACTATTGAAAGAGCTCCAGATTTTTAAGCACACCGTGCTGAAGCACACGATTATTTGTGAATTAATACCACAACCCCTCGAGTTAAAAATACGCCTCGGCCGTAATCGGTAGATATTCTACTACGATCGTAAATTTCAGTGTAAAACTACTTAATAATAGATTGAAACGAAAAAAAATTTAGAAACATTCTTAAACTTCAGCTGTTGTTGAGCAAGAACAAGGTATGGAAAACCTCACACTTTTAGTTTTGTCAACCAACTTTGGTTTCAGGTGGACTACAAATGTAAACATAGTAGATAATCACTGATAAGCGTTCTGGAAAACAATGGTTGCAGGCAATTTTGGTTTCATTTCAATTGTAATTTCATAATTTTCTAATATTTGGTTACCCAAATGCAACAGAATTCTACTCAATCGCCTTTGGTTTTCTACTGCCTGCTCGTTCACATACTCTTGAGCATCTTTGATACCTTGCTGACCTCCAAAAATAATCCACTGTATTTGATGCGGTACTGTTGTTGCTTCTTCAATTGCTTGTTTCACCTAGAATTAAATTGTAAGTAGATAGCAGAACTTCTCATTTCTCCGGAGTCGCAAAATTTGCGCTTAGTTTATGTAACAGGGTAAAAACACTTAATACATTTGTTGGCTATCCAGGTACAGACCACATATGCATTAAATAACCCCTACCATGGCTGATGAAGTTCAATGGATAGCACATTCCTCAGGGGTTGATCAACGCGCGACGTTTTGCGTATTTAGGCTTTTGTGAGACTACAACGTTGCAATTTTAGCACGGAATTCAAAAGCGTAAGTTCTAAACACAAAAATCGCAAGAAATGGATGTTTTGGATCAACAAAATTTCTTAAATGTACCAATGTATCGTGGTTGCAGTACAGCAAGTCCAATATCTTAAGCTAATTTTTCACTTAGCACGAGCATATTCTATATCTCGATTTAAACGTTGAGGCCCTAATTCCTCAATAGTGAACTACAAAAATGGCTCTTCTTATTATCTTTCTTTGTATCCACACAATAATGGATTAGCAAGACACATTCCTTGTATTAGTAAAAACAAAACATCACCTCACAAATTGTGAAATGATCATGGACGTCAATAAAGTATTGGTGGCCACAAAGTTTCCTAGTTTTGTTGTAGACGATTATTCTGAGCCGCCTAAACATAATAGGCAAAAGAAAATGATTTAAAAAGAGGAATGAAGTTAAAAACGATAGCCTAAAAGCAAATGCTATTAAACTCACATTTTGAAGTGAGTGCTCTGTTCCAAAATAGGGCCGAAACGGAAGCAGGAGCGATGCCAAAAGTGATGCTTAATTGCCTGCTATCGGTACCGCGGGCGCTTCAGGCTGAGCACTGTATGACTGCTGCTAATTCTAATCCAATTGGCTGATATTAGCGTGAGAATGTCACTTCGTTCTAAGACTAGAAAGATTTCTTTCTAATGACAAAAAGAGCGAAAAGCGTAGGAGCATAGTTGACGCTGATAGTACCAGCGGCCTTCAACGAAGCAACAACACGTCTTTTTGCAAAGCAACAAAATCTGTTTCATACAATCAAGATGAAACTTCTAAACATTTTGCTTCTTGCTGATCGTTTTAACTTTTTGCTAAAACGTTAGACTTCGATAATATTTCTGAACGATTTTGGAACTGGTGTTTCCATATTTTGGTTGTTATTATATCGTAGCAGGTCGGATACTCCTAGTACCTCGAGGTACTGCGACGTGCCCGTGGAATGCGCCCATGGCCCACCAAGCCTCCCATCCCTCCGGGGTCGGGAAATTGGTACCAGACTTGTCCGGGAGGATAACAGCACTGGCTCGATACATCGGCAGGCCACCGCGAGTCATTGTAAAGGCCAGATATGCATTCAATCACCTCCAACGATACTTAATGAAGTAGAATGCATGGCGCATCCCTCAGAAATTAATCAACGCCGAGAGCTCTATCCTTTATCCTTTTATATCGTAGGTCGTTCATTGTTGTTGATCATTGCTTCGTACTTCTAGTTAGTCTTCCTACCTTCACCGATAGATGCTCCTCATGAAGACGTCTAAAATCATTGTGTCCAAAAATAAGAGTGTTTGAAACTTAGGAACATTATATTATAAGCACTGTTACACGTGGTTTCTAATTTTGGATCCAACTTTTAGTGGACAACATTAAAATTATCAACTTTTAAATCCTTGCGTTAAATGAACATGGAATATTGCTTGAAATGAGGAGCCGGTAGTAGACAAAGGTAACTGAGTCGCTTTCTAGACCATGAGCCGATTTTTCATGCTCGTCTCGTAAAAGTAACAAACTTTGATGGCCTTTCTATGGAGATAAGATTTGGCTTGATGCACTATGTTCGATTTTTTCGTCACGCACAGGAAGATGGTCTATATCACCTCGTTGCTGTGATTCACTTCCAGCAGAGAACCCAATGTCGAGAAGGATTTTCATAGTTTGATCTGGAATTTCAGCTAGGATTAAACCAATAAAAGAAAACATTGCTTTATTGACAATAACATGCTCACTAACAGGCAAGTGGTGTCTATCTAAGAAAGCGTTACGAGGGCTTTCAAGGAAAGCAAGATTTTGCCGAACCCGCGAATAACTAAACGAATGATCTAGGAAAAGTTGCGAAGAGCAAGGCGTTCAGCATTTATCAATCCCTTAACACAGCGCCGAGAATGCACTGGATGCATTGCATGTTACACGAGAATAATGGATGTATTGAACTTTAAACCAACGTATCATGAAATCATATTTTTTTCACTAAGAATGAAATTCTGTTTTCTAAAACCCAAAACACACTTCTTCCACCTTCTTGCCTCAAGGCTCAAGGAGGCATCTCAAGGGTAATGTGCCTCAAGAAAATCTGCTGAATTGGGAATTCACCTTGTATCAGTCACATTCACCTCTACGACATTGCGAAATGGCAATGGATTACACATTTGTTTACAGTGATTGTTTTTCTGATTATGTTTACTTTTGAGGCCGCATGTAGTACAAAGATTGGAGGTGCCCTTGAATACATTCGCGGTTGTTAGTTCTATCTCACGTGGTGGGCTCTTCAAGCCTTCAATCCCCCGGCTCAGCGAGTTGGCAAAATACCCCATCGAACTTGTCTGGGAGGATAGCAGAACTGACTTGACACATCAGTACTCACTGCAAATCATTGGTTAGGCCAGATATGCAATAAATCACCTCTAATGATGTCGAATGTATAACGCTTTCTTCGTGGAATGGTCACTACCGTTGGGCGCTCCATCTTTTACTCTTTATGTTTACGCCTGTTGGTTGTTGTAATCATCAATCGTAACGCTGCCATAATGAGCCTCTGGAGCAATCCATCTACATCAGAAGGGGCTTGCGTCTGAGGTTCTTCTAGTTAGTAGCTACATTACACCCTCACTCTCCTTAAGCACCTTGCATGCTGAATTTGCTAACTGAAGCGAAAGACCAGCTGGACAAAGTTGCAGCTCGAATTTCTTTCACATCATGTTTTTTCTAATAGGAAATAAAACAGCTCATGATTGGTAGACCTATATACAAAACAGTACAAAGTAAGGTATAATATCGCAATTTTAAGAAGAATGTTTGGAGAATATTGTTCGTCTGTAAATGCCTCAGTATCCCTTTGTGTAACCCTTTCACGAACATGCATATTGGTTCCAATATGTACGTTGCCATATGTTTCGGAGAGTACAACTTGATTTTAATGCGCATCTCAAGTGCGCTTCAATGATTACGCCTTCGAATGAGTTGGCCAGGCGAGATTGGACGCGATGATGAAAAGGTTGAACCTTTTGCATCGTAACAGATTCTTAGTGCACGGAGTTGACCAAAAGTATTGCTTCCATATTTTTACTGAGATAAATTATTTTTTCACTTAGTTGTGCCCTTGAAGAATCGCATTCTAATGTTTTGAAACCGACCGTCATTTAAACTTGTTACTGTAATAATCAACATTTGTTTATATTCCCACGACCGACTTTCTATTAACCTCGGCATTAATCAAGTAATTCTTTATATTCTTGTTGAGCAAACGCGAGGTGTTATTTTATTCTTTATTTACGCACAAGCTGACGTCTCGGCGGATTTCGCCTTCCTCATAGCCTGGAAAGGTCAAGTTGACTGCAATCTACTCGGCCAAACACCTCCATAACCAAACAGAGAAAACGCTAAACCAAGATTTCAATCACATTGAACACAGAATGGCTTCATGGCATATTAACCGCTTTCTAAGAGTCTTCCACTGAATATGTCACCTGGAGACCAACCGCACAGAGTTTACATGGAAGCGTAATGTGCCTCTCACATCAAAACAGCAGTCCTAAATACTGCCCGATATCACCCGTGATAATGAGGCATTCCTCCCTACGGTTCATTTTCGGATTCTTGGAATTAATCCAGAATGTTTCAAGAATTTTACGCGGTTCAGTTTTCGACTCCAGTGCTAACGTCACCTTGTGCGCAAATAAAGAATGAAATAACACCTCGCGTTTGCTCAACAAGAATATAAAGAATTATTTGTTTATAATGTTGAGCGTTCACGATGTGGCGTCCTCGTCTCGTATCGGACCTGGTCTTCCTTAGCGGAGGGTCTCGAGTGAGGCATACACATCCAGCGACGCTCTTCTATGCAGGGCGGTTGTTGTTGATATGATTGTCCATTGATAAAAATAATTTCCCTTTCAACGGATAATCCACTCTGCAGTAGTTGGTATTTTCTTAGGTAGCACTTGGCGATTAGGAAAACAACTGATTCTAGCATTCTAATGTGCTTCAGGAGACTGATATCGTAATAAAGATGTGAAAAAGACGGTACATTACAATTCTTTGACGTTCCAACCCTAAAATTCTGAACTTCGTTAATAACTGATGGAACACAACCTACTGTATTCTTTGTTTGATGAGCTTACACGAGGTTGATAATAATATTTATTATCGGCTAACGTTTCGACGTCTTCGTCTTCATCAGAGCCGATGATCCGAGTCGATGGTCCAGCCTACTGTATTTTATTACACTTGCAAGCTAGCGAGAACACAGGGAGGCATTTGCGAAACTAACGCGCTCAAATCGCACTGGCTCCGCGAAATGCGATTTGGCAATTCGTCCCGCCGCGATTGCAAACGGCCATTGAGCTCTGGCTCTAGCGGGGCTAAAGACCAACTTCATGTTGCCGTAATGGTTGATCTTTTTGTGGTTTGTGTTTGGGGCATTCGTCCTCGCAGTGAAACTCCTTTAAGACTTTCAGTTTGTGTACTTGAACGGTTTCGTAGCGTAATCTTGTTGGTCCGCTGCGTTGTTCTTGATATTTCGACTGTTTCGTGGCTTTTATTTTGAAGGAAATGAATGTAGAAATGAAGCTAGAATCGGTGGTGCAGCACTAGTAGCACTATAGAAGACTATTTCATTCCGCACTTGTCTTTCTGGTAGTTCTGAGTGTCGGGTTTGTGTCGTTTGACGATGTGACGTTCTGCTCAAGGTTATTGCAAGCGCTGTTTATCTGCTAACTCAATCTTTGCTTGATCATTGTGGATGTCATCACTGTTAGGAAAAGAACTTCGAGAGGTCTCCATGAGGTTTTTATTTTTGAGTAGATGGTTTTATAGTTCTTGTTCCTTCCATGCAGTTTTATTTGTTCTCCTACTCGTCACGGTAAAAGTGAGATTATTGAAGTGCAAAAATTTGTTGTGAAACACGTAGGAAAAACTGAAGCGTACTTATGTCACACGAGGGATGCTGTGGCTGTATTTCTGTTGGCGTTGAAGCGTTAAGATTTGTGATGTGTGTTCGCTACAAGCGGTAAGCTGCTCTGCTTAGCTTTTGGATCTGAGACATATTTATTCATTCGATCATGCCTATCATGATTACGTTAATCAACGATTTGAAGAACTGGTGTTCATGTCAAGGTTAATGAATCGTTCTTCCTAGGATTTGAAACCACTACTCTTCTGTCCACAGATTCTGTTGAGGTTCGCTTTTTATTGTGGTGAACAACGCATATGCATGTCTGTATGTGTGCAAGTTTTTCTTTATGTGCTCGATATTTTTGCTCGTTGTTCACCTTTTGTTTCCTGCGGTGATAAGCGTCAGTTTCGAAGTTCATCAGATGAGGCTCGGATTTTCAGCAATGGCCACCATGGACGTCAACAAGAGCATCACATCGCACAAGACTGCCACTATACGTAACTACAACACCCAACCTCGACTTAGTTTGTTATTTTTATTTCTTCATTAAAGACAGCCTCTTCAATATCAGTAGCAATTGCTGTTTGCGAAGTTCTGGAATTTCCTATTCTTTCAGTTTACAAGACTGTAACTGGTGTAAATGGACCCCTCGTCATACTAAATGATGTCAAGTTCCCGCAGTTTAGTGAAATTGTGCACATCACCTTACCAGATGGCTCAAAGAGATCTGGGCAGGTTCTAGAAATTACAAGAAATAAAGCTGTCGTTCAGGTTATTACTCGTTCTTCATACTATGGTTGCTCAAGTGTCATGGGGGAATTATTGAATGTGTCTGTTTTTTTTTCTCAGGTTTTCGAAGGAACTTCTGGTATTGATGCTAAGAACACAGTTTGCGAGTTCACTGGTGACATTCTCCGTTCTCCTGTGTCCGAAGATATGCTTGGTCGTATTTTCAACGGCTCTGGAAAGCCAATTGATAAGGTGAGCTATTACGAAGTATTTTTGTTATTTGCCTCATTTTGCTGATAATACAGGGACCACCTGTTCTTGCGGAAGATTTTCTGGATATTAATGGTCAGCCTATAAATCCGTGGTCTCGTATTTACCCAGAGGAAATGATCCAAACTGGAATTTCTGCCATTGATGTTATGAACTCAATTGCTCGTGGTCAGGTGGATACAAACTTTGTTACAGCTTTAGGTGTTTATGTCACACTTTGAAAATATTTGGCTTGTTTACTTATCTATATTGTATCCATAGAAAATTCCCATATTCTCTGCTGCTGGCTTGCCACACAACGAGATTGCTGCGCAAATTGTACGTCAAGGAGGTGCGAAATTCTGTACAATGTATATTTTTCCCTCGGTTTTTTCTTAATGAAAGTCTCTAAGCTCTTCTATTTTTTCTTTCAGGTCTTGTGCAGCTTCCTGAGCGTAAGCACGAAACATCTGATTCAAACTTTGCCATTGTTTTCGCTGCTATGGGAGTAAACATGGAAACTGCTCGTTTCTTCAAGCAAGATTTTGAAGAAAATGGTATATTTGCAAAGGCTTTATTTTAGATATCTGGTTGCTAAGTATATGGCGTTAAGGATCTATGGAAAACGTGTGTTTATTCCTCAACTTGGCAAACGATCCAACAATCGAACGTATTATCACACCCCGTCTTGCGCTTACTGCTGCTGAATTCTTTGCTTACCAATGCGAAAAACATGTGCTTGTAGTGCTTACTGATATGTCGTCTTACGCTGAAGCTCTCCGTGAGGTAAGAACAACAATAAAATATTTTGAAATCCTTCACAATGTATAAATTGCTGTCAAGAGCATGCAGCATCGCTGTGGAATTGAAACCAAGGCGCAACACCTCGGGGATGTTAAACTTGAAGTGGACTCATTTCGCCAAAATATTTGAATTCACTGTAGATGTAGTGTAGATGAACCCTATAATAGTTCATTGTCTCACGAGGGTTCATCACCTTGACACAGTCACTCATGGTGAAGAATTTGTATTCGTTTACATAGCGTTGCATCGTTTTCATGTGGATACTCAGCTAAAGGTAGGCTTATGGTTCACTGGGTTGTGAGAAAAAAGTGCTCGTGGGGTTGGAAAATATTGTAGTTGACAAGTGTTAATCAGGGATTAGACAGCAATTCTTTTATATGTAAAGTACAATGCTCGTCCTGTTCCTCGAGCGAATATGGCCCATGGGAACTCCAAGGTGTGACAGATGTGATTAGAGCCTTCAATATTACTAAGTAAAGTAACGCAATCACTAATGGAATTACTGGTGATGGGTCCTAATGAAGGGTACAAGTTCAGCTTTCGAAACGGAGGAGAAAAGAGCTGTATTTTGAAGTCATGTTTCAGCCTTCTGTATACATTTCCATGAGACTGATTTAATAAGCAGTATAGTATAGGCTTCGCATTAGCTGACATTCTGGGCAGTTTAATGTTAGGAATTCTTGACAACGTGCATCATATTTTGTTGAGTTTGATACCAAATCCTTTGTGAAGAGAGTTGTTCCTGAAGTAAATGGCCTATCCAAGTGTTGCAGACAACTTGCCATATCCGTCATATCATTTTTTGTGCAGTAGTAGTTTAAGCACACTTGCAGTTCTGATGTGCAAGTGTGCATCTTGGTACACGTTTTATTCTGCATTTGCGTTTTCGATCACCTGTATCATCTGTAGTCCCTTTGATCATCGAATGACTCGAGCGGACGTCATCTTCCAATTTTTTAAAAATTTTCCAATTTTCCTGTCGCATGCAAGAGTAGTGCAGTAGGTTCTGCTCGCTCAAGGGACTCGTAGAGCATCATATCTTTTTTCCAAGCTTTCCGTGAAGAACTCAGGCCATTGGGTAAGCGGTCTTTCCGCAATACGTTTGACATCCTGAGGAATCCAGTCACAAACCGCTCTTGTCCTTCGGTTGTCGTTCATATGCATTAGATATTCGGCCCACCTTATCTTCGACAGTTTGACGTATAGAACAACATCCTTGGTTTTGATCGTTGAAGCAGATCGGAGCTTCGTATAACTTCCCTTAATTGTGTGACGCGGGATACTTCTAGTATCATCCATCATTCCGACTGTGCGTTCAATAACGTGTAGTGGTCTTTCATCCTGGTTCGGTATCGACTGGGTTCGTGACGCATGTGTTAAGGGATGAAGTATTGTAGAATCAACAATGTGAGCACGGAGTCGGGCGTTTTTTGATCTCCTCATTACATCCTTGTTGCTGTTGAAAGCGCTCCAATCCCAAGCTGTCCGCTTTCTCTTGCTCACCTTGGAGTTAATATGTTCACCATATTAATTTCCTGACGTAGATAGACGTAGCAATGGGTGGCGTCGTCTCGTCTCCGCCAGGCCGATGCCGTCGTACCTTATCCTTCTTGCCTGTATGATCAAGTCTTCTATCGAAGACTCAGATGCAAGTGTGCGTGCATTGCAGGTACAGATCGCCGCCATAGTTCTTCGTGAACCAGGCAGGTTCCACTGGCCCTGAGATTTTATTAGCCTTTCCGCACTCGTTCTACCCAACGCTGCGAAATTGGGAGCTTTTTTGGGGTCAGGGGAATGAGGCCCGATTTTTTTTCACTGTGTTTAGCATTTTGATACCTATGTATGACTTGCTGGGCTCATAACGTGGGGACTGGGTACATCCACGAGTAGCTTGCCAGTCTCTACCAGAGTGCACATATAGTTTATTTGTTGGAGGCGACTCCTAACCGCCTCCCATATATTTTCCTGTCACGTGACTGCAGGCTTTCGGCCGAATTGACTCGTAGAATACAATCCGCATGAACTTGAACCCACCCACACACGCGTACATGAATACGCCTCGTAAATACAGAGAATATGTGCCAAATCGAAGCAGCAGAAACCGGGAGCCCATTCCGTGGATCCACCTGTGTCTTAGGTAAACGCGGTCGCTATTGGTCCGCGTTGAACCCCTATCTGCAACCTGGGGACGCGCCACGTAGCCTCGCGACTAACCAGCTCGAGAGCCCTCATATAAGGGAGCTCCGTATCATTTTCGACACTTGCGTAATTCTGTTGTAAAATTTTGTATTAAGGGCTCCAACTATTTTTTTTTGCAGGTGTCCGCAGCTCGTGAAGAGGTTCCTGGTCGTCGAGGTTTTCCAGGGTATATGTACACTGACTTGGCGACAATTTACGAACGTGCTGGTCGTGTAGAGGGGCGTGATGGTTCTATTACTCAAATACCTATACTTACTATGCCTAATGATGGTTGGAATTTTTCAAAGCTTCTTTTGGTGTTGAAGTTGTGATTACTAGTTTTTGTGCAGTACTTCATTTTAAAGTTTGTAATTTACTCTGGTAGAGTTACACCGTATGTTCAGATATTACTCACCCTATTCCTGATCTTACTGGATACATTACGGAAGGACAGATTTACGTTGATCGTCAGCTCCACAATAGACAGGTCTTTCAATCAAGTTCACTCACATTCTCTTATTGCACTTGCAAAAAGTAAATCGAATATTGTTGACAGTTAGAGAAACTATGTGTTCTACGTGCTTCATCCTACTAGCAATCGTAACCATTCCATTGTTAAGATATATCCTCCGATCAACGTGTTACCATCACTTTCTCGATTGATGAAATCTGCTATTGGTGAAGGAATGACACGCGAGGATCATTCTGATGTTTCTAATCAGGTGGGGTTTCTTTCCATAATTTTAATGTTGAAAGTCAATGTGGTGTTCGTTCTGATGGTATATAAGGTTCACTATTGAAATTTGCAGCTGTACGCTTGCTATGCTATTGGAAAAGACGTACAGGCTATGAAAGCTGTTGTAGGAGAGGAAGCACTTTCTTCAGATGATCTTCTTTATCTCGAGTTCCTGATAAAATTTGAGAAGAACTTTATTACGCAAGGTGCTTACTTTGACGTCATACTTGGATCACATTATATTAATTCAGTTCCTCTTTTCAGGAAACTACGAGAATCGCACAGTTTTTGAATCCCTTGATATTGGATGGCAACTGCTTCGTATCTTTCCTCGAGAAATGTTAAAACGAATTCCAGAGAGTACTCTTGAAAAGTATTACCCACGTGGAGGAAGCAAGACCGATTAAAGTTGGTCTTACACTAACAGCTGAAGGATATCAGTTTTTATTGCGTAGAGAATATGTTACCCTGTGGGCTCAGATCACTTCGTTACCAGAACCGTTGTTAGTAATTGATTAAGTTTTTAGTTTGTGTAGTAATAATATGATTACAATGTACTGTAGAACCCTTCGTCACTTGTATGTCCATTGCATGAATGTGATATTTACAGACATTCCATTCTTTTCTTGAAAGGATGGTCCCAATTTTATATAAATCTTAAGAGGGGGCTTTGTGTTCTCCTAGAAATATTTTGATATTCGTTCTGAGGAGTGGAAGCATTCTCCTGCATAATAATTTTGTCTACTCGGTATTGCAGTGAAGGGCGAGTGAGTTTGTGTCTGTGCATAAATTAAAGTCCTGATCAGAGAATGGAAACGCGAGGAGGGAATCATTGACGTATGTACAACAAAGAGAGGGGAAGGATATCTTTCGTTATTTCAAAAGCTACGAGTGGCAAAACCCTGCAATCCTTGTAGAATGGACCTCAATGGATCAGCAAAGCACCATATTGAGTCGTATGTGTCTGGTAAATGAAACAATATGATCCATAGTCATAGTCTTTCGATTGGTCTACTAGTCGCATGGTTTTTCCCGTGCCACAGCCATGGGCCATCCAAGTACAATAACCAGCAACATGTTTTCTGGCTGGATCAAAAATAGTTCTCTTGTTCAGCAATCGCGAGGTTGTTATACAGCATACATTTACTTCCATAGAAAAACACACAATACAATACAACACAACAGTAGCTGACGTTTCGGCAGTATCGCCTTCTTCAGAGCCTGGAAGGGTATACTGATATACAATTTATTGGCGAGACGGGCAGACCCTTGTGTATCCGTATAAAAGAACACTTAGATGGCAAACGAAAAGTAAGCCAAAGTACTACTTGTACTATAACACAAAATTTCTATAGCGCACTTAACTGAAAGTGGCCTCTATTTGTTTCCTTGAATTTATTACATGGTCCATCATCACATCTCACTTACTTGGACCAGGAAGGTGGTGGACCGTGGTATTGATTTACTCTTTGCTGAGCTTCATGAAGGAAGAGTAGTATTCCTTCTCAGTGTGGGAGATCCTGCTGGGGTATCAACCTTCCTGCTGTGCATCGTAGCTCGATACCCAGGAACACATCCCAGTCATGATAAGGCGATAGACCATCGGGAGCCATCAACACATCTACTTTTTCAATTCCAGCACTTCCTGCACTCGATTCGTTTTTCTCGCTATATTAATCAGAGTTCTTCGAACACTACTTGTTTTATTTCGGTTGCTGCATGAGGATTTCCTATTCCTTATGAGCGAGCTAAGGCGTTCCTGCTTGGATTTGAGGAGGACGTTAGAGAGAGGGTCACGTTTGAGCTCTGCTACCTGATATGCAGCATCGCTGATTGCACTTATATGTCGTTTTATCACGAATGTGATAAGGATGTATAATATCGCTGTTCTTCTGAAATTAGCATTTTCCTTTTTCTTCCTTTGTCAGTGGTTCGCTGTTTTGTCGTGGCCCCGGCGTTTCTTGATGTCGAACTGCAGTAAACTTTATGTTTCATATCTCTGCAGATTAAGGGTGAATGGGTGAGGAGTTCGGTCATCGGACTTTCCGACCGAAAGTCATATTGCTAGTAACCACTGGTATCTCAGAAGGAGTTTAGTGGTGAACATGCTTCCCATCCACAAAGCACTTCTTTTACCGATGTTAGCCATGTCTACCTGAAAACGCTCGGCATTTCTTTTTCTCTTGTTTAGTTACAGGAAAGTCTTACCAAATTTGGAAGGCAGTGGCTTAATGGAAAATTTCAATTAAGTGTCCGTGTAAATAAGCAAGCATGAAGGCGGTCTCGTTGACTCCTTTGCAATTCTACGACGACGAAGGATTGGAGCTAAATATTATGGCTGCCAACCAGGAATAGGTGTCAATAATTTAATATATGACTATAAAACTGCACTTAGCAAAATCTAAAGCCTTCCCTGTGTTTAAAGTAGAGGAACGTTTCCTCACTACGTGTGATGGAGTTGAAGTAGATGTAGGTTGTTCGAACATGAGATGACTTCAGCTACGAACTAATTGACGACGAAGAGTATTCGGTGGTATTTCAACTATTTCTACCGATTCCTCTAGACCTGTCCTTTTCAGGCATAGTTTTATAGCTATGCTTACTTCATCGCTAATAAAGGGCAACATAAACGGGGCCTTCTTTTGGCCAGGTGTTTCGTTTTGGAGTGTCGCTCTCCTTCTGAACTTATCTCCCTTGAAGTTAGAGGTTACACGCGACCTGGCCCCGTATCTTTGGATCAATTTCTGATGTGGGGTGGCGCAGTCATCAACCATATGCGGCTATAATCAGCTGTTCTAACCTTCCTCATTGGAAGTCATGTAAAAAAGCGGTGAGTTTTTCGAGAAGCTGTTGATCATGTAATTGCCATGAAGTTTTTCGTCTTACTGTAAGTGTTATTGAAGTGTTTGGCCTAATAAATTGTATATCAGCATACCCTTCCAGGCTCTGAAGAAGGCGATACTGCCGAAACGTCAGCTACTGTTGTGTTGTATTGTATTGTGTGTTTTTCTATGGAAGTAAATGTATGCTGTATAACAACCTCGCGATTGCTGAACAAGAAAACTACGCATTCATATTCCAATGCCGAGGTTAATAGAAAGTCGAACCTGGGAACTGGATCAAAAGTTTAGTAACTATTCCTTAAATAGTTACTATTCTCTACAATATCGCATGTATCCTACATTAACTCATCGCTTATAACTGTCTCAAATCTATTTCATTCACATGACCTTTTGATAAATCTTGTCTCTCTGTAGCCCTTCAGATAACTTTTATCCACGCGCTATTCCTTTATTGTCTGATTGAGTCCTCTGGCATGCCGCCTCAATTGCACTTGCACTTATCACGCATGTACCGTGTCATGCCCTGGGTCAGCGAGGTCGTTAGTTTCCATTGACAAAGCTCCACCCACTACAGAAGTAGTACAGCTTATAGCTTTCGTCTTCAAGCGCTCGTAGCGTTCGTTGGTTCTTCATCCAAGCTCTGAGTTCACCAGTGCCCCAGCCCGAGTGTCCGACTAGCTTCCTACAGTTGCATCACTTGTTCTCATCTCAATCTCGTTCGTATAAAATCCAGTTAACCAAATATTGTCACATATTACAAATTATTATTGTACTGTTGTTATTGCTATAAACTGTTATAACCCAAACTCGAGGTTGTCCACGGCAGTTACGGAAAAAAGTCCCGCGTGGCAAATTTATACAAAGTCGAGCATTCCACGTACAGTTGGCGGACAAAAGACAAAATCCGACCAACTCCCCAATCCACTGGCCAACCAACACAAATTGGTGCATTGGCCTATCCGAGTCGAACTCTACGCTGAACTCAACGCTCAACGTTACTACTCGGCCAATCTCTAGCACCAACTAACACAAATTGGTGCATTGGCCTACTCGAATCGTAATCAACGCTACCACCAGGCCAATCTACTGGCTAGTACTCAATATTCTCATGTTCTGATATTCCGCTGTATCTGCCATCTCTAGTTCAAGCAAGCAAAGATCGCTCAAGGAATCAAGCAACAGCTCGGACAACCTCACGAAAAGAAGCCTACGTACAAGTACGTTTATTTGCCATATATCGAAATTAAAAAAGGAAGAAATGTCGAACACTCTTTCGTCTCGCTTAGGCGCATTAACAAAGGCCATTAACCGCCTGAAATCCTCACTTAACAAGCACGACCAAGAGGTAAACTCTCCAGTAGACATCCCTTCCAACGAACCTCAACGAACGGAATACCTTGTTGCACGGAAAAACGCTGTAAAACAAGCAACATCGGCCATCACAAAGGATCGAGACAGTCTAGAGGCAGCACTGGATAATTACACTAAAGCGGCAGACAACTTCGAGCTGCAAACTTCAATACCAGACGAACTAAAGGAAGGTATACAACTAAACGTGAATAAGACACTGGAACACATCGATAAGGCAGAAGACTACCTCTCCAAGCTTCTCGAGCTGAGGAATAAGCTAGACAGCACACAACGGAATGCTCAAAATGACTCGCACACCGCCCCACCTGCGACAGGATACAAAAGCATAGCGGAAACGATTTTGAAGTTAAAGTCAATATCCTCGCACAGGAAACTAAGACACCAACGCGCAAACTCTTAGAGGCTTTTTGGATAAATGCCAAAAATCCGGCAATGAATAGCAGGGAGGAATGCCCAAAGGTTACACGCAACCTGGCCCCGTATCTTTGGATCAATTTCTGATGTGGGGTGGCGCAGTCATCAACCATATGCGGCTATAATCAGCTGTTCTAACCTTCCTCATTGGCACTCGTGTAAAAAAAAAGCATTGAGTTTTTCGAGAACCTGTTGATCATGTAACTGCCATGAAGTTTTTCGTCTTACTGTAAGTGTTATTGAAGTGTTTGGCCTAATAAATTGTATATCAGCATACCCTTCCAGGCTCTGAAGAAGGCGATACTGCCGAAGCGTCAGCTACTGTTGTGTTGTATTGTATTGTGTGTTTTTCTATGGAAGTAAATGTATGCTGTATAACAACCTCGCGATTGCTGAACAAGAAAACTACGCATTCATATTCCAATGCCGAGGTTAATAGAAAGTCGAACCTGGGAACTGGATCAAAAGTTTAGTAACTATTCCTTAAATAGTTACTATTCTCTACAATATCGCATGTATCCTACATTAACTGTTCGCTTATAACTGTCTCAAATCTATTTCATTCACATGACCTTTCGATAAGTCTTTATGTAGCCCTTCAGATAACTTTTATCCACGCGCTATTCCTTTATTGTCTGATTGAGTCCTCTGGCATGCCGCCTCAATTGATGCACTTATCACGCATGTACCGTGTCATGCCCTGGGTCAGCGAGGTCGTTAGTTTCCATTGACAAGGCTCCACTCACTACAGAAGTAATACAACTCATAGCTTTCGTCTTCAAGTGCTCGTAGCGTTCGTTGTATCTTCATCCATGTCCTTGGTTCATCAGTGCTCCAGCCCGAGTGTCCGACTAGCTTCCTACAGTTGCATCACTTGTTCTCATCTCAATCTCGTTCGTATATATTCAGTTAACCAAATATCGTCACATATTACAAATTATTATTGTACTGTTGTTATTGCTATAAACTGTTATAACCCAAACTCGAGGTTGTCCACGGCAGTTACGGAAAAAAGTCCCGCGTGGCAAATTTATACAAAGTCGAGCATTCCACGTACAGTTGGCGGACAAAAGACAAAATCCGACCAACTCCCCAATCCACTGGCCAACCAACACAAATTGGTGCATTGGCCTATCCGAGTCGAACTCTACGCTGAACTCAACGCTCAACGTTACTACTCGGCCAATCTCTAGCACCAACTAACACAAATTGGTGCATTGGCCTACTCGAATCGTAATCAACGCTACCACCAGGCCAATCTACTGGCTAGTACTCAATATTCTCATGTTCTGATATTCCGCTGTATCTGCCATCTCTAGTTCAAGCAAGCAAAGATCGCTCAAGGAATCAAGCAACAGCTCGGACAACCTCACGAAGAGAAGCCTACGAAAAAAGGAAGAAATGTCGAACACTCTTTCGTCTCGCTTAGGCGCATTAACAAAGGCCATTAACCGCCTGAAATCCTCACTTAACAAGCACGACCAAGAGGTAAACTCTCCAGTAGACATCCCTTCCAACGAACCTCAACGAACGGAATACCTTGTTGCACGGAAAAACGCTGTAAAACAAGCAACATCGGCCATCACAAAGGATCGAGACAGCCTAGAGGCAGCACTGGATAATTACACTAAAGCGGCAGACAACTTCGAGCTGCAAACTTCAATACCAGACGAACTAAGGGAAGGCATACAACTAAACGTGAATAAGACACTGGAACACATCGATAATGCAGAAGACTACCTCTCCAAGCTTCTCGAGCTGAGGAATAAGCTAGACAGCACACAACGGAATGCTCAAAATGACTCGCACACCGCCCCACCTGCGACAAATCTTCCACCCATTCCCATCCCCAACTTCATCGGGGATATATGGGAATGGGAAGCATTTTGGGGAGAATTCGAGCACTCTGTCCATTCAAGGCAAATGGACGACCGTCTCAAAATGAACTACCTACTAAACTCTCTTCATGGAAATGTTAGAGCTTTCATCAAGCATTACGAAATTTCACGAGAAT
>MQTX01000121.1:156263-204339 GCA_009735665.1 Angiostrongylus cantonensis | reverse complement strand
TTTCACACAAGGGATGGGATCCGAAGCTCCGATCTACGTCAACGATCGAAAATCAAAGATGCCGTTCTATACGCCAAACAGTCGAAGATAAGGTGGGCCCGAGAAGTAATGTGTATGAATGATAACCGATGGACAAGAGCCGTTAGTGACTGGATTCGTCGGGATGCCAAACGTGCTGCAGAAAGACCATCGACGCGATGGTCAGAGCTCTTCACGAAGAACCTAGAGAAAAGATATGATGCTCGACGAGTCCCTAAAGCGAGCTGAACCCACTGGGCTACTCTTGCACGCGACAGGAAAAAATGGAGGATTTACTGGCGCTCGCTCGAGTCACTCGACGATCAACGGGACTACAGGTGATACAGGTGATACTACGGTAAACAACCCCATTAAACTAATGTTAAAACATTGTAGTTTCGACTAGAGATCCTGCTTAACTACTTTCAATACCGCCTTGTGCTCGTCAGATAGTCTCCGTTGACTGGTGTTTGCATTCATTCGAACAGCTTACAAACCGAATCGGACGTTTACGATTGAGAAGATGTGGATCAACACCGGCTTTGACAATCTTCGTCGTTTACGCGCCAACATCAAACTATGACGAAGAAGAAGTCGAAGCGTTCTACATGGACTTGGAGAGGTTCTACAGAGAAGACCACACATTCTTCAAGGTCATCATTGGAGATTTCAATGCCAAGATCGGACCAAGAAGATCGTCTGAGGAACGTCACATTGGGACCCACGGATTAGAATGGAACGAACAGGGTGAGCGGCTCTCTGAGTTTATCATGGCGACCAAAACCATCCATGGTAACTCGCAATTCCAGAAGCCTCACTCTCAACGATGGACGTGGGAATCTCCTAATGGAGAGTACCATAACGAAATAGACCACATCATAGTAAATAGGAAGTTTTGCCTAACCGATGTCGCTGTTGTCCCAAAATTTTACACGGGATCAGACCACCGTCTCCTTCGTGCAAGATTTTATTTTTCACGGAAAGGAGAAAAAGCCGCTAAATTCAAAAACCGTAGTCCCAGAACCACCCCAAACTGGGACTTATTCAACTCATTAGTCGGCTGTTGGGAAGATGCCGTTGTAGACAACATCGACGAAGAATACGATCGGCTCATTGAACATCTTCACGTTAGCGCCATGAAAGCTGAGAGTTCGAAGGTCACCAAGAGACGTCTGTCTCCAGAAACTCTTGAGCTAATACGCCAGCGTGGACTCGCACGAGCTGCAGGCAACCGCGAACTAACGTCCGAGCTTGCGAAACAATGCAGACAGGCGATAAAAGAAGATCTTAAAGAGAGAAGAGCAGCAGTAATGGTCGAAGCTGCAGAGGCTGGGAAAAGCATTCGCAAAGCTCGCCGAAGCTTCGCCAATTACAAGACCAAGATGATTGCACTCCGACGCCCAGACGGAACAATAACATCGTCCAGAAAGGCAATGGAGAAAATCATCCACGATTACTACTCAGATCTCTTCGATAGCCACGTCCATCTCCCGTCTTATGAAATAAAAGAGGATGGATATGCTGTTCCACCGGTTCTCCCTTCCGAAATCCGACATGCCATTTCGTCGGTGAAAAATCGAACAGCACCAGGTCCGGACAGGATAAGATCAGAACATCTGAAGAACCTTCCGCCAGTCCTCGTAAGCACACTGGCTAGGCTTTTCACAGGTTACCTGTCTGAATGCATGGTCCCTACTCAGTGGAAGACCAGCAAGACCGTGTTGTTGTTCAAGAAGGGTGACCTACACGATATAGGCAACTATCGCCCAATCTGCTTGTTGTCTGTCGTCTACAAACTTTTCACTCCAGTCATCCTAAGCAGGATTGACAGAACACTGGACGAAGGACAGCCGTGCGAGCAAGCTGGGTTTCGAAAAGGATTTAGTACGATGGACCACATTCACACGTTAACAAGGCTCATTGAAGTATCGCGAGAGTACAAAAGACCGCTCTGTCTCACTTTCATCGACTTAGAGAAGGCTTTTGATTCAATTGAGATAGAAGCAGTCATGGAAGCCCTTGGTAGTCAAGGAGTCCCTACTCAGTACATAAAGATTCTTCGTGAGCTATACAATAATTTCACAACCAAGATTTCACCATTCTACAACGATATTAACGTTGACGTCAAAAGAGGAGTTAGGCAAGGCGATACAATCTCGCCAAAATTATTTACAGCCACCCTCCAGAACGTCATGCGAACATTGGAATGGGATAATATGGGAGTGAAAATCGACGGTTGGCAGATACATCACCATCGCTTTGCTGATGATATCGTTCTTATAACACCAGACATTAGCCAAGCGGAACGCATGCTTGCAGACTTTGATAAAGCGTGTGAAAAGATTGGTCTTCGACTAAATCTCAAGAAAACGATGTTCATGAAGAACGGATTGGTTTCGTTTGCCCCATTCACGCTCAACGGAACGAATATCTCCGAATGCTCCAGTTATGTCTATCTAGGTCGGGAAATCAATATGATGAACGACTTAGCTCCAGAGCTGAGCAGAAGGAAACGAGCGGCTTGGGGAGCTTTCATGAGCATCGAGGATGTAGTGAAGAGAAGAAAGAACACCCGACTCCGTGCCCACCTTTTCGACTCAACGGTTCTTCCTGCCCTAACGTATGCGTCAAAAACCTTGTCGCTATGCAAGCAGAATGAAAGATCACTCAGCGTTATCGAACGCGCAGTCGAAAGGACGATGCTAGGAGTATCCCGTTTCACATAAGGGATGGGATCCGAAGCTCCGATCTACGTCAACGATCGAAAATCAAAGATGCCGTTCTATACGCCAAACAGTCGAAGATAAGGTGGGCCCGAGAAGTAATGTGTATGAATGATAACCGATGGACAAGGGCTGTTAGTGACTGGATTCCTCGGGTTGTCAAACGTACTGCAGGAAGACCACCGACTCGATGGTCAGAGTTTTTCACGAAGAGCCTAGAAAAAAGATATGATGCTCGACGAGTCCCTAAAGCGAGCTGAACCCACTGGGCTACTCTTGCACGCGACAGGAAAAAATGGAGGATTTACTGGCGCTCGCTCGAGTCACTCGACGATCAACGGGACTACAGGTGATACAGGTGATACTACGGTAAACAACCCCATTAAACTAATGTTAAAACATTGTAGTTTCGACTAGAGATCCTGCTTAACTACTTTCAATACCGCCTTGTGCTCGTCAGATAGTCTCCGTTGACTGGTGTTTGCGGATACCACCGTTAGGGTACGAAAGTGCCCGAGAGATAGGCAAAGCAGGGGCGTCGGTTAGCGTAATGGGTTGCACGTGAATCCCCGAAAAGGCTGATAACAGTTCTGAAACTCACTTGAGGCTCCAAATCTGTAGATATCTCACCATTCTTGTGTTTGCCTTCACCATTTGTAGAGTCAAAGGACTTCATACCGGTGAAAGTGAGACGAAATAGAATACTTCTGCCATCAATAGTAAGAGTTTTTGTTGTTATCTTAATGTGAACTATTGTGTTTTTAACGGTTTTGAAAACACTCCTTTCCCTAATTTCTCTTTTTTTTATCAACGTTCTGCCAAGACTGTTGTAAATAACTCGACTAAAGAAAGAAGGACTGCAAGTAGATTGGAATAAGCTGACACCGTACAGCGTTTCCTTTTTTTATTTATTGCGTATTTTTAGAATATCGAGAATAGAATTAGTGCTCATCCATTCCAAATGTAACGGCATTCCTCTCATCGAATGGGGTGTGCGGAAATCTAACACTTCTGCTCCGCTAGGAAACCCTTAGTGTACATGAGCACCATGGTGCACCTTGATTCAAGTCACTGTACACTATACAACTAGGCAACAGAGAAAATCATTTAGAATTTTTGTATTGATGACAGAGGAATACATCGGAAGGAATCATCTGCATCGTCTGTAGTCCCGTTGACCGTCGAGTGATTGGTTCGCGAGCCAGTAAATCTTTCAGTTTCTCTTGTTGCGTACAAGAGTAACCTAGTGAGTTCTGATCAATGAGCTCGCTCTTGTGAATCGTTGGGCACTGTATCTTTCTTCTAGGGCTTTCGTGTAGAACTCTGGCTTTCGGGGTTGTGGTCTGCCTAATGTTTGGCTTCACGAACAATCCACTTACTAATGGCTTTCCTTCATCGGTTGTAGTTCATAAGCCGTCCCATCTTATCTTTTGCAGTTCCTCATGTTGAACAGCGTCTTTGATTTCTGGTCGTTGACGTACGTCGGAGCTCCGGATACCTTCTCTCATTTGCTAACGCGGTGATTTCCTCGCATCGTAATTTCGAATGCGCGTTCAACAACGATAAGTGATATTTCATCCTGTTTAGGTAGACCCAGGTTTCTGAATCATACGTTAAGATAGGAAAAAGTGTGCAGTCAAAAGACGGGCATTGAGGCAAGTGTTTTTCGTTATCTTCAGCACATCTTCGATGGTTTTGAAAAATTTCCAGGTTGATCACTTCTTCCTACTCAGTTCTGGAACTAAGCCATTCATTATGTCGATTTCCAGACCTAGACAGACCTAAATGAAGCACTCGGAGATATTCATTCTAAATTGAATGGATGGAGCATTCGTAATGAATCCGCTCCTCATAAACATCGTCTTTGTGAGATTTAGTCGATAATCAATTTTTCCACGGGCTTTATCAAAGTCGACAAGCGTTCGTTCCATTCGGCTAACTCTTGGTGTCATAAGAACGATGTCATCAGCAAAACAAGGTAGTGTAATTGCCGACCATTGATCATTAAAGAGGAATAGGATCGGTATCAGAGGTGAAAAAACCTTCAAAAAATAAAGCAATGGAAGAGAAATCTTCAGACGGAATATGCGATGTTCATTCTACTAGTGCTATTAGTCGCTTATGAAACTTATAACACTGCATTGAATTAATCAGTGAAGATTTCAAACTGATTCGCTGATAAATGCTTGTTGTCGCAAGGTATCACATGCGGCAGAGAAGCTGTGCAGTTCATTTACGTTTCTGTAGGCCTCGGTGCGGTCCTTCGAGTTCACTCGATTCTATTCTTGCTGAATTCCTACACATGCATCGCCACTTTGAACATCGTGGAGACCATACTTTGTCTCCAATATCCTCACCCGGTTCGCCCAGTGTACCAAGAATCTATGGAGAGAATTATACCTTTCCTACTCATCCCAAACGAAGTCCAGAGCAGGTGCGCTGTATTTAGAGCTAATGTTCATCAATTGAATAAATTGAAAGTAGATTGACACGATAGTGTTCCACTTTGGATGTAGCAGGGGATTTTCTCACTGCAACCGCTTACATGTACAATTTCTTAGCAATACTTATTAAGAGGGATGATAAAGATACATACTTTTATATTAACCAAGTTAATTTTTGGATTCATCATTTTGTGGCATTATCAGATGAAATGTAGGGTTAGACCATTTGCGGAATTGTCAATGTTCTTGGACTGCTGGTGGCGAAAAGTGGAAACTGTACAACCGGATGACCGTGTGAGCATTCCAATAGGGTATCATAAGTGGAAAGAATGAAAATGATGGAGCATTCGGTGTTGATCGGTCGTTATAGGATGCTTCATCCATTCGAAATCAGTAAGCACCGTTAGAGGTGATTGATTACATAACCGCCCTGTACAATGACAAGCGGTGGCCTACCGATATATCAAAGCAGTGCTGCTATTGCTCCAGACATGTTTGCTAGTAGTTTCCCGACCCCGTAGGAATATAGGACTTGGTGATCTCGGAAGGGGATAAAATTAAAATCCTCGTGTGTCTTGCAAAACAACTAACCACTGCGCTACACCCATCATCTTATCAATGACAGACATCGTAAACTCGAACTGTATCATTGGGAAGGCTGAAGAAACTGCTCCATGATTTTTTGACGTTTAGACATGCGTATCGCAATAGCAATTAAATTCCATTTCATCCAAAAAGCTTTATCTTTGAGTAACTTCCACGTCCGACTTTCTATTAACCTCGGCATTGATGGAATAATTCTTTTTACTTCTGTTTAGCAAACATGAGGTGTTATTTTATTTCTTTATTTACGTACAAGCTGACGTTTCGGCGGATTTCGCTTTCCTCTGACCCTGGAAAGGTCAAGTTGACTGCAATCAACATGGCCAAACACCTCCATAACCAAATAGAGAAAACGCTAAATCAAGATTTCAATCACTGAGGATCGTAGCCTCTACATTAAAATCTTCTCCGCTGTGTCTCTACGTCCTATGTGCGCCTAGTGGAGTATTATTATCTTTGTTCTTCACCAGATTTTGAAACACTTGACACGCTGGTTTCAGAAGACAACGCCAAGTCGCTGCGGGTGCTCGCACCATGATGAAGGGTTCTTCTTTAGCGACCCGTCCATATCAAAATTTCCTTACTTGGGAGCAAAATGTAGTCACGCTTACAACGTACTAGTGAAACTCATTAGTTCTGATTACTCGAAGAGTGGCTTTCATGAGGTTTGTGCTGTTTCGCAATGCTATTCTCTCTTGCAAACTAACCAACTGTAGTTGGTAGATTTGAAGAAATTATTTAATCAATTATCGAAGACTTATTTTACCTTCGAATGACGACAAGAAGTTCTTTGGAAAGCGACCGCAGCAACGGTAACATGGAGAGGTGGATGAAGTCACCTGTTTCTAAAGCGGTCAAAAAGAAGACTTTTGTTTCGACAAGTTGTTCACAGTGGGCGTAGCATAAATGGGTGAACTATGTAAAACATCTTCACAGTTGATCATCTCCATCGGCCCTAATGCTACAAACAATCACCAGCCAGCTTGAGAAAAATGAGAAGCTTCATGCTTTTTCCTATAATACCATTTATACTTACAATTTTAGCGAAAGAGTCATCTCAATTAGTCCACTAAACGCTGTCCACTTGCTTGCAACTACCTTTCAGGATAGAAAAATGGAATAGATTTTTAGTTTTTGAGATCATGCTCCAAGAATGAGCCACCACATACCATTTGACAACGAGTAACACCAACCAAATACGAGGTGGCGGTAAATCAGTGAGAGTTTAAGTTGATAGCCAAAACTTAGCACAAGTGAGAAAACGGCTCTATAATCGTGTGCTTCCATTAGGGGCGTCTAAATACTAAGTTTCTGTCTCTTGATGAACACTCATGTCAGAAATTTCACGGCTATAGCTGCTTTTCTGCAGTCGACGAGAACTGAGCATTTTCGATGTTTTATTTCAATAAGCAAACACGAGGTTGTTATTATAGAATTTATTAGGATACAATAGCTGACGTTTCGGCGGTTTCGCCTTCTTCAGAGCCTGGAAAGGTCAAATTGAGATGCGATCTACTCATCCAAACACTTTCATAACCGTAGCAGATAAAACTCAACAAATAAATTTGCATTTGCATAAGAAACAGCTTCATTTAAACACCTACCGTTTATATCTTGAAAAGTTAGTTGGTGGATAGCAGCCGCACAGAGTACTACATGGGCGAGGACTGTGCCTGTGTCAGGTCATTGGATCAGCCTGAGATATGGCGCCAGGTCGTGATGACAAGACACTCCTCCTTGGGTTCATTTTTGGATTTTCGGAATTGATCCAAAACGCTTCAAGAGTTTTCCGCGGTGATGTCTTTGATTCGTGTGTGTGAGGATAGTGACTCCTACTTCAAAGTCTTCGTTATGTTCCTGCATCCTGTGGGCGCCTAGTGGAGTGTTTGGTTTTAATTTAGATTTACTGAATAGGTGCTCTTTTATGCGGACGCAGAGCGGTCTACTCGTTTCGCCAACGTATTTGTCCCCGCACACTTCACAAGAGATCAGGTAGACTGTACCAGAACTCATGCAATCACCGTCTCTACCGTTAGGGCAAATTACGCAGCTTTTTTTTGAAATGTTTTCATAAATATGAAGCGAACTGGCATTATCATTTTGAGACACAAGATTCATTTTATATCGTTGAAAACCATTATCGAACACGATACCTGCTGACTCCATGCTCTCCGACAACAAGCAATTGCTTTTATTTGGAGGCATCTATTACACGCTTGAGTGGCGTGGAAAGCAGCTAAACTTTGGAAACGTTAAAACCACTAAGTGAATACTTTTGGTTGATTGTTGTAGTAAAATTCCAAAATGCCGTGGTTACCGTTGCAAATAACAAAATAATGTTGATAGATCAAAAGGCCGACTTTCTGTAAACTTCGGCATAAATAGTTGATATATTTACTTATATGGTCTTATAAAGTGATCTTGTTAAGCTAATGGGAGGTTGGTGTAATTTTTCGTTCTTCTTCTTGTTGTTGTCGTTGTTGTTGTTGCTGATGTTGTTGATGTCGCTGTTGTTGTTGTTGTTGATATTGTTATTGTTTTTGATGTTGTTGTTTTTGTTGTTTGTTGGTCGATGGCTGACGTTTCGGCGATTTCTCCTTCCTCAGAGCCGCGCAGTTACGAGTGGAACTCTATGTTGACAGTGGTTGAAAAAGTGATGATTGGAAAAAACTTCAGGCCGTGACCTCTAACATGCTTGGTGGTTCGATGTGGGAACCCGGCGGGCTTTCTTTGCATTTCTCAGAAGAGGTCTCTAGGTATTGGTGGATTTCTGTTGTTGCGAAATCCTTAAGAAAAATATCCTGAGGTTAAGGCTGGCGACAATGAGAGCTGAAATGCTGACAGCAAACTGTTCGGGTCACTGCCGTTTCTACGAGCATCAGTCACCATCATACGCCGAATTGCCGGTTAGGTACGCCGACTTTGGCGTCATAAGAAGGTACTGAATGTGGGAAGGTGCTATTTTTGTCTCAAAGAAATTCTTTTTTAATAAGTTGGTAAGCGCTTGTGACTGCCCAGTTTGACTTCTTATTGGTTAAGCCATGAGGATAGAGGGTTCGGTCTTGATGCATGGTTATGTTAAACTCATGCATCTAACTCCATTCTTAACATCGTGTATGCTTTTAACACACATTTGGTTTATTTAATGACCTGTTGAGTCCTACCGGCGTATCAAGAGAGTGTTTTTTTTCCTCCCAGACAAAGGCAATATTAATTTTCCGACTCCGAAAGGGTGAAGAGGCGGAGAATAGGAGCACATAAAAGACCGCTCACAAAAGGTTACCGTAGTCCAAGAAAAGGTAACGGATGTGGAATTTGAACAAAAAAAAAGCAAAAGATATGAGAAAATATTTAACAACTGACTGTTTTAGCCAGATAGTCCACTCTCATAAAAGACGTTATAAGGTCACAGAAACAACCAAAAACGGCATAAAACCCATTAAGTAACCAAAAAACGGTCTATAAAAATGCAAGCTTGAGGCCTTGCTAACGATTTCGAAGCAGTTCCTAATGCGAGAGCATTGCATATCCAACTTATGCAAATTTTGAGAATTGATGGAGTCCAGCACCCATTGGATTTGCCGTATACCTATCATTTCAACCAGGACGATTCGCACATCTTCTGCCGAACCGACCAAATCTCTCAAGAAGTAAAGGCGAGTGTTGGTGTTGGAGAATTCATAAAATCCCACCTGGAAAACATAACTTATCTATAGTTGCGCCGTGTCAAGGTTTTTCCTGATGCCCTTTCAAATAGAGAAAAATAAGTAAAATTTTATGAAGTTAAAGCAATGAAGAACAGAAATATAAATTTCAGGCCAGCGTTGATTTCTTATCGTTCTTCTATAAGAAAGTAATGAAGTATGAGGTCGAGTTTGAGCTTGCTACACGACCAAAACGACTGGCCGACTTTGACACAGGGGAGACCAGAGTTAGCAATTTTTTTTCGTATCACTTGCAGATTGTTTTCTCAATGGACACAAAAATTATTACAATTTCCTACGAGATCCTTTATTTTATCCATAGTTGGCGAGAAATCTTCCAGGTTATCCTGTCATAAGTAGCTTGCAGTGTTCTGCTGTGGCATAGGTGTACTTTGATCGTGCATTTGGATGGACACATAGACTTATGTGTGGTCTTGGTGGACGAATATCCCCTAAAACCCTTTTCGTAAATCGGAGTTATACTACCAGAACCACACCATCTTCGATAAGACAGTGAAGCGAAGACGACTAATAGATAAATTTGGAGTTGTGGGAGGTCGTGAGTATTCAAAGCCATAGCACATACGGGAACGTCTGTTAGTGATAGTTGCATGACGAAAGCATGGAAGAAGAAATAAACTTTTGTGTTTTTCTTTGCATTCCAAACACAGTGCTTTAGAGATGGAACGACGTTGAGGAGGCCTTAAAGGCCGCATTTGAAGAAGAACACATTCCTTTGAAAGTAAACAGTGGTTCTGGACCCTATTACGGCGCGAGAGTACCGTAACAACGTTTTCATTGTCGAGAACTAGTTGACAACCTTCAGACAATTTTTTTCAGATTAATATCGTTATGCGAGATCCTTATGGTCGTTTTTACTTACATGGCTGGATGCAGTTAGATTTCGAGCTGCCGGAGCGCTTCGGTCTGAGTTATGTAGGGTAAGTAGTGAGAAATTATCGTTGTAGTCAACGAGAATATGTACCGTAAAGTGTTGACATGTTGTTTTCGTGTTGTTGACATTTTTGAAAAATCTAAAAATACTTGGTACCTTTCGTTGGATCTGTTTCTGTTGACAAAGTTGTTTCTGATTTGTTACTCGGTTTTTGCTCTGCTATCCTCGAGCGGTTTGTCAGCTGATTAATAGCAGGCTTAACTGCAATCAAATTTGGCGCGGCAAATAGCCATCTCTAATGGCTACGAAACTGTAGCTCGGGATAGGTGTAGAGAAAACCATCGGCCCCCCAACGATAACTTTAGTGGCAATAAGGTCCCGTTTATCTTACACATCATTTCAAATGAAGTAAGTGCAGCTATAAAACGCTGTTTAAGACGGACCGGTCTAGAGAATTCGGTAACGGTAATTGAAATGCCACCGAGTACTCTAAGGCGCCAGCTAGTTCATAAACGTCTATACGACCGTCTATATGCAGCGCAAATTTGCATAATTTGCCCCAATGGTAGAGACGGTGACTGCATGAGTTCGGGTACAGTCTATCTGATCTCTTGTAAAGTGTGCGGAGACGAATACGTTGGCGAAACGGGTAGACCACTCTGCATCCGTATAAAAGAACACCTAGTAGGCAAACGTAAACCAAATACCCCCCTAGGCACGCGTAGGACGCAGAGACATAACGGAGAAGATTTTAAAGTAGAGGTTGCGCTCCTCGCGCAAGAATCGAGAACACAAGCGCGTAAAATTCTCGAGGCATTCTGGATTAATTCCAAGAATCCGAAAATGAACCGCAGGGACGAATGCCTCATTATCACGCGTGATATTGGGTAGTATATAAGACTGTTATTCTGATGGGACGGGCACATAACGTTTCCATGTGAACACTGCGCGGTTGATCTCCAGGTGACATATTTAGTGGAAGACTCATAGAAAGCGGTGAGCGTGCAAAGGCTCCGTGTTCAATATGATTGAAATTTTGGTTTAGTATTTTCTCTGTTTGGTTATGGAGGTGTTTGGCCATGTAGATTGCAGTCAACTTGACCTTTCCAGCCTCTGAAGAAGACGAAATCCGCTGAAACGTCAGCTTGTACGTAAATAAAAAAAAATAAGATAACACCTCGCGTTTGCTAAACAGAAGTAGAAAGAATTAATTAATCAGTACTGAGGTTAACAGAAGGTCGGACGTGGGAGTTAATAAATATAGATGAGGTGAGCATTAATGTCTATATTTCTAGTGAGGATGGAAGTCGCCTTCGACCAGTGTTAATTCATCGAGCGTTGGTCGCTCCAGTGGAGATATTTCTATGCATCATCCTCACCGATTGTCAACAACTGTTGCCATTTTGGTTGTCTCCTAGGCAGGTCGATGCTGGTTGTTTGCACTGATTCCAAAACATTTGTTAAATAACTCTTTCCATTTCCGTCATGGTGAACTAGCAGTGAGACTTAACATAGTAAAAAAGGCGTAGAACATCATTGTTTTACCAGTTTCGTAAGATCCCTATTAAATCCTAAATGGAAGCAATCATTTACTGATTTCGAACGACCAGCTCTTTGACTGCTTCCTACGCCCTTGGTCATCTTCCTTTCTACGTACTTAACAAAACCCTACTCGTTATCTCGTCCGTGATCACTTTCTTCGCAATTCTGAGTGTAGAGGTTTACTTCACCTAAACTATTCGGTACAGTGCCAGTAACGTCGTTTCCTGTTTCTTCTCCTGTGACTGTGTTTTGTTAAGGTGTCATTAGTCGCAGTTTCTACCGTATCAACTAAATATGCACACAGGGTAGAAGAAGAACTACACGATGGGAATTTCGAAGTGCCTTTTGCTATTTTGTATACTATTCCTCAGCTAATTGATGGAGTTCTTAAATATTTCCAGATCAATTCTGACTTTGACTTCAATGGGCCTCTTAATAAACGAATAAACGCAGCGGTGGAGGCTGGATACACTTTCATAATTGTTGTAGGGAGCACAGAATCTTTGCATAAAACGGTGACACTCCATACGAGGCGCAATGATGTAAGTGAATAATAGGATTTCCACAGTTTAATAAAATTTGGTGATTAATGTAAAAGTTGAAAGAAAGCTGGTGATGTCGGAAAGAGGCCATCGGTGCTCCTTTCTCTTATAAAACGTAACACTTACGCGACCATGTTACCTCTACAGGAACGATAGATGGAATTGAATGGGACGAGCATAGTGTCCAGCGTTGCTCCTATGTAGGCAATTTTTTTCTGGTTCCTCATTTTGGCTCAAAAACTCTTTTCATCACGTTTTCTGAAAAAATCAATAGCTCAGCAAAGACAGATGTGCGTCCCCATTGAAAAACTGTTCTAAGTAAAAATTCAGTTATATTCCAAAACTGTAGCAACGGCTCGCTGTTATATGAATACCAAGTAGTTTAGAAGACTCGTGTCGAATCGGTTGTTCGCCTTTGCCTGTGCCAGGCGGGACTTTTCTTGATAGGCAGTCATAATGCTGGATGCTTGGTTGTAACTTGCTTGACGAAGGACAGCCATGTGAGCAAGCAGGGTTTCGAAAAGGACTTAGTACGATAGACCACATTCACCCGGTAATAAGGCTTACTGAAGTATCGCAAGAGTACAAAAGACCGCTCTGTCTCAATTTCATCGACTTACAGAAAGCCTTTGATTCAATTGAAATAGAAGTAGTCATGGAAGACTTTGGTAGTCAAGGAGTCCCTGCTCAGTACGTAAAAATTCTTCGTGAGCAGTACAAATGTTTCACAACCAAAATTTCACCATTCTACAACGATATTAACGTTGACGCCAAAAGAGGAGTTAGGCAAGGCGATACAATCTCGCCAAAATTATTTACAGCCACCCTCCAGAACGTCATGCGAACATTGGAATGGGATAATATGGGAGTGAAAATCGACGGTCGGCAGATACATCACCTTCGCTTTGCTGATGATATCGTTCTTATAACACCAAACATTAGTCAAGAGAAACGTAAGCTTGCGGACTTTGATAAAGCTTGTGGAATGATTGGTCTTCGACTAAATCTCAAGAAAATGATGTTCATGAAGAACGGATTGGTTTTGTTTGCCCCATTCACTCTCAACGGAGCGAATATCTTCGAAAGCTTCAGTTTTGTCTATTTAGGTCGGAAAATCAACATGCTGCACGATTTAGCTCCAGAGCTGATCAGAACGAAACGAGCGGCTTGGGGAGCTTTCAAGAGCAACGATGATGTAGTGAAGAAAACAAAGAACACCCGACTCCGTGCCCACCTTTTCGACTCAACGGTTTTTCCTGCCTTAAAGTATGCGTCAGAAACCTGGTCGCTACGTAAGTAGCATGAAATCAGCGTTATCGAATGCACAGTCGAAAGGACGATGCTAGGAGCATCCCGTTTCACATAAGTAAGGGATGGAATCCGAAGCTCCGACCTGCGTCAGATCAAAAATTTAAGGTGCCGTCCTATACGCTAAACAGTCGAAGATAGGATGGGCCAGACGCGTAATGCGTATGAATGATAACCGATGGACAAGGGCTGTTAGTGACTTGATTCCTTGGGATGTCAAACGTACTGCAGGAAGACCACCGACCCGATGGTCCGAGTTCTTTAAGAAGAGCCTTGAAGATCATATCTTTCACTCAACGATCAACGAGACTACAGGTAACAGGTGGCAGCTTGCTTGAGGTTACGGATCCTTTCAAGCAGCCAATGCACCAGAATTGTAACAACGGCTCGCTATTGTATGAATACCAAGTGGTTAAGAAAACTCGTATCGGATCGGTTGCTCCCCTTTTTCTGTGCCACGCGGAACTTTTTCTGATAGGCAGTCACAGTTCTGGATACCTCCAACTTGGATAATTAAACCTTTATGTATACATATTTCTTACACGACAACACGAGATTATAGGTGCATGTACAATATACAGTTGTATAATATGGAGACGGGTGTGACGTCGTTACTGAGATGTACTTATGACAGCACTGGACCTGCTACACTATCCTTATGCTGCTTACTAAGAAAAAGATAAGGCATAGGAGGTTTGATACAGATGATGGAGAGCCGTAGGTTAAGAGAGTGCGGTGGTGTATAAATGTGGTGGATAGTTTACTAGTGGCCTAAGAAGAGGTTAGCATAATAGGTAATTGAACTTTTGTATGTCTGAGACCTTTTGTGAATGTACAGTTATATTGAAGAGCTCCCAAAAGTTATCCCAATCCCATATGTCATCACTGAATGTCGAGATGGGAATTGTGGGTAGTTCTAGCTTCTTCACGACCGCAGTAACGATTGATTCATCGTTTCCACTGCTTGTAGTGGAGGGTTTGTGGGATGTGTTGAGAAACTCGGCGTGAACGTTGAAACCATGGATCTGACCGAGTATGGAGGAGCACCAGGTATTCGAAAGGATTGCCAATCGCTTCTTCAGCAGAACTCGAATATTGTGCGAACTCGTTTCCAATATTTGGTAGCGTCGGATTTGTCTTTCGAATATGGTAGCGAGTTCGTCCAGTTTCTGTTGAATCTTTGTGGTCATATTCTCTAAGGCTGCAGCTCCTTCTTCTAACTGCTGCAGCAGGCTTGAGTGAATGACGGCGGGCGTAATCTCATCTTACAGGTTTTGAATATCAATTTCTTTTAACTTCGCGTCTTTGAACCACTTTAGAACTTTTTGTAATTGTTTAATATACCACGTAAGTATTCGCCTGTGACTTGCCAACGTTAAGTTGGACATGTTTAAAGAGTTACTTGCTTGACATGACGAATCCTTTCAAGTGGCCAATGCACCAAAATTATTGGGACGGCTCGCTGTTATATGAATACCAAGTAGTTGAGAAGGCTTGATCGGAATAGTTGCAGGCCTTTGCCTGTGCCACACGGGGTTTTTCGTAATTAGCAGTCACAATGCTGGCTACCCCAAGCTCGGGTAATGAAACCTTTATATATACATATTATTTACACAGCAGCACCATCAAAACACATAGCAAATAAAGTTGAAACAAGAAACATTATTTTCTATTTGATAATGTTTATTTGGTCGACTTGTCGACAAAAACCTCGTTTTTGAAAGAGTTTATAAGTTCGGCATTCGGCTAGTATGATTCTTGCTGCTGGTGTGGCAACCAGAGCTACGAAAAACTAGGCGTAGCCTTGCAAGTGTTGAAACCACGCGCTCTATATTCACCGCATCTACGATAGGCTCGCATTGATTGACGAGCTCAGCGCCAGTCAATACGTCATCTAATCAATCCATAAGTGCAATCTATGTGGCAGCCTGCTAGAGTATAGTACCATATACTGTAAAGTTGCAGGTGCTCGGTGAGTTCCCGCTCAACGATGTGCTGAGTGAATTTCGACGTTTTGTGGACGAGCATTGTAGCGACGAACAGTGTTACGAAATGCTTGAAAAGCGTCCACGATATCGGGAACCTCCTTTATGAGAATGAAAATTTGCACTTTACGGATGTCATTTTATGCATAGCCCACATTTTCTCGTAGACATGTGTTTAGTCTGAAGTCACAGTATCCAATCTGTGACGTTGTCACAATGTTTTGCTCCGCCGTTGTTCCCACAAAGCACAATTTGCTTTATAAGCTGATTCAGCTAATGAGGATTTCAAAGCTTCAAAACTACAATAGTCGTTCTCTGATGGAATGACACCAGGTACTTCCAGCGCTCCTTGAACGATTTCACAAAATAGAGAATGAAATCAAATTTCTTGAAGGTTTAACTGTTTTTGTGTACGAAAACATTATTTTTTTCACTTTGGCGTCGAATGAGAATCGAAAGCTTTTTCGGCGACATTCGCTAAATAGGAGCGAGATGTGAAAAGATATTAGGAAAAGGAGCACTATTCCTCTCTGACTGTACGTACGCTCTGACGCGTATTTCGGGATCCAACGTTGAAATCTAAACTGCATATAAAGACATCTAAACAACCGAAGTAGCTCTTCTTTCAACGGATACTGGTATGTGGAGGAATTTTACGATGACTTAAAAACACCAACTATTATGTGACCAAGCACCTCAAAAGAAGCGATTTGTTGATAAGAATGGTATTTGGTACCGGACTTCTTTGGGAAAAAATCACTCTGCGATCCAATTGGGAACGCTAACTAACTAATCCTGCAATCGAGGCATCTTACCAGAAATATTTCCTAGATTGTCGTTGTATGCTGCTGCTCATAAGAACGGTCAGCTATTTCTTTCCAAAGTGAGAATAAAACTACAATAGGACTTCTTTATGTTGATTTATATTGACCTAAGTAACCAGCACAGATTCTCAACTCTTCGGTGCATTTTTGTTGCGGATTTAATATTAACGATAACGTCGTTTTGAGCACAAAAAACAGCTCAAGATGAAATTAAACCTACAGCTATTACAGGTGCCAACTAACATCGATTCTTGCATGGTGCACTGCCACCGCGAAAGCGAATCAGCAGATCACACTATATAGCAACAGATCAACATCCGTTCTGGACAAAAGGGTACCGCCGAGAGAGGAGCCTCTATTTGACCAGTGATCCATTCCACGCATAACGAGACAACTGAGATCGCACATTGCGATAAGGAGCAGCAGTAGACAATCGACTCAGATCAGTCTGGCACTGAAGAAGACGAAGACGACAAAAAGCTAATGAAGAAAATTTTTTTTTTACCAACCTCATGCTAGTTCAGTAATACAGGAAAGTGCTGACACACATTTTTTCTATAAAGAAATGCGAAATTGTCTCCAACGTAGAATAGAATTTTAGATTCCTGCACTGGACATTTGCAAGAGGTTCTACTAAACATGCACTATGTTGGTTCGGTGCTAATCACTGTCCGATGGCCAACCCTCTAAATTGTGTAAAGTATCTTTCCGACTACCTAAAGAGTGAACAACTGAGACACTGTTTTACGAGGGTCATTAATTGCGCAATCGAAAAAGCTTACAATTTTATTCGCTTTTCATGCTCTACGAGCAGCTCGAGTACGGCTTTCATTGTGGAGTGGTCATATACGTGGCAAAAAAGTAGCTGGCGTCTGTGAGCATCTATTGGTATTTCAAACATTGTTACTGAACTTTCTAGACCGGCCACTGTTAAGCAGCTTTTCATAACTGCATTTATTTCACTGGACATGAAGGGCAGGATAGACAGATGTTTATTCTCGCCAGAATTATAGTTTTTACTTTTTAGGAGTACTTTTTCTTTTACACCTTACCAGAGAAGCTGCAGTTTCGTATCCATTGAAAATGGCTATTTGCAGCATCAATTTCAGGGATTCTCCATTCACAGAAAAGAGATCGTTCGATTATACTAGCCATTATCTATCATTTGTTTCACCTGATGCCCCGTTCAACGCAAAGGAATCTAGCGGGCGCCACTAAAACTTTCAATTTTTCTGTCGCGTTCAAGAGTAGCCCAGTGGATTCTGCTTGCTCTAGGAACTTGTTGAGCATCGCACCTTTCTTCTAGACTTTCCGTGAAAAACTCTGACCATCGGGTCACCGGTCTTCCTCTCGACCTCAATGCTCTCGAAAGCTCTCAAAGCCCAAGCTGGCCGCTTTCTCTTGCTCACCTTGGAGTTAATTCGTTCCTCATGTTGATTGTCCCACGTAGATAGACGTAGATAGAGCGTCTGGAGGCATGCCAGCTGTTGAACTTGAATAAGGAAAGAGTAACCAATGCCTTCCTTATGAACATCGCTTCATGAAATTTAGTGGAAGACAAATTTTTCCACAGGCTATATGAAAGGAGGCAAGCATTCTTTCCACCTGACTAATGTTTGATGTTATAAAAACGATATCATGAGCAAAGCGAAGATGGACTAATTGCCAACCACCGATTCGCATGATGTTCTCGTTGGTGACGGTAAATAATTTTGGAGACATGGCACCGCCTTGTCTACCCTTCTTTTGACGTCGATATTAATATCGTTGTAGAATGGTGATATTTTGGTTGTGAAATTTTTGTACAGCTCACGAAGAATTTTGGCATACTGAGTAGGGACTCCCGGACGATCCAGGGCTTCCATGACCGCTCGTACACAACTGAGTGAAAATCCTTCATATAGATGAAAACGAGGTAGAGTGGTCTCCTGCACTCTCGTGATAGCTCCATGAGTATTGTTACCGCGTCGATGTGGTCTATTGCACTGAATCCCTTTCGAAACCCTTCTTGCTTACGTAGCTGTCCTGAACCCAGGTGTTCTGTCAATTCTGTTTAGGATGACTCGAGTGAAGAGTTTTCAGACAACAGACAGCAAGAATATTGGGTGATAGTTGTTGACATCGTAGAGATCACATTTTTTGAGCAACATCACGGTCTTGTTGGTCTTCCACTGAGTAGGGACTTTGCATTCAGACAGGTAACGTGTGAAGAGCCGAGCTAGTTTGTTTACGAGGACTGACAAAAGGTTCTTCAGATGTTCTGATCATATCCTCTCCGGACCTGGTGCTGTTCCTTGTCGATTTGTCGAGAACGGCATCTTCCCAACAGGCGACTACTGAATTGAATAAGTCCCAGCTTATGGTGGTTCTGGGACTTTGGTTTTTGAATTTAGCGGCTTTTTCTCCTTTGTGCCAAAAATGAAATATTGCACGAAGAAGGCGATGATCTGATTCGGTGTAAAATTTTGAAACAACGGTGACATCGGTAAAGCAAAACTTTCGATTTACTATGATGTGGTCTTTTTCGTTGCGACACCCTCTGCTGAGAGACTTCCACGTCCAGTGTTGAGGGTGGGATTTTTGGAATCGCGAGTTACCATGAACAATTTTGGTCGTCGAGATAAATTCAGGCAGCTGCTCACACTGTAGACAAGTCGACCAATAAACGTTAATAATTGCATTATTCTGCCTGCTATTTCTGATAGCATTCACCTATGGCGGCTTCTTAATGCCCGTAGCAGAATCATTTTGTCTATGTTCAAATTCACGGCCATACTGGCAATATTTTTGATAATATTTCTTTTCTGGTTACTAATGTACTCAACTGGTGTAGCAGACAATTCAACCAGGACAAAGCAACCAAAAGCGATGGCGAAATTAACAAAGCCGAGCCGGAGTATCGACAAGTTGACCAAATAAACATTATCGAATGGAAAATAATGTTCTCTATTACTTTATTCTTTATGTGTTCTGATGGTGCTGAGTGCTCCACATTCATATCCCATCTTAACCATCGGGCACGCCAGCAAACATGACAAATATACACATCAGACACACCACCGGGCATAATACGAGGCACGACGTATTGCTTCCTATTGCTAAATCATTCTCGCAATCGCTATTCACATTCTTGCGCAGTGGACGTGTAAATCATAAGTCCTTCATAATTTTAGCAGTATTTATACACAATCAGTATTAGCCAATCACTCATATACTGATCACATTGTTATCACTATGAGCTAATTAGTAAGCAGCATAAGGGTGCTGTAGCAGGTCCAGTGATGTAATGAGTACATCTCAGTAACGACGACACACTCGATTCCACATTATACAACTGTATATTGTACATACATTTATAATCTCATTGCGTGCTGTGTAAATAATATGTATATATAAAGGTTCCATTACCCGAGTTTGGGGTAGCCAGCATTGTAACTGCTAATTACGAAAAACCCCGCGTGGCACAGGCAAAGGCGTGCAACTATTCCGATCAAGCCTTCTCAACTACTTGGTATTTATATAACAGCGAGCCGTCCCAATAATTTTGGTGCATTGGCCACTTGAAAGGATTCGTCACGTCAAGCAAGTAACTCTTTAAACATGTCCAACCTAACGTTGGCAAGCTACAGGCGAATACTTACGTGGTATATTAAACAATTACAAAAAGTTCTAAAGTGGTTCAAAGACGCGAAGTTAAAAGAAATTGATATTCAAAACCTGTAAGATGAGATTACGCCCGCCGTCATTCACTCAAGCCTGCTGCAGCAGTTAGAAGAAGGAGCTGCAGCCTTAGAGAATATGACCACAAAGATTCAACAGAAACTGGACGAACTCGCTACCATATTCGAAAGACAAATCCGACGCTACCAAATATTGGAAACGAGTTCGCACAATATTCGAGTTCTGCTGAAGAAGCGATTGGCAATCCTTTCGAATACCTGGTACTCCTCCATACTCGGTCGGATCCATGGTTTCAACGTTCACGCCGAGTTTCTCAACACATCCCACAAACCCTCCACTACAAGCAGTGGGAACGATAAATCAATCGTCACTGCGGTCGTGAAGAAGCTAGAACTACCCACAATTCCCATCTCAACATTCAGTGATGACATATGGGATTGGGATAACTTTTGGGAGCTCTTCAATATAACTGTACATTCACAAAAGGTCTCAGACCTACAAAAGTTCAATTACCTCATTAGCTCCCTAAAAGGACGACCCCTTCAAAGCCATAAAGAAGTTCCAAATCAACAAGGAAAACTATCAAAAAGCCATAGACTTTCTCAATAAGAAGTATGACAACTCCGAGAAACTTATTCTGCAACTCCTCGAGAAACTAGACAGAACTACTCGCTCATCGACTTTGTATGAGCAAAGAAAACTATTAGAGCATATACAAGCTATAATGCTCCAACTAATCGAAAAGGAGAAAATATAAACAATCGATGCATGTACAAGAAAGTACTGTCGAAATTTCCCATCGACACTCAACACAAAATACTTTCCATGAAAACGACAACTGAGAAATTCTTCGACATGCAACTACTTCTACAGTTCTTAGAAGAGATCATCTCCAATGAGGAATTGATTTCACGTTATACCACAAATAGCCAATCACTTCCAACCACTACAGCTAACTTTGAGAGCAAAGCAAAACAATGGAAGACCCAATATTCAGGGCTCTCATGCATGTATTGCAAGGGCAGTCGTAAACCATTCTGCTTCGACAAATGCAGAACACTCTAAGAAAGATCCTAATATCATCAAAAGTTTAGGCTGTGCTACATATGTGCTTCCTCGTCCCACAACACATCTCAATGCAGCAAGGCATCGTGTTATAAGTGCCAAAAACGGCACCATACATCATGCTGATTCTATTCTCCAAAAGAAAAACCTTTCACATTATGCTCGAGGAATGAAGAAATTGAAAAAGATGTAATGGATAACAAGGAAAAACTGAAAGCAAGGAAATCCACAGCAAAAATAAATCAAGTCGGACAAGAGACAGCTTAAACTTCTTCTTCGTCAGGTTTTGAGGTAATCGCGTAAATGACGAAGATTGTCAAAACCGTTATTGATCAAGATCTCTTCAAAGCACCAAGCGGTGAATGCGCGATGAAGCTATTCAGTGTTCAATGTGATTGAAACTTGGTTTAGCATTTTCTTTGTTTGGTTATGGAGGTGTTTGGCTAGATAGACTGCGGTCAACCTGATCTTTGCAGGCTCTGAGGAACGCGAAATCAGCAGAAACGTCAGCTTCTTCTTGAATAAAGAATAAAACAACAACTCGCGTTTGCTCAACAAGAATGTAAAGGATTATCTGGGCAATGCCGAGGTTAATAGAAAGTTGGTCGAGGGATTTATTTTATTCTTCTTTCAAAGTGGTCAGCAAGCCATTCATTAACGTGATTAGTCAACAGCCATTCTGCAGAACAGGCTATTTCCTCAGTAGATACTCGTATACTATTTACATGATACTTGAACGGCCCATCCTCAATAGTTGTGCTGGTCGCAGCATAATCACCAATTTTCGGAGATTTGCTGGGTAGACCTTTGTGGTTCCCTGGAATCCCGAGAACAGCCTGGCCAAAGCGTGCCCAAGAGATACTCCTATAGCTTCTCCTAATTCTACACTAATTCTGAGATGGCAACTGAGAACAGTGGAAATGAACAGTTATCACTGAAATTTTTGAATACTTCGTAACGATTCAGATCAGATGTGTTTTTCGGAATCGTTAGCGTCCGTCTGAGAAAGACAAAAAGGTGATGAAGGAGGACCACCTTAGGTCACAAATACTTATGTCAAGTCTAGTTTATAGGTTTTCCCAAGTCCGACTTTCTATTAATCTCGGCATTGATTGATAATTCGATATTTTTCTTCAATACGCAGACATGAGATTGTTATTATAGAACTATAGGACTGTCCTCGCTCCTGTATTACTCTGTGCGGCTACTATCCAGTAACTAACTGAAATACTTGCAACAGATAAACGGCTCTGAAGAAGACGAAACCGCCGAAACGTCAGCTATTGTATCCTAAAAAATTCTATAATGACAACATTGTGTCTGATTATTGAAGAAAAAGATCCAGTTTGTAGGTTGTTTGCACCTAGAACGAAGAGAAATATTGGTTTTACTGATGCTCTGTGCCTGCCACAATTCTCGTTAGAACTCCTCACTCACCTTGCTTTCTTCCGGTCAGTCACTTGTAAGTGACAGAACTGTACGTATTCATAAATGTGAGATACACATACGTTGGCGTTGAGATAGGAGGAAAACTAGGATCCTCATTTGCGTGTCGAACCTACGATTACACGCGAGCTTCAGACAAGGGCGACAGAGGGTTCCACGCGACTGAGGTTCCGAGTTAGAACGTTACTCATGAATGGTCTCAAAAAGTGGTCAGTTGCTGTTCCGAAGAAACTGTATGTATGTCCTATAAGTCTAATAAAATAAATAAAATAAAAGCGATGTCATTTAGTCGAAGAAAAATAATTTCATCTATTTGCTACGTTATACCTAAAATTAATCTTCACACTCTTGGCTATATTCTGATTAATGTGCCTGCATTCCGTGGATGTTGCAATGTTTTACAGCTGAGAGACAGACGAAACGAAAGACCCGCATGGCGTGGTGGTGAACGCGTTAGACCCTGAAAGGATAATAATGCGTTCGCTTACCACCGTAGACCCCTGCGGTCCGAAGTTTTGCAAATATCTCAGGATCATCTTAGTTGTATATCACATGGTAATCTGCCGTCAAAAATTTATTAAAGCAGTAAATAAAAAGGTTAAGACTAAGTTTTACGGTTCTGGCTGAGTTTCAATGCCTAAAATCTTTAAGAAATTCCATATGGTTTTAGTGTCATATTTGCATAATAGATGTCAAAAAACAATTTTTTTCTGGAATGAAGTGATGAAATGTGTGGTTACCGGTGAAGCTAAAATGTCGAATGTTCTCTACTGTGCAGGAAGAAAATGTGCTCCGATCGTGAAGCACTGCCTTAATCGAAAAATTGTCCTCTCAGCAATTGATTTTTCATTTTGAGATGTACTCGAGATTAGTTTTGTATCCTCCTTTAGTTCGTCTTTGAGCTATTCAGGTGTAGTTGTTAATCCATTGTTGTGGTTAGAGCTGTGTGACCGTCGACCGACTATCCTGTCGTGTCCTAACAGGTGCTTCGAAAGGAAACCACTGTTCACATATTGCACTTTTACTTCCCAGCTGGTTGTTCATGTAGTCCATTCCTCTGCAGCTGATAAGGTCAGTTATCTCGATTTTAGCAATTCTACACTTGAGCAAGATTCATGTATACTTCGAACTGAACTGCAGGAAATGTTGGACGAAGGACGTCTTCCACATCGCCCTCATTTGGAACTAAGCTTTGCTCCTCCACAGGATGAGAACGACCTACTGTATGTTAACCTCTTTGCTTCCTTGAGGATTTTTAACATTTCCAAAACGTGTTAGAAGTATCGTTATTGGTTTTTTAGTATTACTGTGCAATCAACTATAGTCGATTCTATTATAATACCTTCGTACTATTCGACTTACTATTGTCACTCTTTTTAAGCACAAAGATCGCTCTAACTCACTACGATGACATTTTCGATCTTTACAGAAGTACGCTTTCAACGGGTACATTGAAGTTTCCGGATGATGATGTCGTTTACACTTTTACCGCTTCGGACCTCCGCGATTATGGAAAAATTGGTAGTGGAAACTTCGGGTCAGTGTATAAAATGGTACACAATGAAAGCGGAAAAGAAATGGCTGTTAAAGTTAGTGTGTCTACCTTTTCTTTTCAATTGTTAGTTTCACTTGTTTTTCAGTTGTGGTAAGATAGTGTTTCTTTAAATAGGAATTGTTCCTTTTTATATAGCAACGTCCTGTAGTTGTTTGTCTGACGAATCTCGAGTTTATTCAAATGTACCGATGAACCTCCCAACAATTTGCGGCCTCATCTTGGCTGTGAGGTGTTTCTGGGTGTCCACCTGCGATGTATGGTGGATAGATTCATCCCTCAGCAGCGATTTCTAAGCTGGAAAGGAGTCCGCCGTTTGCATCAGGAAGCCCATTTAAAATAAACCAACATCTATACCACCGTCCTGGTATCAAGCTAGTCGTATGGTGGCGCATTTCCTTCTGCTTCAAAAGAGCCGCGACTGCCTGCGGTGGTGACGACCTGGGGCAAACTTTGGTCAGGCTGGCCTCGGGACTCCAGGGAAACACATTGGCTAAAGCAGCAAAACACCGAGAAATGAAGATTATGCTGGGACTCGCACAACCAGTGAGGGCGGGCCGTTCATGTATCCAAGTATACCTATGAATGATATGAGAAGCGTTTGTTGGAGTTAAAAGTTAATTCGAAATGGCAAAATGGTAGAAAAATGTTTTATTTTAATGTGAGACTGTTTGTTTTGCCTTGCTACGTGATGTGTAGGATATAGGGCCTTCCTGAAAACTTCATACGTGGCCTTCTTGCTGGGGAACATCCTCGAGATATGCAATTATTATCGAATGTTGCTCTTCTTCCCATTGTTGATTATAGAAATACTAACGAATTAGGTTTTTCTTAGAAACAGTTCTCCCCAAAGGATTTATTAACTCGTCATGGATGGAGTGTGCCTAAATTTTGAACTGCAGTATATAGTAACGTTTCACTCACCTAACCAAGAGTATCCCACATCGGAAATCAGCGTGATCTAGATTATCACCAGTAATCGCGAGAAGGTTCTGGTTCCAAAAATATGATACTGTCCAAGTTCTCTGAACCATTTGAGCCATTTTGCGGTTTTTTTTTTGCACGCGACAGAGATGGGAATAGTGGTATGGTTATAAGTGCAAAAAAGTGAAGGGTGCTTGTTTTAATATGACCAACCACTTCCTATTGTACGGATCTTATCACTTATACAAAGTCTTCGGATTTGCATACAGGTTCGGCTGATGATTTAACTTTTTCTCTTGTGAATACTAGTGAATGCTGGTCGGATTGATTCTTGCTGGAATCCTGAGATGGCATAGAGAGAGCGTGCGTAAGTTTTCTGTTAGTCGCCAGATTTTATGGGTCATTTTGAGGTTTTATGAGGGGGTACCAACTTACCAAATCCGGTGGAATGTAAAACTTTGTTGTGCCTGAGCTTGGTGGAACCAGTGACCACGCACACTTTACGCGGCAGCTGTAGCCGATGATCTTTCCGCGTCCTTTGCAAAATTGGCTAAATATTATGTGCATAGACATGAAAAGTTTTCCATGAAATTATGTATTCAGAGGATTCGTTGCAACAATATAAGCAGCCGTGAGCAAGAGAAGATTATTCGTGAGCATGACACCATAATGCGATCGGAAAAGTGTACAAAAATAGTGAAATATTTTGGTGCTATTCTTCATGAGGTGAGTCCTTTGTCTTTTATCTCATTTATCGCCCATGACAATCTCAATATGATCGTTGTTTAACACTCGCTTTGCTATCTTGTCTGTTTTGCTTTTGACTGTTTTTGATCCAACATTCTTAGCGTCATTACCAAGGTTTTAAGGGCGACTGTTGGATTTGCATGGAATTTATGGATATCTCACTAGACATCCTTTATAAGCGAGTCTATAATCTACACCATACAAGATTTCATGAAAACGTCATTGGACATATTGCCGTTTCTGTGGGTTTCATAAGATTATTGTTTTTTCTTCTGTTATCGTTCCATTGATTGAGTTAGATTGTGCTCTTTTGGTCTAGGTGATCGATGCGCTTGACTACCTCAAAAGTCAATTGAAGATCATACATAGAGGTGAGTAATGAGCAAATAGTTTGCATGTAATTGTTCAGTGGTTGTAAAATTGATTGATTACATGTAGAATTTTACTAAATTTCCTGGGAGGATTTCTCTTTAGATAGAAGATCTCTGACGGTAAAAGGATAAAAGGATAAAGCTCGGCGTTGATCAATCCCTGAGTGATGCACCATGTATTCGACTTCATTAAGTATCGTCGGAGGTGACTGAATGCATGTCTGGCCTTTACAATGACTCGCGGTGGCCTGCCGATGTATCGAACCAGTGCTACTATCCTCCCAGACAAGTCTGGTACCAATTTCCCGACCCCGGAGGGATGGAAGGCTTGGTGGCCCATGGGCGCATTCCACGTGCGTCTCGCAGTGGCGCCTCCAACCACTGCGCCACAACGCGCCCTTTTATCTGACGGTATATATATTAATTAGTGGTTGGTGAAGAGCTTATGATTAACGCAAAATATTAACAACAAACTAGGTGAGAGAAAGGAGAAACGAAAGACGCGCATAATACGATGGTGGACGCGTTAACCCCCAGAAAGGGTAATAGCGTGTTCGATCCTCACCATTGACACCAGTGGTCCGGAGTTTTGCAAATATCTGAGCATCGTTGTGGTTAGCATCTGAAATAATTTGAAATATTGCACATTAAAAAAATGAATGATTTTTCAACATTCACATTATGCGCTGTAAAGTGGTGGTTTTCCAAACTACGTTCTTCCAACCTCACAAACGTGTGCTTTGTTGCGAGAACGAACCAAAGGACTGCGTCGTAGATTCATGCCTTTCTCCATAGCCTCTTCCGAAGATGATCTGTTAGGCAGCTGTTGTCTTGGGCACTTTTAAGTCATCAAATAAGTGTTGCCTGAGAGACCGGAATACTAATATTTCAACGAAAATGCGATATTAAGTGGTCGTCTTGTTATTGTTAAACGCATTATTATCATCTTGAAGCAAAGGTAATGAACATTTAACAGCGACTCTAAATATCATATCTCAGTCTAGACGAGACTTTACTAATCAGAATAAAAGCTCTTCAATTGTACATTGTATCGCTGTGATTTTTTTAGTGTCATTTGTCTAATGTGTGGTACGGCGTTGTCGGACGAAAGCATTGGCCTTTTTCTGTTCACCTTGTAGAAATGCGTACGTTGCAGTTTTCGGCATGATTCAACCTGAGAGCAATGAAAGAAGTCAGGATAACCATTTTTTCAATGAAAATTAAGCCCGGGAAATACTTTGAAATCCCATTAAAGTATCATCCAAAACATCATCATTCAATTACTGAAATGTACTTGCTCGGCCGTGCAGGTTAAACATTCTATCCCCTTACGACGCGATAGCAGTTTCCTTGGCATTCGTTCATCGTATGCGCCACTCATTCGTGAGGTATTTCCTTCTTCCCACCGGTGTATTCCAAGCGCCGAATGATTTAGGAATCTAAATGGCGAGTTTTTCTACAACTTTTTAAGTTGTTTTTTTATAATGCAGCTTTGACTATGAGCTTCAAATGCTTGTCGTAAACTTCTAGTGCAACTCTTGAATTTAATATTGGGTTGTTCTAAAATCTCGCAGGTATTAGCTGAAACGTGTTTATTTGAAGGCGATAAGCTTACTTATTATCTTAGAGTAGTAGTACTGGACGATTTTGAATGAGTTTTGCAGTGATATTGTTAAAACAGATTGTATTATTGAAGACGTAACAATTAAAATCGACATTTCTTTTTATAGTCGAGTTCTACAGGTGCCTATATGGAAGGCATTTTCAATGACGATTTGAAATTCTGTTAGAGGTTTTCGTAGCTACTGTTTGTTGACATGCTTAGGAGCAATTGGTAATTGTTTGCGAGAAGGACATTGAGCATAGTGGTTGATGCAGGATTTCGTAGCTCAGTTACTTCATCTTCTGCAACGTTAACTATGCAGTGTGTAGTTGCGTGCAGTATGGCAAGAGGATTTGGTCTTTTCTGTTCGCTCTGACAAAGAGATTGCAATCTGCGGTGTAGTTCACTGATTTCGTGACAGGACTTTTATCTTATGGTCTTTTTGCAATGGTACATTATCTCTTGTGATTTTATCTCCCGAAAACGAAAAAAACAACTGTCATAATACCGTGCGTTCTCTCGATTTTATGACAGCGGTACAATATTGAGTGAGAACATTCCTATCTCTATATAATGTGCATTGGAAAACCCTTCCCTCCCTATCGCTTGATGGAATTTCGATTCACTGTCGTTGCAGTATGTACATGTTTGCAGTTACGAAATAATTGTGCGTTTTGCTTTGGAGCATCATTGAGAAGAGTGATCTGCTGTAAGCAGTTACACTCTAATAAAGTGATCTTTAAAATTTTGTATAGGGAAAAAGTAAGCATCAAGTATTTATTACAGTTTGCAAATTTCAAGACGATAGAAGCAGTCATTGTTTTAGAAAAATTCTCCAGTAGAAAATGTGTTAAACTGTTTTTTCTCAGAAGTATTACTAAAGAAAAATGGTTATAATCCAGGGAGCGGCATGCTTTTCAGCAAACTATAACTTCGATATTCCGCTTCATCGCGACCGAGAGGTGTTCCTGGGTGTCAGCCTGCGATGTATGGTGGGGAGATTCATCCCCGGCATCGATTTCTAAGCTGGGAAGGGGTCCGGCGTTTGCATCAGGAAGCCCAGTTAAGAGTAAATCAATTCCAGGATCCGTCACCATCCTGGTATCAAGCCAATGGCAAATCTACCTATGTTCCACAAGAGCGACACCTGCTTGTGGTGGTGGCAAACTAACGACTTGGGCAGCCTTTGGCTTCTGGCAGCCACAATGGCTAAGCCAGCAAAATTCCAACAAAGTGGAGATTATGCTGGGACCCGTGCAACCAGTGAGGACATCCAACTATCCAAGTAAAATGCGATAAGCTTACCGTTGTACAGCGGCGATAATTAAGCACGTGCTTCGATTTATAAAATTCTTGCTTGCCATCTGTACTTTTTTGATGCTCGTTGTAATTTCTTGTGTTTAGACGTGAAACCATCAAATATTCTGGTAAATAGATGTGGTATGGTGAAGTTGTGTGACTTTGGCATCAGTGGTCAGCTAATCAATTCACTCGCGAAAACTCACGACGCAGGTTGCCAGCCCTACCTCGCTGTATGTGCACAATTCTTTAGTCGACGTTCTAACAATCATTTCATCTTGTGTGTTATATTTTTCAACAGTTTTCAATTAACTTCAGCGTTCTTTAGAGAGTGTCGGAGTAAGTGCACCGCATAACGGAACTTTTTTCATAGTAAAAGTGTTCAGAATTTTAAATTTTAAGCTTCTCTTTAGGAGATTATCCTTTTCTGCGTAGCAATAAGACTATGCGCTTTTCTCAGATTGTGTCAAGAAACGTTTTGCAATTACGTGGAATGAGCATTTATTTATTGCTTGGTTATCTGTAGTGAAAATCACTGTCGAATGTAAACGGATAGGAATGCGATAAGAAGGAGCTATTTCTAGAAAACCTTGCTTACAGAAGTCATGTAAAGATTGTTTAAAGAAAAATAGTTTGTTTCGCTGGTGTTATCGCATTTTTTTAAAAACCTTGTTTCGGGGTCTTTTTTGCCCTTTTGTGATGCTGAGAATGGCTGTTGTTAGTCGGGAAGCGTCTAGCATTTCAGCAAAATCTGTGGTAACACAGCACCAAGCTTTTCTTTAAGATTTGTCATTCGTTATTTTTCACTGTTTTTCTTCAATGAGCAACCAAGACATCGGTATAACAAGATTTATTAGCACACAGTAGCTGACGTTCCGGCTGCTTTGCCTTCTTCGTAGCTGTTTTATTCTTTATAAGTTTTCCAATCAATTAGTGGAGAGCTGCCGCACAGAGTAATATATAGGCGATGAAACTTACTTTGTTTTCCGCCAATTAACTGGAGTACTCACAATAAATAAAACGGCTCTGAAGGAGGTAAAACCGCCCAAACGTCAGCTATTCTGTGCTAATAAATGTTATTATGCCAAGGTCATGTTTGCTCGTTGAAGAAAGACAGTTGATTATCGAACAATTCTGAGTTTAATTGAAAGGTCGTGGGAAATTATTATTTTTATTGAATATTAGAAGAATTAGTGCGTACCACTTGCTTAGGCCGAAGTGATACTAAGTGCGAAGCTCGCTTTCCATTTAGATAAAGTTAGAAAGACGAGGAATAGGCTACGGTGTTTTGTGAAGAATTGCTTGATTAAATCGGAGTGTACATTGGGAACCATTTTAAGTGACGCTATTTTATTCAAAACATGTGCATGTTAAAGAAATTTGTTAATGACTTAGAACTAGTGTAGCAGTCTTCAATGGTTGATGAAGATGTGCTAATATTTGATCGTGTGCACTGTTTTTAAGTATGTGTTAATTGTTTCCGTATTGGAATTTGGAGCTTTGTTGAGCGTTTTCCAAGCACTAGCTAGCAGTTTATAAATACTGCTGAAATCGAGCGAACTCTACTTGAGTTTCCTTGGCGGATCAGGGCACAAAAGTAGCGAAGACTATGTGAAGATTTGTGTATGTGTAATGCAAAGGCTCCGTCTTTGAGAATCATTGTTTCATTGAATAAGCTACGAATGATGAATTCTTTCGTTGTTATCAAATTGTCTCTGTTTCAGCCTGAGCGCCTATCTCACTATGGCCAAAAATATGACATTAGATCAGATATTTGGTCTCTTGGGATCACTTTAGTGAGTTTTGTCTTCTTTGGTCTCAATGTTTGTGTTCAGTTGCCATCTACTTTTTACTCTATATTGTTCTTATTGTTGCATTTGATTGCTTATAGTATTCCTTAACAATTACAGTGTGAAATTGCTATTGGAGAGTTTCCCTATCCGCCTTGGAATTCAGTCTTCGATCAATTGAGTGCTGTTGTACAAGGAGACCCGCCAGTGCTAAGAATGGACGGACAGTTTTCTCATAGCTTTGTGACATTTGTTAGCAAATGGTTCGTAATTATAGCTTTGCGAGTTGAAACGAAAATTTTCATCAATATCTTTAAGCCTGACAAAAGATTGCAAGGATCGTCCTAAATACCAAGCTCTCAAGGAAGAGAATTTCTATAAAAAGTAGGTTGTGTTTTGGTCAAATTTTTAATTGCATTTCAATTTTAGGTGAACTTCCTGTATTAGTTTTACCATTTTCACAGTACTCGTCTAGAAATGTAGTGTAAAATAGTTTTTACAATGACAGTTATTGATATTAGCATCACAATGGTTTGTACTATGGCAGATATTCCATGGGTGGACCTCCAATCGACGAGGCACGAGATTCTCTCAAATTCTATGTGTTAGATTATCTCAACAGTTCTCAGAACTGAACCCGATTGTATTATGAACTGACGTTTAAAATCTGCAACAATCTTTTCATGATCTCTACGTTTACGCAATGTTCATGTTGCAAAGATTTCTCTTAGGCTAGTTCTAGTTTCCAAACAAAGTGCTCACATTTTCTGTCTTATTGTGTTCTCAATGTTATAGTAGGATGTTCAAAATGGTGTGTTCCTCTATTTTCATTATGATTCTCATATTATAAAGAAAGTTTTCCTATTTTTATCTAGTCTATCCAGCTTTTACTTAACTTCTCCTTCTTTTTTAAAACATGCTATCATTAATCCTTTCGCAACATCCTTCATTGGTTTCAGTTAGCAGACACAGGAGACGGTGCCTAATGATCTATGTGCGCGCTTTTTTCGCAGGTTTTTTTGCCGCATAGGCTTTCAATAGATGGCTTGTCTTCTAACACGGGTTTTGCACTGGAATCAGTTCAGAAAAAGTAATCCTAAATGTGCAGTACGTTTCCAAAAACCGTTCTTAGGACGAGTTAGTTTAAATCCCACAGTGGGTACTGGCATGTCTGTTGAATCGGTACCAAGCTGAACTATTCATCACCTATCCCAGAATCATTAGTAACCTATCCGTTATCATTGTCTATGAGGAGATAATCTAACAGAATTTGGAATTCTTCATTGACATGACTCCAGTAGAATCATAATTGTTGAGCAGTTCATGACTACGTACAGAATGAAACCTGCTTATATTCGATGTTTAGGTACTTCTCTTCCCATTCTCTTCCTTCAGATTGATTGATACGGTCTTCAAGAAATCTCTCCGTATTTCCAACATCTTCCTGTTCATCTTTAATAAAAAAATCAAAATGAAGTTGAAATTGGTTACGTGTCCCGCCAACATAATTCAGGCGTGAAGTTTGGTTCAAAAGTTTGGTAAGAGAGAAGTCCTATGCGGCAAAATAAACCAACAATAATGTGGAGAAAAGGCATTTCATACGATCACACCGTTCACTCGAAACGTCGTATGCGATTGTGTAGAATGAATACACATCGTTCGTTATGTGTTAATGTAGTTGTAGGGTGTACTGTATAGTAATTAGTATACTGTAAAAGAGCCCACCTCCTGAACTCATGCCATCGTTAGATTTCATTATGGTTATGGAAATCGAAATGCAGGGAATCTCAATATGAGTGCTCTATTTCGCATCACATTATTCGCTTAATGACAATTCCACCTGCTTTTATATTTACCATATGTCGCACGGTGAAATGATTAGTGTGTTTATGTCGTCTTATGTTAATTGTGTTGTACGCGACTCATAAAGCTTACTTGCTTTTGTGCCAAGAGTTTGCAGACAATTTGTTTCCCACTTCATTGCATTGCCTTGGAATTGGGTAAAAGTTTTTCCTGAATTTTTTTCCATTTAAAGAAAGGAAGTTTGACGTTCAAAGCCAGTTCAAAGTTCAAAGGCTTTGTTCATTTTGCCAGAGTAAGCAGTAGGTGTATGAAGTTTAGGTAGCCCTGTGTCGTCCTAGTGTTACTTAATTTGAAGACATGAGCGCATTGCTAAAATTTCAAGAGATCCTTATGACGACGTTTTCCATTGGGACGTTAACTCTCTACACAGTGTATTTTAGTTTAATACAAGTTCGCTATGCTGTTCACAATAATTCATTCGCAGTGCTAGATCGCTTGTAGACTTCACTGCTATTATTCTCCCTGGTCCTTTCCTAGGACTTCGTTTTTACTAGCAGTGATAATTTCGTTGGAATTTTTGCAGCACATCATGTTTCGAACTGAGGTTAATAAATTGTGAGAACACGAGAAGTTACTAGCTATTAGCTGTAGATCTGTGGTCCTAAACTGAAAGGTAGGAATGTGGTTCTTCACATGACGCATTTTGTACGTGCAGACTTGTTAATGTGGGGTTATGACTGCCGTGTGATCCCAGAAATCCAGATCCCAACCTAATTGGTCCCAGAAATACTAGCAGCTATGTGCACTTTTCACGAAAAGTATAGACAGCAGCATTTTTGCAGTAGGTCATAAACCTACGTGCGTAGAACGTATACTGATGTATCTGCTGCAACCGATGTGTCACTACTTATAGTAGTTCAGTAATTTAAGCTACTAGCTAGCTCAAAGCGACTAATTAGCTGACCAATCATTGCTAATTTTCTGTCCGGTTCTCGAAGTGAATTTAGGTCGTAATGTCTTTTGATTAAAAGTTCTTTAATAACCCTTAACGTTTGAAGAGTATGAATGAGAGACGAAAAATACAAATTGCAGTTTTACTTTTTCTTTTCTGCCTACTACCATTTTCACGGCAGGGTACTAAGCGAAGTAATCACACTCAGTCAAATACATCGAAATGCAGCATGGCTCAAATGAAGCAACTTCACATACAGTTACCTGGAACAAAAAATAACAAAAATAATCTGCTCTAATGAGGCTTGGAGGCTGCTCTATTATTACGACCTCCTATTGTAAAAAAAATTACGTCACGCGTTAAAAAAAATGGTGGTATATGAATTCGTCGTTTTCTCTCTTAGCAATCACGAGGTTGTTAAACAGCACACAAACATCGCAACATCGTATTTGCCGATTAAAATGTTATTTTAGCCCGCTGTCGGTGAATACCTACGCCAACCCTAGACATGATGGCAAGTCTCAGCGCTGCAAGTCGTTAACTTGGGTGCACACTATTTAGACTAAGTACTGAGGGACATCTGTTTTGCTGGTCACCCTCATTCTCTTCCTATGGAGCACCCACTTGGTTAGACTGAGTTCAACGAGATACGTATTCTCCACGGCTGCTCTTCTGCCTTTGCATATCATTAACAAAAATGCGCAAATTTATAGACCTGCATATCGATTCCTAAAGTTCACGCCGAGCTGAGATATACCACTCTGATAATCATGCAGCTTAGAATCCGACACTGATTTTCGGAGAACCTAATACTATATCATTGTCTACCTGATTTACATTTTTTTCAAGTTTAATCCAGTGAAATTTGCCACAACAATATGAAAATTGACGTCCATGTATAGAATAAGATACCCATCCTGAAATGATTTAGGCTTTGATACAAAGGCAATAAGGTTGTTTCTTTTTTTGAAGAAGAAGAAGAAGAAGAAGGACGAAGTGCTACGAGGACGAGGGCGAGACAGTTGCATCGCTCTCCAGAAGTAAGCCGACCGTTGTGTATCGGATTCGCTCCGTGAGCTCTCTTTTTATGTTTGCCGTGAAACAGGAAGCTTCTCGTAACGAAAAAGCGATATTGATTCCACTAAAAATTGAAATGTGTAGAATTCGCATTAAGCTGTTATTATTACTATTATTTATTATTACTGCTATTATTATTGTTGTTATTATTGATTATTATCATCAATTATAATCATCATTAATTATTTATATTCTCGGAGGCGTCCTGCAATACACATGGATCGATCTCCGCGCCCGTGGCTCACCATGCCTTCCATCCCTCCGGGGTCGACAAATTGGTACGATGCCTGTCTGGGACGGTTCCTATTGATTAATATTATTGATTAGTATAGATTAGTAGTTCCTATTGATTTCATGGCATCGTAGTGTACAATGGGTGTGGGAAGCGCAGTGATGGTAGTGCTGTTCAGTATCCGCATTGTCTTTAGTCAATACTACCCTGGGGGCGTGTGGCGTAGTGGTTGGAAGCGCCACTGCGGCGTACACATGAAGTGCGCCCATGGCCCACCAAGCTTTCCCTCCCTCCGGGGTCGGTGAATTGGTAGCAGACTTGTCTGAGAGGATAGCAGCATTAGCTCGATACATCGGCAGGCTCCTGCGAGTCATTGCAAAAGCCACATATGCATTCAGTCACCTCCAACGATGCTTAACGAAGGCGAACGCATGGCGCATCCCTCAGGCGTTGATCAACGCCGAGACCTTTATCTTTATTGTTGTTACCATTATTATCATTATTGTTACTATTATTACTAATGCCAGTGTTAATATTATTATTATTATTACTATTATTAATTATTATACCTATTCTTACTCTTATTTTTATAATCATTATTGGTGTTATTAGACTGTTCAAATATTAATTAAGAATTTGCAGTTTTAGTTCCATGTCTTTTTTTTCCTTCAAGTCAGTAGTTTTTATGTTATGGATCGTAGAGGAGACTTTCCAGAAGGTGGGGATCGGATCTGGCGCAGATTGGTAATGCTCAGTCCCAACATTGTTCTCTCTCTCTCACCCTTTCCGTTTTTTGCTATCTCACTTACTCGATACTTGAATTGTCCATCCTAACTGGTTGTGCGGGCTCCAGCGCAATCTCCAGTTTTCGCAGATTTGCTCGTTAAGCCATTGTGGTTTCCTGGAACCCCGAGGTCAGCCTGGCCAAACGCAGTCGCAGCCCTTGTGGATCAGAGGGAGATTTGCCACCATGCGACTTTGATACCAAGACGGTGGTGGATCCTGGTATTGATTTACTCTTAACTAAGCTTCTTGATGGAAACGCCGGACTTCTCAGCTTGGGAGACCCTGCCAAGGGGTGAATCCCTCTGCTGTGCATCGTAACACGACAACCAGGAACACCTCCCAGCCACGATGAGACGGTAAAGCTTTGGGAAGTATGCGATCTAGTATTGGGAAAGTCAGTACCACTTATGTACAAGAGAATAATGTATTGCGGACTTAGCCAGTACACTCATTCTTTGAAGACAACAAACTATTGAACCTAGATGACCGCGTGAGGTAAACACCGGCTGTACACTAGAGTACGTCGTCCAGGATAATTTATCTCCACTCACGATATAAAACGTGATTACGGCATGTGTGAAGCTCACACCCACATTCTGGACACAAATCGTCTGTCTACAGTCCGACCGGCAGCGACGAACGGACGCCAACCGCGCGCCGCCGCCGCTCCGCGACCGATCGATCTCCACCGCGGTGAGTCGTCGCTTGCTCGTCGGCGTCTGCTCTGTAATGTTTTAGTTTCGGTTCAACATGGAAGGTAGACCGGTGTCGTTGTCCAAATTTCTAACGTGGGTTTTCATGTGATTCCGTTGTGGTTCACCTTTCTAGGAGGACGTCTCGTCTCCGTTTTCATATATTTGAGTTTTTTTTTAACGTTGTGAGAATTGTTTCTATGTCGCGCTACATCCGTGGTTTTCTGTTCCAGATCAATCGATGAAGTTCTTCAGACTTGTGATCAAGAAAGCTGTGTGGAATTTGTATGCGGGTAGGTCTGAGTTTCGTTAACTTTCTCTAAGTCTAATTGGGCAGCTCTTTTTTCGTAGTTGGTGATTTCTCAGATACCTCTTTGTTTGAACTGATCTGCTTTAACCTTATACTGAAGTTTCACGCATGTATTTAGTAATATCAGGAATTAGGTTTGTATATTAAGCTCTTGACAACTGTAAACGACTGGTACTGATTGTTGATTGTTCATATTGATTTCTTGCTGCCGTTCTTGTGTTCCTCCCAACGATTTACTGCTTCATCGTGGCCAGGAGGTATTCATGGGTGTCAGTCTTCGATGTAAAGCGGGGGTTTCATCTCCCCGGCAGATCCTCCCTAGCTGAGAAGGGGTCCGGCGTTTCCATCAGGAAGCCAAGTTAAGAGTAAACCAATACCAGGATCTGTCACCGTCCTGGTACGAAAAAAGTCGCATGGTCACGAATCTTCCTCTGATCCACAAGGGCCGCCACTGCCAGTGGTGGTGACGACCTGTGGCAGACTTTGGCCAGGTTGACCTCGGGACTCCGAGGAAACACACTGGTTAAACCAGCAAAACTCCCAGAAATACAGATGTTGCGGGGGCCGCACAAACAGTGAGGGCGTGCCGTCCAAACATCCGAGAAAGTACGTTCATGCGTTACAACTGAAATAAGTCTTGATTCTTCACGAAAAACGTATTTCTTCTTGCTCAGTGTTAGTTTATTGGTTAAGATTTAGTTTAAACAATATTTGCTAGATTTGTGTAAAGCTGCTCTATGTTGTTTTTTCATGGCTAGAAACACAAATAGCGGTGCCGCTTAACAAGCGGGGAACTAGCCATCTTTATGGCATCTTGTTAAAACCATTTCATTGCTAGCTTTTGGAGCTATAATGGATTGAATTGCTGAACGCTAACTGTTTCTTGCTGCCTTGGAAATCCAGTGTTTGTGGCAATTTTTGTTGAAATCCTTCAAGATATTCTGTCCAAAGAACGTTCACCTTTTCGCAGCGAAGTATTTTCGATAATTGCCAATGATTTTCCTATTACAAAAATGTTTCAAAAGTTGAGAACTGTACATTTCTGTAGAAGAGATTGCTTTCCCTCGCTAATTATATATGTAAACTCTGCATCGTGTCCTTCAAAATGTGGATATGTATACTTGGATATTTGGATGGCCCGTCCTCACTGATTGTTTCGGGCCCAGCGTAATCTCCATTTTCCGACGATTTGCTGGTTAAGCCATTGTGGTTTCCAGGAGTGCCTAGGTCAGCCAGGCCAAGGTCTGCTCCAGGTCGTCACCACCACTGGCAGTTGCTGCCCTTGTGGATCAGAGGGAGATTTGCCACCATGCGACAAGTTTGGTACCAGGACAGTGGCGAATCCTGGTATCAGTTTACTCTTAGCTGGGTTTCCTGATGGAAATTGCGGGCTCCTCAGCTTGGGAGACCTTGCAACAGCGCCAACTGCCGTCATGAACAATGCACGGATGAACGCCATTATGTCTTACAAGTGTCCTACAAGACGAAATCCTCTTTGTTTATTTTCTTTCGTGTTCGAAATATGATTGTTGAAGCAAAAAAAAGGTAGGGAAAATGTGTATATCATGGACTCCAGGAAATCAGAATTCCATTGTGAGGATAATTTGAACTTTTTCATTTGATAAAGGCTTGTACGTTCTAACAATTTTCATTCGATTTAGTAAAATTCACAATGAGATGAAATATGCTGAGTTAAAGTTGAACGTTGTCGTTGTTTTCGCATGATATGACTGCTATAGGTGTCACATATTTTCATATAACGGCTAAAATATTTTCCTGATCACATTAAATGTTTTAGCTTCCTTTACTTCAGTTCGGAGCATTTTTTTCAGCACCATTGTTTTATTCGAGAAAAGTTTTGGGTTCGAAAATAAGGCCGCCATGCAGAAGATGCTTAAGGAAGCTGTGGATAACTTTGGATCCGATTCTGTTAATGAGAATGTTGAATGCATGATTCCTATTTGCAGTATGCTGGTAGTGTGTGTTAAGCTCTTATTTTTCGTTTCTTGTATGTCTGATTAGAGTTTACATTTTTAGAGGAAGTATTGTAAATCATCGTTTGTGCACGAAGTGTTTGAGAGACTATGTGAGAAGGATTCATATCGACGATGCGCTATGTTCTATGTAGAATGGAGTCGTTCCCATTCAGATTTTGAAAAGAAGCTGGTAAGTAACGTGTACTTTTGTTTTTGCCTGCATGTTTTTTTTTCAAATGTTAAGTTAATTATGTGGGATTTCTTTTTCTGATCCTCGTATACTGTTCGTTATTATCTAAAGAACTTCTGATAATAACATGAAAAAGTAAGAAGGATAATTCTTTTTACTTCTGTTTAGCAAACACGAGGTGTTATTTTATTTCTTTATTTACGTACAAACTGACGTTTCGGCGGATTTCGCCTTCCTCAGAGCCTGGAAAGGTCAAGTTGGGAGCAATCTACATGGCCAAACACCTCCATAACCAAACAGAGAAATGCTAAACCAAAATTTCGATCACATTGAACACAGAGTCTTTGCACACTCACCGCTTTCTATGAGCCTTCCACTTAATATGTTATGTGGAGACCAACCGCGCAGTGTTCACATGGAAACGTAATGTGCCCATCCCATCAGAATAATAGTCTTTTATACTGCCCAATATCACGCGTGATAATGAGGCATTCCTCCTTGTGGTTCATTTTCGGATTCTTGGAGTGAATCCAGAATGCCTCGAGAGTTTTACGCGCTTGTGTTCTCGGTTCTTGCGCGAGGATCGTAACCTCTACTTCAAAATCTTCTCCGTTATGCCTCTGCGTCCTATGCGTGGTGGCTAGTGGAGTATTTGGTTTACGTTTAATGAAGTAAGTACAGCTATAAAACGCTGTTTAGGAAGAGTCGGTCTAGGGAATTCGATAACGATAATTGAAATGCCACCAAGTAATCTAAGACGCCTGCTAGTTCGCAACCACCTATACGACCGTCTATGTGCAACGCAAACTTGCATAATTTGCCCCAATTGTAGAGACGGTGATTGCATGAGTTCGGTACAGTCTATCTGATCTCTTGTAAAGTGTTCGGAGACGAATGCGTTAGCGGAACGGGTGAACCACTTTGAGTTCGTATAAAAGAACACCTAGTCGGCAAACGTAACCCAAATACTCCACTAGGCACGCATAGGACGCAGAGAAAAACGGAGATTTTGAAATAGGGGGTGCGATCCTCATGCAGGAATCGAGAACACAAGCGTGCAAAACTCTCGAAGCATTCTGGAATAATTCCAAGAATCCAAAAATGAACCGCAGGGAGTAATGCATCATTATCACGCGTAATATTGGGCAGCATATAAGCCTGTTATTCTCATGGGACGGGCACATTACGATTCCATGCGAACACTGCGCGGTTGGTCTCCACATTGCACATTAAATGGAAGGCTCATAGAAAGCGGTGAGTGTGCAAAGACTCTGTGTTCAATGTGATCGAAATTTTGGTTTAGCATTTCTCTGTTTGGTTATGGAGGTGTTTGGCCACGTAGATTGCTCCCAACTTAACCTTTCCAGGCTCTGAGGAAGGCGAAATCCGCCGAAACGTCAGCTTGTACGTAAATAAAGAAATAAAATAACACATCGTGTTTGCTAAACAGAAGTAACAAGAATTATTCCATCAATGCCGAGGTTAATAGAAAGTCGGACGTGGGAGTTACATATTGATTAGTCACACCGAGGTTAAAGGAAAGTCGGTTTCGAAATATTAATATGCTTTGTACTAGCTAATAATAACATCGACTTCTGCACGATGTCCGCGATGATGTGTACGGAAGAAAAACAAGTTGTTATTAACGGACATTATCATTATATCCACCATCAGCATCCTGTATACAAGGGCATCACCGATTGAGTGTGTCTCATTCGAGGATATGTACCGCTGAGGAAGGCCTGACTCGACACGAAGGCGAAGCCGCCGCATCGAGACGAATAACGAGCGTGAACCATCGACTCAGATCACCGGCTCTGATGAAGGCGAAGACGTCGAAACGTTAGCCAAAAATAAATATGCTTATCATCCTCGTGCAAGCTCGTCAAAGAAAGAATACATGTAAATACAAATATTGTTAATGCGAGTAGAGAGCTCAGCAGTTAAAGTTTACTTTATATAATAACAAAAGAGGACGATGTAGATGGTAAGAAACGTATTAAAGCGAATGGTGTGACTATGCTCACGCTTGATTGCGCTGAACATGGTCGCAACATCGTCCTATCAGGCGATGCTATTGCCGGTGGTCGTTGATAGATATGATTGCAGGACAAGCACACTGGTGTTGTGTCAGGTGATTTGAAATAGATTGCATGACAAAAGTAAATACTAATACAGATGCATGCTCAGTAGAAGGGACTTATGGCAAGATAAAAGATAGAGAACAGTGATGGGGAATGCCCTATTAATTGTGAGTTGCTGCAATAGTTCTATTATTTATTTATTTTACTTTTCACGTCATCTTGTCTACTGTACGGATCACAGCACCATTTACATTCGGTTCGTTTTCCTCGCATTCATCGTCCATTAGCGTCTCCGTACATTTCGCATGTTGTTTCGGCTGTGGCTTGAAGGTTTCGTATTCTTTTTGAATGTTGTAGAATGCTCGTCGAGTCGACTTTCCTTGCACGTTTTGGAGATAACCGAGCTAGGGAAATCCCACGTGGTCTGAAAAGAGCGTCAGGAGGTGGTTGGCCCTACAGCTTGCTTCATATGCCATCATGGGCAGCTCCACTATCACCCCCGTAATCGTGCTATGGTAAACGCAGTTAAAGTTCCGAGTCATGTTAATAATAGGTCTCATAATTTATCAATAGTTCGTTAGTTTTTTTTAAATGTTGTTCCCAGTATGATCGTAAACAGTGGAACACACACTGTGCAAGAGAAGCTTCGTATTAGGTGTCGTGAATTTTAATTTTTGAAGGAAATCCTGGAACTTGGCTTTTATTCGAAAGCTGAGCCTATTTGTGTTCTGAAGTATGAGAAGAAGGAGGTACTGAAACTGGAGAGTACAGGGCAAGTGCTTTGTTACCACCTAGTAATTTCTTATTGGAACAGGATTAATCAACAATTGTCAGTGCTTTACAGACAGCCATCTTGTCCTCGAGGTCTTCCTGCCAAAAAATCGACTAAGGATTTATCAGCGAAGAGAGCGTTTTTCGGTGGAAAATCTACCAATCTAGTCGAAAATGACAACTCTTCATCTAATAAGTTGTCTGCCGATTACGATTTTGTTCTTCCTGCTTCCAGCAAGTGCTCATCTTGGTTGGCCAGTTGAAAGAATTGTGTTCTGAGATTACTGTAGTTTCATACAATGTTCCATCTTTTTCTCTCATTCAGGAAATCATCCACTGTTTCACTGAGCACCCGCTGTTCTCCGCCACTACATAACTTGGATATGCCAAGGTAATAGTTACCGGTATATTTCTATCCTTTAGAGTATAATGCTTTATGTACTTAGTTTTAAATAACGAATAGGTAATTTTTCAGACAGCCTGATGCGACCAATTTGTCCTATCCTGATCCCAATGCTGAAAATATGTTCGTGAGACTATTGACTTTTCTTTGTCAGAAAACGAAGCTCAGCTTATAGTTCCCAATTTCTAATAGTTTTTAATACATGGTCCGAAAATCAATTTTTGGTAATTTATTGCGCCTGTTGCTGTTCAGACTTCCATGTGCTATCGTCGTCGGCCTTTTATTCCTTCCACACATCCTGTAAAGATAAATTTCGAGTGATAGAAAGTATCCAAAAATATAGACGCAACATTTCTCTGTTATGTTTTCTTTCGGATTTCCCAAATTAGATGTAGGACTCTAGTTTTATATGAATATTATCAATTTCGGTCACTATGACGTCTACATCAATTTTTTGTCCGTTACAAAGTAAGTCGATCTTTATAAAGACCAATCAATTATATGAAGTGAGGAAATAATTGTTTCTTATAATTTCGCGCTATCAACGGAATTCTATGTTGAAATATTTAGATAGTTCACTTTATTTTGACAAAGTTTTGAAATCTCTTGCCGCCGGGAAAAAGTGGTTTTAAATCTCTGATTCATTTCTTTTTATATTATTAGTTGAGCTGAGAACTTGGAAAAAGAATCTTATCCATAGGTTTTAGAAATCCTAGTGGAGCTCCTTCAGAAGTCACTATAAAGCGTAAACATGCTGGTATACTCGTAAGTGTTCATACTAGTCTATTACATTCCAACAAGGACAGTCTGAGCCTATATTTCAGAGTTTATTCAGGTAGCTTCTCTCGATTTCACACTAGAGGATTATGATCTGGGAGATGACGCATGTTTTAATTCGAAATCATTAGAAGTATTAAAACGAGAGGACAATGAAAATAACATCAAAAATAGTTTGGTGAGGTGTTTGTCCTACTTTATGATGATTAATGTTCTTATAATGAATGACGCGAGGATGTGTAGTAAGCAATATTGTATTCTGCGTAATAGTTGCAACGAAGATTATGTTATATGCTTTTGCGCTTATTAAAGATTTTGGATGAGGCTTAATCGGTTGAGCAGGCAGGATCCAGACAACGGTGTTGCTGCATGCACCATATGCAAACTGTATTCCGAGTCATTGAATTATATGGAGCGTACCACCTGACTAGTTTTCTAACCCCAATCGCTTGCGAAAAGCGTTCAACAGTGTCGAGCCGATTTTAATCCTTTTAGAGGTCCTCCATTTTGGAGGTGATCTTTCCTGCAGAGGTACTTATACTAACGGTTATCATGACTTTTCTACGAAAGCGTAGTTTTTCCATTGAAGCCTTACCATACCCATAAGAGAAGCAGTCCAACAAAGCATCTCCATCTTGCCAAAGTCGTTCATAGCTGTATTCCAATAGATGGTCAGACATTCGATTGTGGCGAAAAGGCTGTGAGAATTGATGGAGAAGCTTGTCAAATCGTTGTTTTCTTGACGACATTGTCATCCTTTCGTGGATTGCCAGTGAATCACAGACGTTACTTATTGGGCTTGACGAAGTGGGTAGAAACGTTAGACATTAAAACCAGATTTTTGGAAGAGGTGTGGTGTGAGAAAAAAATCGAACTGCGTGCCTCTCCAATTACAGAACTCACCTTGTACATGTGCTATTAACGTTCATTGAACATGGAGAACGATGCCAAGAAGGGATTACACAGAAGACTGTGGAGCAACATGTTCCTCGTTGGGCCTGTCAGAGAAACCACAGACCAGTTAACGTACCCAAAATATCTCTTTGGTTCAGTGGTCATCCAAGCTCTCTTCAGAGACTTGAATTTCTGTTTCTTGTAAACGGAAATCTTTACAAATCAACCACAGGTTCCTTGAGTGATGTTTTCTGAAATTTAGCCAACACTTTCAATTTAGCGGAAATGGGGAGCTCACGTTTTCTAAACCTATTTCAGCTTCAAAATGCAGTTGAATGTATATCGCTAGCGAAAAATAAATGTGGCAGTCACATAATAAGGACTGATGAGGGTGGGTGAAAATAGTTGTGAAATGAATTTTAAGAAGGTATAGACGTTTTCTTCGACGACTGCATACACGATAGGCTGCCGTATTTATAGCTCAAGTCAACCATCTGCTCTCGCAGAAAAGAACAATTTCTGCATTACGGAATACGCTTCGCAGAAGTCCCCATGTGTAAGGCTGACCATGGACAACGATTGAGCGAGAGAGAAATTAATGGAAAATTGATTGAAGATGGGCCATCTAAGTAAATAACTTAAAACTCATTCGCGTTTGCAAAATCAATCTTTGATTAACGACTTTTAACTTGAAAAACCATTGTTGGTTCGGTCCACGCGATCTCATTTTGCGTTTGTTTGTCACAGTCGGATTCATTTGGTTTAGTCGCTGTTTTACTGGTTTCTGTGTAAGAGATGAAGAATTTAGTTCTCTTTCTTGCATTGTTTATCCAACACGAGGTTGATAATCCAAGAATGTATTGGTTATTAATGTCGAGGTTAAATGACGGTCGGTTTGAAACATATTATTTTTTCTTCCTTCCTGCGCTTTGATACTCGTCTTATTGCATGAATTTTAGAGCGAAGAAGTTGGTCCATCGAGCAGCTCGATTTCACCATGTAAAACTGTAAAGAGGTTGACTCCTAGCCCAACACTTAGTGATAATTGGTGAGTTGGATTGAGCCGTTGGGATATTTCGAATTCCTCTTCGTTTTTCTGGCGATATATTTGTGGTTAAATGTTACATTTTGCAGATGTGGTTAATGAAAGATACAATCAGATTATTCCGGACTAGAATATTTATGTATTTACGAGCTGGTGATTTACTGTTATATTACCATCTCCCAAATATTTAGATACATGTACCAAATTTCGTAGACTTTGATCTCGGTATAGGCATACTTACCATTGTTTCATCTCCATGAACAGTGAGGTATCTATCTATCTGTGCTATAATGTTTCACTGGTGTCATCTGTATGACTATGTATGCTTTTTGACTAAAATTAAGTGAATATTTCATGCTGTAGAATTATTCAGTTACTACCTGTAAATTTTCATTGTCATTCCAACTTTTAAAGAGTCGCCTGTCTTTGTTCTGTTCCTGTGCCTGTTCTCGAGAACGATAAGCGTTTGGTTTTTTTCAATCGTGGGATTTCCATCGATAAAAAGAGTTTAGTATCTGTTCCATTGTTTAGCATTCACTATTCGCCACCATTCCATGTTCGATCACTTATCTTGTTCACATAAATATTGTCTTGTCGTTGTTAATTAGAGCGTTAGTATTTGAATTCTGAGGGTTTTCTCCTATCACTGATTCGACATGCACCGACAGTGATATAATTTACTTTGCTCCGTGAATTGAATAACTGCATTGTTTCTCGTTGTGTCGATTATTTTCATATTGCAACGAAAATTAGCGCTTAATCTTGTATCGCTTTTACATTGTCAGGGGGGTCTTTTGACTAGATATTATGTTTTGTTAGTAGTAAAGTTATTTTTAGTGCTATGTACTTCATTCTTTGTGAGGGCATCAACACTATGAAGGTGTAGAGGCGTCGTTCTAAATTTACAAATGCCATTGCTTCTTAATTCACCCGAGTGTCGTATTCAGTACTTTCACAACGATGCCCAATTTTGAGCTGTTATTGGCATGCTGATTTTTCGACGATAAGCAGTTTTTCTAATTGGAAGACTTGAAGGTTGAGAGCGTGACAAAATATCGCGGAGTCAACTCGTCCAGGAACGGGTTTTTTGTGTATGTCTAAGTTGTGCTTGTGGCGCAGTAGTTGGAGGCGCCACTGCGACACGCACGAGGAATCGATCTCTGCGCCCATGGCCCACCAGGCCTTCCATCCCTCCGGGGTCAACAAATTGATACCAGACTTGTCTGGGAGGATAGCAGCACTGGCTCGATACACCGGCAGGCCACCGCGAGTCATTGTAAAGGCCGGATATGCATCCAATCACTTCTAACGATAATTGATGAAATCTAATGCATGGCACATCCCTAAGGGATTGATCAACGCTGAAAGCTTTATTCTTTTATCCTTTTGTATCCTATACCATGGTGAACGAAAATGGAAAAAAAAAGCTTCGTGTTCTTTACGCAACATTAACATTATTAAAAAAGCACTCACTTTGTCGACAATTTATGCCTATGTTAAGGATTTATCTCAGCTTTCCAGCTTTTGGATCGTTACGAGAAGTACTGATCACAGATCTGACTGCTTGATTGTTGGGCGATATTGTATAGCAATTGCTTTCGCCTTCATGTTGAAAGTCTACCGTCCATCACTTTTGTCATTATTTTAGTAATTGTTTTATAATCTATTTAGACATACCTAACTAACAACCATGCCACATGATGGCCAAGCTTTCTAAACATGCATTTTAAAGCATGTGTGTACAGTTGGGAAAGAGAGGAGAAGCTCGGTCGTTTCGAACCGGTGGTAATTCATGTTTCGAAAAATTCAAGGACAGTGAAACGACTATTGTTTCAGTTTCCACAATATCTCATTGTGTCGTTTACTTCTCTCTCAAAGGTTTGCCTCCGCATCGTGGCTGGGAGGCGTTCCTGGGTGTCGGGCTGCGATGTATAGCGGGTGGTTCCAACACCCCTCCCCAGCAGGGTCTTCCAAGCTGAGAAGTTCCGGCGTTTCCCTTAGGAAGCTCAGTTAATGGTAAACCAATACCAGGAGCCACCCCCTTTCCGGTATCAAACTAGTCGCATGATGGCAAATCTCCCTCTGATGTACAAGAGCGGCGATTGCTCGCGGTGGTGAACCTGGAGCAGACTTTGGTCTTGCTGACCTCGGAACTCCAGAAATCCGCAATAGCTAAGCCAGTAAAACTCCGAAAAAGTGGAATTCATAATGGAGTCCGCACAACCAGTGACGACGGGCCATCCAAGTATTAAGCATTTTACTATTGGTGGAGTGCAGGTGTTACAATGTGCTTGTCTAATTAGGCATGGTATTTTTAATTTATCAAAGTTAAACTAGATGAGTATTCTGACTTTGTAGAATTGGTTGTAATCTACCCGTAATTGCTGATGAAACTGCAATGAATCACCTCCTTTTTCTAGCCTCCCTCTTTGCAAAAGTTGGAAACCAAAAGAATGGCATAAATAGGCAGAACTAGAACTAAAATAGCTCTCCAGATCTAGCAGTCCAGAATTTTCAACTAGTAAAGGAGGTATTAGTTTATGTTTTTATGTTCTTAATACCCATGACTTAGCATTGACAGCTGCTCCTTCTTGTGTCCACAAGTGGTTGTTTTTACCATAATCAGATCTTTAATGTCAGTCATAAATAACTCATGAAAGCATGCTAGCTCTTGCAGTCCAAACAGAAGCAGTTTTGTACTCCAGAATAACTTTCATCGATGTTCCAGAAGTAACGGGGTGCCACAGTGCGTAACCATGGCCGAAATCATCATCTTCGCCCTCATTCGCCAATTTATTATTTATTATTGTATTGAAACTCCTCGAAAAGAAGCGCAAGCGATGCTTCGTTATTTTCAGTGCCTTCATACTCTTCTTCAGTAACGGTCGAAAAATGAAACCCATTTCATCTTCATCTACATAACTTGATGGTATGAAATTTGATTTTCATCCAAAAGATGGCTCTCCCCTTTTTCATCTTTTATGGTGAAATCATCGATACTGCATATAGTGGGGACTA
>MQTX01000121.1:120445-142072 GCA_009735665.1 Angiostrongylus cantonensis | reverse complement strand
TATATATATATATACATATACTTTAATATCATTGCTTCAAATCGACGAAGTAGGTAGTTGCGGATTGTTAGCGACGTATTGTCAATACTTGGATATCAAATGCTGCTGTAGTTCGACTGTAATTTATGTGGAGGAGTTTCTACAGTTTACTTCCAATTCGCTGAATGTGAAAGAATACTCAGAAGATTTCTGTTCTAAGAGTTTATGAAAGATGAAAGAAACGTTTTTGCTCATCCTTTTACCAATGACCGCTAAGGCCAATAGACGCACGCATGTTGATCTTTGCCCAGGAGGGTTTTTGTCTAATGGAAAACTATTTGTTCATCACACGGATTAAAACCAAAATAATTCTACTTTTTGAATAAATGTTATCTGTACCAATTTAAAGAGTACCATAGAAGGAAACATTTTGACGTGATGTAAGGAATGCATGAATCGAATGTCAATGATGATTCAAGAGAAAAGGTGAAAGGTTTCTTTTAAGACTTTTTGGAAACTTGAGGGTTATTTGTACGTACAAATTCCTGGAATTGGTCATATAGTACTATATGGCACGTGGTTCGCCTCCACTTCTCCATCATGCACATTTCCTTTTCGTCCCTCTATCTCACATCAATCATCGTATTCCTCATGGACTTTCTTCACATAGTTCACGAACACATCTATCCACGTTTTTGTCGCTTTTCTCAAAGTGGCTTAAGTACTCTAGGGAGTTACTGAAGCATCATCCCTTTCTATCTTATTTTTTATGGATATCTGCCTATCTGATCTATGGAATAGTAGACGGATTGATTTTTATTCTGGATTTTCATTGTTGTATGTATTCGAAATTATTTTTGGGTTGCAGCGTCCAATTCGATAAGCACGGTTTCAGGGTCCAGCTTATTCCACTTTTGAACATTGTGGAATTTGTAGTCGAGCGTTGTCGTGCTAGACTGTTAAATTTTTTTTTGTTTCTTTTGGTTTTATGTATGCACACACTGCAGTTTTTGTAGGATTTAGCCGATATCTTCAATGATATGATCGTTTTAAAGTTACTAAAGGCGTATCACCTAGGTCCCTTTGGCGGATTCGTCTTCATAATGGTCTTTTGTTGCAACATAAGCTTAAGTGATTGCTTAGTAGCTTAATGGCCAAATCGCTTTATGTACATTGTTGTAGAAGAGATGGTTTTCACCGTACATCACAATGCAGTCGGAAAATGAGTAGTTTTTGTTGCATAAAAGGAATGAAGAGCAGAGTTCCTAACGGGGATTTCGCTGCTGTTCTGTGAATTTATGCATCACTACCACATATCAACCGTTTTCGTCCTTTGAAAATCCTACGGATGATTTCGAATTACGAACGGTTTTTGGTTTTTGCATTTTGATACGACACCTCAAGTTGTTTTTTTGAAGGATTAGCTTTATCTATCAGTTTTAAGTGGTCGTTCTCAACTGCTGCTAAGGGTCCACGACCGGGTCCATGTTTTATAAACCACATGTTAGAAAAGTGTTGCGAATGAAATAGCCAGGCCTAAAAGTCGTCAGGTGAACAGTAACAATATACAAGAAACATTATACTTTTATAAAAGGATAAAGTACAAAGTTCTCGGCGTTGATCAATCTCTGAGGAATGCGCCATTCGTTCGATTTTACTAAGCATCGTTTGGAGGTGATCGAATGCATATCTGCCTTTTACAATGACTTACGGTGGCCTACCGATGCATCGAGCCAGTGCTGTCCTCCCAGACAAGTCTGGTACCAATTTGCCGACGCAGGAGGGATGAAGAGTTTGGTGGGCCAGGGGTTTGGGAATCGGTCCAATTGTGTCGTAGGGCGCCTCCGACCACTGCGCCACACGCACCCGTTTGTATGTGTATGTATATTTATGTACACACATACGTGGGTGTCGCACTGCGATGTACAGCGGAGGGATTCGTTCTCCCGGCAGAATCTCCCAAGCTGAGAAGGAGTCCGGCGTTTCCATCGGGAAGCCTAGCTAAGAGTAAACCAATACCAGGATCCACCACCGTCTTGGTATCAAAGTCGCATGGTGGTAAATCTCTCTTCGATGCACAAGGACTTCAACTGCCTGTCGTGGTGACGACCTCAGGCAGGCTTTGGCCAAGCTGTTCTTGGGATTCCAGGAAACCAAAATGACTTAACCAGCAAATTTTCGAAAAATGGTGATTATGCTTGGGCCCACACAACTAGTGAGGACAGGTCGTTCAAGTATCAAGTAGATATTAAAACCTTAAGGATTACTTTCACTGTTAAACCTTTGAAATATAATTTCCACCTGCTGTGGGCGTTATGCGATTTCGACATGCGGAGAGTGACTTTCAGTGGTCTCCTCCATAAGGAACCGACATTTCGACTAGGATGTCGTCGAGTCAGTAAACCGGAAGAGGGGGCCGAAGAAATTCGCGCCCATGCTTTTTTCAACAATGGGGATCCGAACACAGGTCGTGAAGCGGTTCCATGGAAGAAAATGGAAGCTGGGAAAGTGAGTCTCGCTATGATTTGCAGTTTTGTTTTCTACTGACTTATCGTATCCTTTCTTGTCTCTGTTGTATTATGTCGTATTCACTTATTACGCTCATATTTTTGTTTGGGTCTCTTTCTGAAAGGAGGGCATGTTCCTTGTGTTATTACTACTTTTAAGTCCAGATTTATATAAACAATTTGTTTATAACTTCTCGGTCAATACTAATGATATCGCCCAGGTAACGCCTCCATTCTGTCCAGATCCACGTGCTGTTTATGCTAAAGATGTCCTCGACATTGAGCAGTTTAGTACTGTAAAAGGAGTTCGACTTGATGCAAGTGACACACAATTTTACGGTAAATTCAACACGGGCTGCGTTAGTATTCCATGGCAGAATGAGGTGCGATTTTGTTCCCACCAATGAGACATTTTGATAGCTGTTGTCTTCAGATGATCGAAACCGAATGCTTCCAAGAGCTGAACGTGTTCTTCGAAGATGACGGCAGTCTTGTACCAAGTTTGCGATCAGATGCTCAAACACAGTTTAACAGGAAGAACGGTTCAAGCGGCGCCGGGTTTTTCAGTCGTTTGTTCAAGCGCAGGGTATTGCTTTATCCTTGTTGCTTTTACTTTATTTTGAAGTCTTCCATCAGCTAATTTCTACTGAACTCTTCTTATTTTTGTAAACTTTTTTTACTCACCGGTATTTCAGCGTAAGCATGTTTAGTGACATGTTGCCCCAGAAAATGAGAACCCATCGAGTTCCGGATTTTTTCTTAAACAAAACTAACCCTCACCTCTGCAGGATAATTTATAGCAATATGGTTAGTAAATGGCTATGCAAAGAATGGAAACCCATAATGCTGTAAACTTGTTTGAGCTCAAACTTAAGATGTGCAAAAAGATCGGGTCTAAGCTCTCTCATCTCCAGCGTTAAATTTTCCGTTCTTTAAATAGGTTTTAAATGATGAGAATTTTCGCTGCTTCGCATCTTGACAGAAGACACCGACCATTTCGTCTTCTGATAAATTCGACATGTTTAGTGATTGGTCTTCAACTGCCTTTCCCGTGTATACTGTGTACGAACAGTGAGTGATCTTCACAATGCATCCTTGGTTCTTCTGTTGTTCCCTTTCCCATTCCAGCTTTTAACGACTTTCATCGCTAGTTTCAACCGTGATTCGGCTTCCGTTTTTGTATTCTATTAAACCGATATCCGCTGACTACCTTGTTTTATACTTTTATTAGAACTACGGCGCATTGATACATGGTGCTATAGTGCTTAATACATAGTTAACTGGTAATCTTCATCACCACCATCTTCATGCACCTTGTTTCTTAGTAGTTAAAACATGTGGAGATTATGCTTTCGTATTTTGTTTACAGGGTCGCTATTTGACCATTGTTAGTTTCATTAACGAGGAAATAGCATAGGGTATGTGCTTTCTATGATAAGGATCTAATACACGCCTTTCATTGCTTTGTATGCCTTATTTTACGTCTTTCGTTGTTCAGTTTAAGTTAAGTTGAACTTTCTTTCAAAAAAAAAAAAATCTGTAAAGGCAGATTAGAGTATGCAACTCTACGGTTCTGCATAGCTTTTTCTAACGTTCTGTGGGATACTTATTATCTTCGGTGGATTCTCATGGTATCCTCATTGCAGCGTGCGCAACTCAATGGTGAGCATTCGAAATGTTCACATTGTGCTGGTAATTCTGGATGCGGCAAGTGTAAGGTTCGTCCAGTTTTCCTCACTTAGTTGGTGCGCCAGCTACTGTATGGAGAACTCTGTGTTATTTTTTTACCTTTCGCTAATTAGCATTATTGCATTTATATGCAGTTGTTTTGCTGTCAATTCCAGTGTAAGGTTGCACTATTTTAGTCCTGTAAAGTGAGCCACTATATGTTATTGGGTGTAGGTTGATGGTGGGGTAGTCTAGCATTGTTCTATTGCTTCGTCACTGATTTTCGGTTCATCAGAGCAATTTTCATTGCAGTAAGTGCAGATAATTTATCATCAATGCGTATGAGGAGCTTCCTCGAATGAAAGGTGTCGTCAAACATTTCTTGTCCATACGGGCTCAATTTCTGATGTTGATGTAAGGGCTGACTTTTGGTTTTCAACTACAATTTTGCGTGAAATGGATTCGTTTTCAGCGGAAATAATACATTTCGATTAAGAGTTAGCTGCCTCTGTCAGGAAGGTGTCGTAGTGCAATGATTTGTCAAGCACTCAGAACGATGAGCGAACATTTTTCCGCTTAATTTTTAGTCGGATAATATATATGGAAATTAACATATGTCACTGTCTAGCTCTGAGGTCTTTTTCATTTTTGTCAATTCGCATGCTCAGTACTGCTTGAAATCATTTAGTTTTTTTTATATTTACTGAAATCCTCTGCAACATCATGAGTGAAAAAAGCTTATAGCACCTTGTACATCAGAACCGTTCCTGAAAACATAACGCATGGATCGGACAATGTGAAATTTGAGAACTGATGCGACGAAAAAAGGGTCGTGCTTTTTTTTCACTTGGTCAGGAAATGAAATCAGCTTATGTTTAACACTTCCGTGACGATGCATGCTGATTTCAACAAATTTTTTTTTTTTGGTGGTTGAAGAAACAGCGAAAGAGACGGCGTGGTTGCTGGGGCCCGCACAACCAGTGAAGGCAGGCCATCCAAGTACCCAAGTAAATATTTCGCTGATTCACATAGGTCTCCGGCTGAAGGATCAGGAGCTGATTAGTCGCGAAGTTAGGTGCTGCACCAATGTCTAACCCAGCACAATGACCTCGGATTTTAATGCGTTTTGTTTTTAGTGGATTTTTTTGCCGCACAGAATATGTATTGTAGTTTTTGTACTTAGTCGATAACTTGCACCCCACAAATTTTATCGGTAGCGTAGTCTGAGCAAAGCTTTATTCCAAAAATGGCAAATTGTGGCCATATGGGTTAATATCCATGCACCCGTTGAGGCAGATTGCGTCATATGCGTTCGTTTCTTTGTATTTGATTGCCTACTGTGTACTGATTCGTACAGAGTTTTGTGCTACAGTTTTTGTATTCAATACTTCAATCTCCAACATAGATCTTCAAGGCATAAATCTGCCATCTACACTTATGTTGTTTCTCTGGAATCCCGAGATCAGCCTGGTCAAAGTCTGCCCCAGGTCGTCACGACCACAGGCAGCCGCACCCCTTTTGAATCAGAAGGAGATGTGTCACCACGCCACTTGTTTGATACCAGGAGGGTGGGGTGGTGGATGCTGGTATTGCTTTACTCTTAGCTGGGCTTCCTAAAGAAACGCCGGACTCAGCTCGGGTGGCCCTGCGAGAGGTTAGAGCGATGGGGATGGATGCCGTCGCTGTACATCGCAGCTGGACACCCAGGAACACCTCCCAGCCACGATGACCTTTTAAACCATTGGGAGGTCTGTAGTTATCTGCAATTAGTTGGAAAATTAACTATTTTTCACTGACGGTTGTGCTTTCAACAAAAGCGATTATCAGACTGGCGGATAGAGGGATATATCATCTGAAGAGGGGACCATAGATGGAAACAGTGTGCATCAATGGAGAAACAAAGTACATCGGTCTCACAACGATGTTTTTTTCACACACAGAGCGGAACAAAACTAGTTTTTTCTGAGTGCTTGGTGTCTCTTTTTAAAGGTCTTAATGGATAAAGCATATTGAGTTCAAAACAGCCCACAGTTCACGAAAAATTATGCAGGTGGGATTTTTGAGAAGGCTCCACATTGGTGCAAACACCGGGAATTAAACGTTCTCGGGATTATACTAAAAACTGTTTTTTTTTAGTTTTATAGTTTTATTTGAGGTCACCAAATCTCTTCACGATCTAAAGCAGGGTTCCAACTCTACATCAGTGCCTGCTTTTGAAGGCCGGCAAAGCCGTGCTTTATCTACAAGTGGGCGTCCGCTTGTAACACAATACGCCACCAGACTCGTGCAGTTCTCACAACAGAACACCGTTTAATGAAACTTATTTACCAAACTGCATGCGCCGCTGGAAACTGGATTTCTTTACTGATGTCTACGGATTTGAATAGTCATACTTTGTTTAGTAAGTAAATAATTTCCCATTTGGTCTTACTTTGCTGTTGAATTCTTTTTATACGAATAATTTGGAGATTTCTCGGTAAGCTTGCAATTTTTCATCTGTGCTCATTCAGTGAGCTCCAGTCCTACCTTTTTTAAATAAAATTCTATCGTGTCATGCCGTCCCATTTTTTGCCGTTTGAAGAAGCACTTCCTTTCCTCACTGCTTTTGTGTCTTATTTGATTCTTCATCAGCGTAGTGTAGTGAATAGAAATTTGTCCGGTACACTCACTGCGCGGGTCAACCGTTTTGTAAACTTGTTTTCTAGTCTTGGATTTGTTCGAAATCGAATCTTGCTTTACCTAGCTATTTACTATCACGACTCAATTTTCATATATTTGTATTATATTTTTTTATATTGAAGTTATAATAGAGATTATGTGTCGATTACATGTCTATGCATTTTTGGGATAAAACGATGTTTTGCTGAACTGGTTAATTAAGACGTTTGTACCTTGTGAGTTTTTCGATGAATTAAAAACTTGTGGAAGTAAAAGCTCGAGGAACATAGAAGGGATTCTTCGCTGTCGTCTTATGAAATTTGCTTATAACCTTCCTCAAAACGTGTTTTTGACTTTGAAGCAAGAGTTAAAGTTAAGGGCGCATTTCAGAGGCACCACTTTGTCCTGGAGAAGGAGCTGTCGTTAATAGTAATGTTCACAGTTTTTTTTCTGGGAGACATGGACTTCAGCCACAAGGAACACAATATTGGCTCATGTGCTCCATAAAGCCGGCATCTCATTGTAGTAGAAAAATTAGGCTTGTGTATTGCTCTCAGAGGCGTTTTTGTTCCGATGGGATTTGTTGTTTAAAACGTAGGGTGGAACTCATTGTATGAGCTAGGTTACATGTTAACCTATGTGACTCTCTTGATTCTATTACCATTGCTTTTAACAACTCTTTTCTTTGTAGCAGTAGCATGGATTTGAGTGCAGCCTTTCCGTGGTAGTGGAGAGAAGAGTCAAGCTAGGAGCTCGATTCACACTCCTTGATTCTCATTGTTGTGCTCACTAATTTGACTAAATCGTTTACGCGATTAATTGTCGGAGGCAGCGAACGGTGGTACCTTCCCATGTTATCGGGCCACAGCCTCATTCCATGTTACCAACCTCATGCCTGTCGGTCGCCATATAGCGTGGCGCGTCCCCATGTGGCGGACAGAGAGCTAATCGTAGACCAAAAGCGATATTTGCTTCCCTGAGAAGCTGGTGGGTCCACAGGGATGACTATGTTTCTGCTGTGCTAATTTGGTACATACCTTATGCGTTTGCGAGGGCGTGTTCAAGCATGAATGCGTGGGTGTGTCCACATTTATGCGGATTATATTCCAGTAAATTCTGTTAAAAACCTGAAATCAAGTGATAGGGAAGTACCACTGGGAGATGGTTGGGAGTCGCCTCCAACAAATTAGCCGTCCGCCTACTCTAGACCTAACGGGTAAGCTACCCATGATCCATGTCCCACCTCCACCTCCAAAGCTCAGCAAACCATAAATGGATATCGAACGCTAAACACACTAAAATTAGCGGACCCAATTCCCTGACTCCGAAAAAACTCCGATAAAGCAGCTTTGGGTAAGTCAAGAAGGGAGAGGCTGCTGAAATCTCAGGGCCGTTTTAGGCTCCACAATTCGCAAAGAGCTAAGGTGACGATATGTACCTGCAATGCACACAAACTTTCATGTGAGTCCTTAATAGAGAAGGTGTAATCATTTAGGCAAGAAGGATGAAGTATGAAGTCATCGGACTGACAGTTGAGAAGACGACTCCCATTCAACGTCGTCTATGACACCGGAGAAGAATTGTTTCTTGGAACATGCGACGATGATGCAGTCAGCTGCGTAGGCGTTCCCGTCAACACGAGTTGGGCCATGAACATCGGTTCATTCGAACAAGTAACAAGCCGAATCCGGACGCTTACAATTGATGGGATGTGGATCAATACCGGCGCTGACGATCTTTATCGTTTGAGGACCGACATGAAGCTATGACGAAGGCAAAATCGAAGCGTTCTATATGGACTTGGCGAAGTTCTACAGAGAAGGCATCCTTCAAGGTCTTTCTTAGAGATTTTAACGCTAAGACAGCCCAGAAGAACGTCTTGAGGAAATCACATTAGGACCAACGGATTAGAATGCAATGAGAGGCATGAGCGACTGTTTACGTTTACAATGGCGGCCAAGACCATTCATAGTAACTTGCAGTTCTGGAAGGTCCACTCTTGAAGCTGAACGTGGGAGTCTCCCAATGGAGAATGACGTAACAATGTAGACGACGTCACAGTAAACCGAAAGTCTTACATAACCGATTTCTCTGTTGTTCAGAAGTTCTACACTAGGTCGGATTATCTCACCTCCTTCGTTCCAGATTTCATTTCTCACGAAAAGGAGAAAAACTCACTAAATTCAAACAATTGACTCCTAAAGCCTCCATAAATTAGAATTCATTTAGTCATTTAGACGGCCGCTGAGAAAAGGCCGTTCTTGATAAAATCGTTTTGAAATGCGATGGATTCATTAAACATCTTCACGCTAGTTCTAAAAACCTTCGAAAAAAATTCGAACTCCACCGACAGACGTCTGTCCCTAGAAGCACAAATGTTCATCCGCTAGCGTGGAATCGCACATGCTACAAGCAACCATCATCTCACGTGCAAACTTGGAAAACAATGAAAATGGGCCACAAAAGATCTTAAAGACAGGAGAGCAGCAGTTATGGTTACTCGGAGCTGAAAAGTTGGAAAAACCTTCGAAAAACCCACCTAGACTTCGTTAGTTACAAAACCAGGATGACTACACTCCGACGCCCAGGTAGTACGGTTACACTTTCCACAAAGCAATGGGGAAGATCAGTCACAATCACTGCTAGGATCTTTTTAATGGCCACGTCATCCTGCCTTCGTGTGAAAGAAAGGAAGACGGATATGGTATATCACCGGTTCTCCCTTCTGAATCCCAGATGCTGTTTCGTCGGTGAAGAATTGAACAGTACGAGGTCCGGATAGGATAAGATCTGATCACCTGAAAAACGTTCGGCCAGTCATAGTAAGCACATTGGCTCAGCTTTTCATATATTAGCTTTCAGGGTGCAAGATTCATATTCAGTGGAAGACCAGGAGGGCTATGTTATTATTTGAGAAGGGTGACCTCCACGCTATTGGTAACCATCGCCTAGTCTGATTGCTACCTGTCGTCAACGAACACTACCCGAATCGTTCCAGACAGGATTGACAGAACACTAGGCGAAGGACAGCCATGTGAACAAACAGGATTTCGGAATGGATTCGTTGCGATAGGCCAGATCCACACAATAAAACGACTCACTGAAGAATCGCGAGGAATGAAAGGCCGCTCTGCTTCACTTCCATCGATTTCAAGAATGCTTTTGAATAAGTTTAGATAGAAGCAATCGTGGAAGTCCTGGACAACCAAGACGACTTTAGCCAGTATATAAGGATTTTTCGTGAGCTGCATAAAAAGTTCACAGCCATTCAAAATATCTCCATTCTACAACGAAATTGACATCAACGTCAAAAAGGTGTTAGGCAAGGTGATATCATCTCGGCAATATTATTTGCCGCCACCCCCCGACCCCTCGAGAATGTCATTCGAACACTGGAACAGACAATACAGGAGTGAAATTTGGTCTTAGGCAATTACAAAATTTTCACTTTCCTGACGGTAGCGTCCTTATAACACCAAGCATTAGCCAAACGGAACGAATTCTTGCCGACTTTCATTACACCCGTGGAAAGGTTGGTCATCGTTCAAATCCTACAAAATGATGTCTATGAGGAACGGCCTGGTTACACATTCCCCATTCATGCCAAACGGCACGCATATTTCCTAATGCTCCAGCTCCATCTAGGTCGGGAATTAAGCACGGCGAACGACTTCGTTCCAGAGTTGACCAGGAGAAAGTGAGCAACTTTTAGAGCTTTCAAAGGCATCGAGGGCGTGTTGATGAGAACGAAGAAGGCTCGTCTCAGCAACGGGAAGGCCACCCTTTCGATGCATGTTTTCTCTTCCCTTAACGTATGCGTTTAAAACATGGGCGCTACATAAACAGGATAAGATTTCATTTAACGTTATTGAACGCGTATTAGATAGGACGATATGAGGAGCATCCCATGTCACCCAAATGGGAGAAGTGTTCCTAAGCTACGATCTACGCCAACGATCAAAAATCAGAGACGCCGTTCTAAACGCCAAGCTGTCGAGGATAAGATGGGCCGTACACTTAACGCTCTTGAACGATAACGGTTGACATGAGCTGTTATCGAGTGTATTCCGCGTGACGTTAAACACATAGTAGGAAGACTAAAGTCCCGATGGTCAGATTTTGTCACGAAAATCCTGGAAGAAAGGTATGGTGCCCAGCAAGTCCCTAGAGCGAGTGGAATCCACTGGGCTAGTCTTAAACGCGACAGGGAGAAATGGAAGAATAGCTGATGCGTGGTAAATTTACTAGACGATTAACAGGCGTACAGGTGATAGGTGATGCCAGTGTACAAGTAATTCGATCCCAATGCTCATGGTTTGAATGCATGTTGCCAGCCTACAGAAGTGGTTTTTAAAAAGTCTGGACTATTTTCTTAAATGTTAAGAGTGTCAGACGAGAGTTAAATACACTGGTAATTTTTAGGACGTCCTTTACACCACTTTGGCTTTCTTATTTTCGCACACTCGTCTTTCATATCTCTTGTCATTTCATGCATTCTGCAATAATCCGTTCTTCGATACTATCCTTAAAGTTTTTCGTTTGGTATATTTTAGTAGGAGTTGCGAACTCAGCAATAGTTCTTAAATTCGAAAATTGTCGGATTAGCTTTTCGTTTTCATGCCATGTGGCTTCTTTAATCGTAAGAGCGTCCAGTAAATCTACATAGTGTGTCTGAATGAGCAACACAGTGCTCTGATATATCAGCGTCATGGGGAGTTTTATGGAAAAACGCTCTGGTCTTTTGTCGACTCTGCATCATACTCACGCGGTCAATATTTCATAACTCCAGCTTTCCTATCTGTTTATTGCTCCTTTCTGCTTTCATACTTTGCCACTGGCAGGTACAATGAGGATTCACGCGCTCTGTCAGTACACAAATAAATTGAGCAAATAAATATTCACTGTAGTTTAATCAGTCCAGAGGAGTTTTAATGAGGAACTTCGCGACAAACGTTTCCTCTTGCAAAATCACTGACGATTTGAAACTAATGCTACGCTGAAGTTTCGAGTAAACTAGACATGTAGAAGTGTTTGGATTATTTATTTCGTCTTAGTTCATCTATCTTCACATCTGATGTGCCGATCCAAGCAACTCTTGCATTAAATTCGTTTCCCTTCAACCATCATTCACAAATTCTTCGAACTTTTGCGTGTTGATTCGAGTAATGCTTGAGAATTTTTGTTTTCGTTATGAACATCGTTGAACGTTGGTCGAGACCATTTTTGTGCAAGTCTTATGGACTTCAATTCATTTCCATGTGAATGTTGCACCACTACTTCATGTTTTCAACGTTACATTGTTCTGAGCTTTGCCTTTTAAATGTCCCTTTTCTTAACTATTGCGTAGAAGCTTTGAATAATGTTGCTAGCTCTAGCATTTGCTATGTTGTTATGTTCTCGCTAGATATCAACGACAATTTTTCAAGCATCATCTTGGTAGTTGTAGAGTCCACTGTTGATTTTTATGCAATATGCGTGATAATTTTCACTGATATTAATGACATATTTTATCGAGAGGGCGCGTATGGTGCAGTGGTTGGAGGCGCCACTGCAGCGCGCACGTGAAATGCGCCCATGGCCCACCAAGCCCTCCATTCTTCCGGGCTCGGCAAATTGGTACCAGACTTGTCTGGGAGGATAACAGCATTGGGTCGATACATCGGCAGGACACCGCGAGTCATTGTAAAGGCCAGATATGCATTCAGTCACCTCCAACGATACTTAATGAAGTCGAATGCATGGCGCATCCTTCAGAGATTGATCAACGCTGAGAGCTTTTGTCCTTTTATTTTACTGAGAAAGCTCTGACTTAATTTTTCCTGTAGTTGTGAGAGGAAGGGTATGAAGAACATGTGGTGGATGCAGTACTGCGACCAGATATGTAATTCATTGTGTGATCTCAAAAAGAGACATTTATGTAAGAAGTACCTCTTATTACCTGCTAAGTTATCTGAATTCGAGAGGGAGTTTTGTAATAAAGTGTTACCGTTCTTGGGTCACATCACCTAACAGTTTATGCAAACGCGACAAGCCAACGACAGTAGTGCTCTCAACACATTCGCGATAATGCTGGTTCTTCGATAACGGCGCAGACGTGCCATCTGCGAAGATCAACGATGAACACTAAAAATCATCACCAACATTGCTATGATCATAATCTAGACTAATACTATGTTACGTGTCAACGTAGCGCATATAACAGTTTTTTATTGAGGTCTATTAAAACGGCTTTGTCAAAAATTTTTGTGATGTGGATGTTCTCGAGACTGGTGTCATACTGTATCACGTTCAAGAAACTCAAAAAACTTGCGTATGACAGAGCATCAACACGCACTGGATTTCTCATGGTGTTAAATGTCGAAATGGTAGCCGGAAAGTTCATAGCGATGTCACTGTAGTGATGAGTAAAAGTAGGATGCCAAATAAGGTGATAACACTTCTCCTTTGACTCGAGATCATGACTGAGCACTGATATGAAGACAACTGAATAGTCCAAGAATATCCACACTATTCAATGATTTAGTTTCTGGCTGTTTGGAGACCTCGATCTTCTGTTAAAAGAGATAAAGGATAAAGTTATCGTCGTAGATCAATTCTTAAGGGATGCGCTATGTATTCGCTTCACTAAGCCTTGTTAGACGTGACTGAATGCATATCTAGCCTATACATTGGCTTGCGGTGGCCTACCGATGCACCAGGTCAGTGCTCGTATCCTCCCAGACAGAGCCAGTACCGTCCCTGGAGGGATGGAGGGCTTGGTGTATTAGTGAAGCGAGATCGAACCCATATGTATTGCAAAGCACCTCTAACCATTGAGCTACATTAGCCATGAGGTAGCTTTACAGCTTACATTTGTAACAGGAATGAGCGAACTAGAGTAATTTGTGGGTGTGTAAAAGTGTCGAGAACAAAATTAATTTCTGAGACGATTTAAATTGTTGTAGCACGTTGGCGTAGGGAAACATGTGCTAAAATAGAAAACTGAAGAAATTTGTTTTATTTCGCATCCTGAGTATTGTGTTCTATATTTGAGTTGAGCTGGAACATCTTCATTTTTTTGAGCCATGAGATGATTTTGAAAGAGCGTTCGCAGGTCTTTACCACAGGCTGTCACAACGTTTCTGCTTTGAAGGAAGCCCATTCCAGAGGTCTTGTATTGATTTGCTGGTGCCAGAAAGATAAATGGCTTGATTAATCCTTCTAAAGAAACCATCAATAGGGCGCGCGTGGTACAGTGGTCGGAGGCACCCTGCAACACCCGTGGAATTGATTCCCGCGCCCATGGTCCACCAAGCTTTCCATCTCTCCGGGATTGGCATATTGGTCTCAGACTTGTCTGGGAGGATAAGAACACTGACTCGATACATCGCCAGGCCACCACGAGTCATTGTAAACACCAGATAATGCATTCAATCACTTCCAAACGATGCTTAATGAAGTAGAATGCATGGTGCATCCTAAAGCGATAGTTGTTGGTGCATACATACATATTTACTTATTCATTTTACAGACTGTGCAACATTCTTTTTTTCTGGTAACAAAGCATGTCCTTGTCCATGTAACTTGTGAAGTACTTTCGGTTTAGGTCATTGGACACCACCTTATTTGTTTACTCTTTTGAAACATAGAATTTTTTTTATTCTTGACTTACTTATGACTGCCTGCTTTTCTTTGCACTGATCTTGTTTTTTCTCTTATCGTATTTGCTACTACATCATATGGTAGTTGAAAAAATGTTTCAGAGTTTGCAGTTCTAGAAAAGAAATAGTCAAATATAACTTCCATGATGCTAAGATATTTGTAAAACTCCGGATCGCAGGTGTCTGCGATCGAGAACGAACGCGCTATTACCCTTTCCGGGAGTTAACTCGTTCACCACCACACCATGTGGCTCCTTCGTCTCGCATGTCTTTCAGCTAGTTCTATCAATCACTGCTATCAGCAATCACCTGTCATCGGGATTGATCTGGGGAGCCAAAATCGGCAATGGACCCAACTAAGCCGAGCCTACTCTTTTTTACACCGAAGCTTTAAGAGACATTAACATTTCAAGAGAGTACGCAATATATAGATATATTTAACAGCGGTGCCGGCTCAACTCCGAACCCAGGCACATCAAGCCTTTCATGGCTCCAGGTTTGGCAAATTGATATCGAACTTGTCTGCAAGCATGGGAACACTGTGTTGACACATCACTAAACTATCTATCGGTGAGGCATGGGCATTTGGCAAGTATTGGAAGTTCGTTTTCACTGGTTGCGATTTATATTGGAACGACTCATATAGGTCCCACAAATAGCACTGACGACGCGCATGTTCGTGCGAATGCACTGGTTCTCAAAGTCAATGAAAGCTATGTGATGGACATTACAAATCGAGTGGCAAACGTTTTTACAGTAATCATTCCAGAAAAGTTGTAATTAAGAAAGTACAGTGTGTTGTTCTAGGTCCCCTGCAAAGTACGCCTAATTTTTTTCTGTTTTTCTGTCTAATTAATTTCCCAAACGAGAGGTCGATTGCTAACTATCAGGTGTAGAATTAGAGTTGAATTGGTAAGAGGCTATTAGTTAAATTTAAATTATCAGAAGCTGTCGTTTCTTCCTAAGAAGCATAAACTGTTTATTTTGGTGACAGATAAATATGAAATCCTGGAATCAAACAGCTCGGTGAAGCGCAGTGACAGTTGAAAAAAATTCGCATGCATTATGTATGCTTTGGAAAGATCCTAGTCAACCTGTGATAGGTGTGAGCGGAGAGCCAAGCGGCTCAATAATTCGGGCAACATGCGCTAGTGGTGGTCGTTCACAATTAGTGCTTTTTTCATTGTTTTAAATGGCATCTCGTCTCATCTACTGTGTGTATCCCAGCGTTTCTTTCCCTCGTATTCATTGTTCACAAAGGTTTTCGAACATTTCGCGTGTTGTTTCGGCTATTGCTTGAGGAGTTCTTCTTCTTTATGAATATCGTAGAATATCTAATCGAGTCGGTTCTCTGTGGTATCAGGACAGCCGAGGTAAGGCGTCTCCGCATGGATTTGTGAAAAGTGTTGGGGAGGGGGTCGAACTAGACCACCACTTTCCTCCATGATTGACTGCAACACTAACCACATTACTTCCTATACCAGTCCTCTATTAATAATTAGAACAAAAATCTGTTTGATTTGTCGCCAAGTGTGATAGGAGTCTTGTCGAAGTTGCGCGCTGGGTATAAGAGTCTTCACAACGAAGATATCCACTTGCAACGAAAGACGTTCAGTAAAGGTCAATAACTAACTACTCCGTGTAAGTCGCTATTGAAGCATTTACCAAAAAAAAAAAGGCAAGGAACAATTCTTCATGTTGGTAGGGAGGAATTTTTACTATGTTTTTAGCACTGTATTTATGTTTGTGTGTCTATTGAATGGCGTCTGTGGACTAGGCATTTAATGACTGCACCCATTTGTGCATAATTTATCACCTCCTACTAAACCAGCACTTTTGATGCTGAAGGAGAAATTGGGAGAAGAATCAGATATACATTAGCGTAATGGACGCAGTTGTTAATTCGTTACGATTGACCATTCTGTATCACTCAAAATTTTCATTATGATTCATGCTTTATAAATACGCATGAAATAAATCGGAATTAGACCAACAAACGAATTGTGTTTTCGGTAACGGCCATCATGGAAACCGATAGGCCTCATCAGTTGTATGCATGCCACATTTCTTAACTTCAGACATGAAGTTGCGGGTGTTCTAGACGGCAGCTATTTTAAATAATCGCGAGATTTCTACAATGCTGAGATTCATGAGATTAGTGTAATAAAAAGAATGGTGGTTACTCTCTAGAAATAGAAATTGTGAATTTTCTCAGAGATTTCAGCTCCTACTAGGAACTATTGATAGCTTTTACCTACTATATCAATATTAATGATAACATTAACACTAACGTAGTCATGCCATCAACAATCACCCATAAACGGGAATGATCTGGGGAGCACAAATTGGCATTAAACCCCAAATAAGCTGAGGTTGTAGTCGAAATCACAATGTTTAACTTTTTATTTATTGCCTACTAGAATTTTTCTCTACAGGGTATGATCTGAAATACAAACATTACGAGGTTGCGATATTTCCAAAACTTAGACCCCAGGCCAAATTCGAACCCACGATTACCCCTTCCAGATGATCACATATTACCCTTTGGGCCACTGATGCTCTTGCTTTGCGTTTGTCTCAGCCAATTTTCTACCTAACGGCGGCATCGTCAGCAATCACCGATCAACGGGAATAATGTGGGAATCGTCACCCGTAATTATCATTAACACTGGCATTGGCATTAACGATAACATTAATATTAGCAGTTCTCAGGCTCGACTTTCTATTAACTTCGGCATTGGATTATAAATCTGTCGTTTTCTTTCTCAGCAATCGCGAGGTTTTTAAACAGCGTACGTTTACTTTCATGCAATAACACGCATACAACACAACGGTAGCCGACGTTTAGGCAGAATTGCCTTCATCAGAGCCGCTTTTTCGTTTTCGTTTCGCAGGGTCGTCAGCCATATGCGACTCTGAGTGGCTGTTCTTCCTCGGTGGAAGACAGGTGAAAAAAAAGCGGCTTTGAAGAAGGCGATTCTCCCAAAGTGTCAGCTATCGTTGTGTTGTATGTGTGTTATTGTATGGAAGTAAACCTATGCTGTTTAACCACCTCGCGATTGCTGTGAAAGAAAAAGACATTAATATCAGCGTTAAATACTGATATTAAATCAAAGTTAGGCAGAGATTTCCCGAACGTGGAGTTCATATGTGGAAAAATCTAACTTCAGTTGAAACTCCAAAAATAATGCTCATGAGAGCTGGATTGGTTTCTGATGATTTGTGATTCACGTTTGATGTAAATAATATGTGAGAATGCTCGAGTTATGGGTGCTTACATACGGAAGTCAACATAACAACTAACCTAATGTCACAGCTGAGTACTAATAAATGGGAAATTTCGAGACCTTCCGAGAGAGTCGAGAGTAAAGGACATTCAACCTCTTACCCGCTTTTCCGACCTAGCGATTCTTCTAGTTGTAATTTACTCTCAAGTAGGGATAGTTAAGAGAGTAGTCAGTGTTGGCGGACATTCAATCGACAGGCTGATAGTAGGAGTATGTCGATCGCGAAGACGAGAGGATAAAACCGAAATTCTTAGCCGTGTCGACTATCGGAGATCAAAGATGTTACAAAATGCGCAAATATCTCAGAAATCTGGTGGTCCGCATATGTGGTGGATTGGCGCGACCTTAGGTGCTAACAAGAAGCATGGAAGAACACTAACCTAATGTGTATTCTTTTATTGGTAAGCTAACACTCGTTTGGTAGAAAGGTCTAATCAGCTAACTTTTTGACGCCTTCCTCAGAGCCGATGATCCGACTCGTTGATCCGCAATCGTTTCTACTTACGATGTGATGTCTTCTTCGTCGTATCAGTCGAATCTCCTTCTTTGGAGCACCACTCGATGAAGGCCACTTCTCCCGGCGATGATGTTTAATACAGAACGGTTGTTGATGATAGTGATTGCCAGTTGATAATCGTTTCCTTTTCTGCTGACAATGCATCCTGCAGCAATCAGCACCATTACCATGGCAGCTAGCGAATCAGTACTTCAAAAACACCTATATCAATATTGAGTAGTTATGCCGAGGCTAAAGGAAAGTCGTTTTGTGAAATAATAACTCAATAGCAGGGTTTTCTTAAAAAGTCGGCAGAAGGAAACACGGTGAAAAAACAACGCACGAGTCTTTTGAGGCATTTGTTTGCTCAACGTAGCTAGAAGAACAGTTTTGTAAAATATGTGAGCACTGAAGGCGGGCCGAACAGTTTAGTCCATTGTCGTTTTCGTTAGAAGGTTAAACTCGCCCCACAATGCTCATTTCCAAGAAGTATGGGGATTTGGCTTTACGGCGGTAACGCTTAAGAGTAATCGTCCATGAATATGTGACGCTCTTTCTTCACTTTGGTGATATTGTATCGCCCATACTCCGCCGGCAAGTGGAATGACGACTGGTAGGTGAAAAAGTTGTATCGCTGTTATACAATACGAGTGTTTCACTCAACAAGCTCGTCTGCATAGAACACAGCTACAATTTCCCTAATTAGGTAGGTTATTAATGCATTGGTCTTCATATTATTCAGCGCCACATTTTTCCGACTAATGTTAAGGCAAAACTTGGGTCTTTTTCCATGTAGACTTCCGTAATCCTTGATTTTTTTTGGATACATGTAACTGAATTCTTCACAAAATTCAGCTTAATCTATGGGCTGGGCTCAATTTAATTCCTTACGCTTCAGGATTAATTTCACCGAAAACTTACAGTGTAACGCTCTGTTTGCTAATCGAGTGGTAGTTGGTAGGATCAATCCTTGTGGAAAAATGAGTTATTTGGAGTGGATTTGTTGTTTTTATGCTGCTATACGTTGTCTACTGGCAGCGTAAAGCATCAAACCAATAGATTAAATCTCTATATAAATAATGCAACAACAGCAACATAACTACATTAGCAGTAACAGTATATGGAATGAGTATTTTTCTATGTAATTTGAAATGGGCTGAGATATAGTTCAAAGAAGAGCATCCCAAAAGGTCAATGGGCGAAAGCAAGGCTGTAGCCGGTGTAGCTTCAACAAAAAAAAAAGAGGTTCTTCGCTGCTCAATAGAAGAAGAATGCACTTGTAATAATCAACATGGTGGAGAACGTTATCTATTTGGTAGGAAATGCTCAATATTTGCCTGCGTAGTAAAAAAGTACACTATGCCAATTGCACCACTTGCTGCATTCCACTTGTGGACATGACGTCTGATGTGAAAGCAAATCGCGTAGAAGTGAGTGGTGAACGGAAGAGCCCAGCTGTAATGATGTCTGATCCAGAAGTTGGGAATCTCTCTGTGGATTATACACTTTTGTGGATACACTTTTTCACCTATTCTTGCTGGCCTTCTACTTTTCTTTTACAAGTTCCATTCTTCTCCTGCATCCTACGATGATGGAGAGCGGTGTTGTAGGTTCCTTAACGAAAAATTGCTAGTGTAACACAACGACAATGGATCCGCAATAGTGACGTATTTCAAGATATCACTGCCTCGTTCTGGGAGTGAATGTAGTGCAGTACCGTTGGCTCAGTGCCCTCGCTGCGTGGCCGTGTTAAGGGCGCAGCCAACGGCATTGATACTCACCAGGAGAGGCGAGATCCTCGATATAGCGCCGAGGCAGGGCGAATCGAAAAGGCAAATGAGGACGAGATCGATACGCATTCCTTCTCCTCGTCCGGCTGCCTCGCCAGTCATTTCGCGAATGCTCCCAGAGATAATGGTCCTCCAACACCAATGATAGTCAACAAAATCGCTCAGTCTGCTCGTGACGCATTATAATGTAGTTACTCTTATCCAGCTACGATGATGATCTCTTTCTTTTACGACATCGACAACTGGAAAATCCCTCTTATTCCAATTTTTTACAAGTACGTGATGTAACTTATTTTTTCTGCTTTCTACGCATTACTTCTTCAGAGCTAGATGTCCATTATATTTAAAATTGTAAATTTCAAGTTGTGGCATTCAACATTCCGATCGCATTATGGTAGTTTTACGTCAACTAACCAACTTTAAAAAAATTGGCTTTTCTTGCAGTGTTCTTCGAGAAGTTGTAAAAAAAAATTTCTGCCAATGTGTTGTTGTCCCACACTCCCCTTTTTTGTGACTATAGGAATAAATCAATGACCTTTCTTATTCCACACTTGACATCGTTAAATATTCGAACACTCACGATCAATCTCATCGTTGCGGATTCAACACTGCTTTACTAACACCTCTCGCCGACATCAATTCTGTGCTTGAATGTTAACGATTTTGCCCGGTCTTGCATTAATTCTATCGATGTCACAAGGTTACAGTAAGTGAAGAGAAAAAGTTATTTGTCATTCTTCGTTTTATTTTCTCCATTTTATACTATTTATTCGTTTTAAATACACTTCCGGTGGTATTCGCCCCTGTCGTGTACTTTTTAATGGTTGGGCATTCCTTTTTGCTAGAGTATTGGGTGTCTTTATCGTGAACAACCCATACTTGCGTTTAACAAGCTGCAATTCGTGTTGATTCACCTGTGTTGAATGCACGATCCTGATCCTTTCCCTTTCATCTCTACCTGCATAATACAAAAATCGTCCATAAGATTGCATGCTAGAGCTCGAATGTCCGCTAAGGATCCATAGTTCTTTTCCTCCATCATGTGCTTCATTTAGGTTGATTATCGCGTTGCTTTTGATTGCTCTGAGTCGACGACACCTCACTGTCCTCGAAAAACCACTTTCATTCGATTCCTTCCTCTTTGAAGTAGTTAGCATGCCATCGTCAAGACACTTTGGTGTGGTGGTGAACTATCTGAATACATTAGCAATATGTAGCAACTGTTCGAAAGGCCGAGTGCTGCAATCATTACTGGCGTGTGTGCTTATCATGCATTTTGAGCAGACTGTTCCACGTAATCCATCAGATCTGACGTAGAGAATAGATTCTAACAAGGCTTCATTTCAATTTCAAGGCACTACCGAGAAGATGAAGAGAAAGAATTTTCTAGAGTTGACCATCCACACTTTTTGTGCAGTTCTTGCATGTCTTGAAAATATAGGCAATCTTTTCTACTTAATCTCTCAAGAGGTGGACAGAGTCGGGTTTATTTTGACTGTTTATCTTGACATACATCATCGTTTTTACTATAATCCATCATGCTGTAATCACTTTCTTATCTGCCTACGTAGTGTATATAACGTATACGCGTACGTATCTACG
>MQTX01000121.1:55257-120427 GCA_009735665.1 Angiostrongylus cantonensis | reverse complement strand
CCAACCAACCTGGCCGCTAGCACTCACGTTCGAAAGTTGATTCATTTAGTCAAATTTTATTGGAAATTATTTTTCTAACCTCTTTCCTACAATGTCCACCAATTAAATAACATTATTGCAAGTTATTTTTATAAACGAGAATAATTCGTTCATGTCTATCGGATCACGTAATAGATTTCCTTGTTTATTTACTTACAATCACTGTTGTTTTACCCACTTACTCGGACGGTCCATCTTCACGAGTTGTGTGAACCCCAGTACATCATTTTTCATTAGTTTCTTTCCCTCGAAATGGTCGTCCATAGTGGTGGTTTTATTCGAGTGTGGTGGTGGGTGCGAGTCTCATAATAACATGATCTGTAAAACAACTGCAGCTGCGAGTATAGCTGATTGACTTAGGAACACGCCCTTTCGACTTGTAGGCGGCAGTCCTAGGGGACGCCTGCATCCTCGATGATCCACTCTGCAGTTCTTTCCGGCCATTCGTCGTACGTTCTTATCATTATATGGCTTGCGAATCTATGTTTCGCTGTCAATATGTGTTCTCCAGAGTCTCAAAGATTAGACAGATTTTGAAGATCTGAGCTTCCTATTTCGGCTAGATATTGAGTGTCCCGGTTATATTTCGGAAGACATCATTCAAGCACTCTGTGAATAGTGCACAGTATTATTAAGGTGGTTCAAGTATTATCACACGTCTTTGGAGCATAACAGAGCTCTGGGAGGACCGTTGAATCGAAAAGATGAGCGCGAATTTTTGAAACCTTCCTTCTTTGGCTGGTGACTTCTTTGAGAAGCCCGAGTGCGACCCATTCGGTCTTCTGCTGCTCTCCTGCTTCAGTCTAATTCTGCATCTATCCTTTTCTTCATGTTCACTTATCGCCTAAGGTGTACGCACAAGGTGGCTTGTGAAATCAGAGAACCATCCAGTTTGATCCGATCGCCATCGCGCCATGGATTTTTCATGAGCTGGGTGTTTATCCTATTTATGCGCAGTCCAATCTTTTTTTCCCTCTTCATTGAGCTTTTCAATCATCGACTCTTCATCACCGGTATTTCTCGAGAAGATGACGTCGTCGGCGAAACAAAGGAATTTCCCATCAACGCGTTTGCCTTTCTCATCTCAGTGGAGTGACTTCTTTACCACTCTACCATGGCAGTAAATAGCTTTGGCGATATTATGTCACCTTGTCGAAGCCCTTTTTCTATTGGTGTGGTAAGGGGTCGATGAAGAGCTGTATTTTCATAGTGCGCTTCCAATAACAGTGAGATGGACTATTGTTGTACTATGGAGTAACTACCACGTCAAGTCTTCTATTGGGTACTTCTTACTTGATTTGCTGCTGATCATGTTCGTATAAATGTGCAGCGAAAACTGGCAGATAAGATAAAATTTACCTAAGAAAACAACCGTGGGCGAAGGTATTATTGAATATCACCATGTGCCTAGGATCGAGCGGAGAAAAAGCATGTTCATCAAAGCATTCATCTTTGTGAGTTTCCGAATCTTGACATTCGTTTACTATCTGTGGGGTATAGTGCAGGGTGTGCAATCTGTTACTGTAATAGTTGAAAAAACAGACCATTGGGTGTATCGTCTGTAGAGTGAGTGAACTCCTCGAGAGCACCGGTGAACGAATCTCTGCCATTATTTTAAAGCTTAGGCGACAATATGTCACGAAAGTTATTCAAATGGAATATTTTAATAATACTCGATCTGACCGTGGTCGTAATCACTTTAGCACCACAATTTTTTTCTGGACTTTTAACGATTTTTCTGGAATATTCAAATAATATTAATGCTAGAATTTTTATAACATTATGGAGGTGTTTTATGTAAAATTACGTGAATGTGTAAGTAATTATTGCTAACCAAGTTTATGCATTGAAATGCTTTTCATACTTTAAATTCTTATAGAGCATGGTCAGAGTTTTGTTGCCTCAATCAGGGAAATATTAGCGTTGATTTGGCGCAACGGTCGGAGGCGCGCTGTAATATACACGTGGAATCGGTTCCTGCACCCATGGCTCACCAAGCCTTCCATCCCTCCTGGGTCGGCAGATTGATACCAGACTTGTTTGGGAGGGTTACAGCACTTCCTCGATACATCGGTTGGCCACCGCCGGTCATTGTAAAGGCTATACATGCATTCAATCACTCCAACGATGATTATTAATGCAGCCGAATGCATGGCGCATCCTTCAGGGATTGATCAAAGCCGACAGCTTTATCCTCTATCTTTTTTTATCAAATCTTAGCTCTCTTGAAGTCTCAAATACGTATCATTATGCAGAATCATCTGAATAGAGACGAATAATAGAACGTCGATTCACTAAAAACGCTTTGATATCAATCATTTTCGCACTTTTTACAACTCGGTACGTGTTGAATGGGAACACAATGGTATTTCATTTTCCGATTCGTCTTCAACCGCAAGATCGATGTGACTTGCTTTTTCTTTTACATGACCCGACATCACATATTGTGCAAATGCCAACACTTTCCTTTCATTCTATTCATTCTCTTTATCTATTCGCTGTGGACATCGAACGGTAAGCAAGGTAAAATAAGTGGGCCTCATTTCGCTGACCCCGAAAACCCTCCATTATGGAAGCGTTGTGTGGGACGAGTTCGAGGAGGCTGCTAAAATTTCAGTGGCATTCTAGGCTACTTAAATATTAAAGGCCTAGGGTGACGATCTGTACCTGCAATGCACGCTTACCTGCATCTGAGTCGCCGATAGAGGACTTGATGGTATAGGCAAGAAGGACAAGCCGTCTACGCCGCCGTCATCGGACTGGCTGCGACGAGAAGATGGCACTCATTCAATACCGTCTGGGCACCGGAAAACAGTTGTTTCTTGGAACATTTGGTCATGAAAATCAATTCACTTTAGCCATGAACATCGATTCGTTCGATCAACTAACCAGCCAAATCGGACGATTACGGCCAAGGAGGCGTAGATCAATACCGGCCTAAACAATCTTAATCGTTAACGCACCGACACCAAGCTATGACGGAGAAGAAGTCGAAGCGATCTATATGAACTTGGGGAAGTTTTACAGAGAAGTCCATATATTCTTTAAAGTCATCATTTGAGAAATTAATGCTAAGATTGGACGCAGAAGAACGTCTGAAGAAAATCTGAAAAACGTAACATACCAAACGACCCACGGATTAGAAGGGAAGGAACAGGCTGAGCGGCTGTCTGGTTTTATCATGATGACTAAGACCATTCATGGTAACTCGCAACTCCAGAAGCCCCATTCTCAACACTAGGCATAGGAGTCTCGCAATGGAGAATATAATAACGAAATAGGTCACGTGATCGAAGGTTTGACTTAGCCGATGTCGCTGTGGTAACAAAATTCTACGCGGGATCAGTCCACCCTCTCCTTCGCATAACTTTCCATTTCTCGCGGATAGGAAAGAAAAAGGTGAAGTACAAAGAACGAAGTTCTCAAATTAGCCATAGTCTAAGGTTTGTTTAAATCATTAGTCGGCTATTGGGATGGTGCCAGTGATAACTTCGACGCGAAACACGAGCGGCTTAACCAAAATCTTCGCGTTATCGCTGTGAAAGATGAGAATGTGAACGTCATCAAGAGACCTCTGTCTCAAGATAAGGCTGAGTTGATGCGCCAACATGGAATTGTACGAGCCACAAGCAATCACGAACTCACGTCCGAACTTGGAAAACGGTGCAGACAACCGATAGGAAAAGATCTTCGAGAGAGGAGCAGCAGTTATGGTCGAAACTGTTAAACCTGTTAAAACCATTCGCGAAGCCCATCGAAGCTTGTCCAATTGAAAAACAAGGTTAGTTTTCAATAGCTACGTCCTCCTCTCCTCATGTGACATTAACGGGGATGGATTTGCCCTTTCACCCGATTTCCTTTCCGAAATCCGACATTCTGTTTCGTTAGTGAAGAATCGAATAGCACGTGGTCCGGTCATGATAAGATCTACTCATCTGAGGAACCTTCCGCACCTCCTCATCAATACACTGACTTGGCTTTTCATACATTGCCTGTCGTATTTTAAGGTTCCCATACAATTGAAGACCAGCAGTACCGTGTTATTGTTCAAGAAGAGTGACCTCCTTGGTATCGGTAGCCATCGCCCAATCTGCTTACTGTCTGTCGTCTACAAACTTTCGCTCGATTCATTTTACACACCAATGACAGAACGCTGGACGAACGGCAACCATGTAAGCAAACAGGATTTCGAAAAGGATGCAATATGATAGACCACATCTATACGATGACAAGGCTCACTGAAGCATCGGGCAGGTAAAAGAGACATCTCTATCTCATTTTCATCGGCTTGGTTGAGGTAGAAGCAACCATGGATGATCTAGAAAGCTAGGACGACCTTACTCAGTGTATGTTCTTTTTGAACTATATAAAAATTTCACAATTAAGGTGTCATCGTTTTACAACGACAATGATATCAAATTAAAAAGCTGGGTTAGGCGAAGCGATACCACTTCCTAGAAATCATTCTGCCGCTCTCCAGAACATAATGCGAACTTCTAGTGGAACAACGAAGGAATGAAAATCGGTGGTCGCCAATTACACCATCCTCGATTTGCTGATGATATGTTTCTCAGAACATCAAGCATTAGCTACGTAAAACGAATGAAAGCGGGCTTTGACAATGCTAGTGGTTTTGACTGGTTCCCTGCTAAATCTCGCAAAGAAGATGTTACTAAGGAATGGATTGGTTTCATGTGTTCCATTCACGCTCAACAGTACGAATATCTTTGAGTGCTGCAGCTAGCCTACGAATATCTTTGAATGCTGCAGCTAGCCTATCTAGATTAGTAAATCAACATGATAAACGACTTAGCTCTAGAGTCGGGCGAGAGGAAATGAGCGGCTTGGGGAGCTTTCAAGAGCACCGAGGATGGAATGAAAAGAACAAAGAACACCCGACGCCGTACCCACCTTTTCCACCCCACTCTTCCTGCCTTAACGTATGTGTTTTGAACCTGGGCGCTACCTAAACAGAATGAAGTGTCACTCAACTTTATTGAACGCACAGTCAAAAAATCGACGGGAGGAGCATCCCACGTCACTTAATTACGAGAGGAGTCCGAAGCTCTGATCTATGTCTACGGTAAAAAAATTAAAGATGCCGTTCTACACGCCAATTTGCCGAAAATATGTTGGGGCGGACACGTGATGCGTATGTATGGAAATCGATTGAGCAAACAGGAGCCATTAGTGACTGGACTTGGGATGTCAAACGTAGTGCAAAAATACCACCTACCCAATGGTCGCAGTTCTTCAAGAAAGCCCAAGAAGAATGATATGACACCGAACGGGTCTTTACAGTCAGGAGAACTCACTGAGACATTCTTGCACACGATAGGTATAAATGGCAGGTTTACTGGCGACCGCTCGAATTTTTTGACGATGGGTGGGCAACAGATGACGCAGATTATGCGTCGTCTCTCATTGGTCATCTATGAAGGTGATCCGATTTTCCTTTGAGTTCAGCTGCCGTTTTAAGAATTTTCCTTTCTCATTAATGTATATTGGTAATCATCTTCTCCTTGGAATCTTTTTTTCTACTGGAGAGTTTCTAGACGTCCATCACTGGCGATAATTACATCGCAGGTTGCCTTTTTCGACATCAAATCTGATTTCCCGCGGGTATGAGAAGATCATCGAACCCGATGCTAAGGAGATTCAGTGAAATGCGTGCGTTGTTAAACGAATTTGCTAACCACTGCTCTTCCTGTGATCTTAGATTGGAATTTATGGCTCTGTGAACTTCAAATTCTTAACAGTTAAAAACTTTTATTTTAGTTCATTGATAAATATACACGACGTTACTACAAATCCTTATTGGGAATAAAGTTTCAGGGCCATCGCCCTTTTCAGAGCCACTATGATTCGAGTTGTTTGCCAACAGCAGCAGTGTTTCCTGCCATCTTGGTTCTTGTAGTCGTTCCATCGAGTCGAATCGGGTGAGGAGGAGACCATACGAATAATGTGGCTTCATCCAGCACTGCACTTTTATACAACACGGTTCCCGGCACTGAAATCAGGTGACCTCGCGTCCCCACTCAGATGTTGCCCAGGGTAGTGACATCCAGATGTTTTCATCTTCACTATGGCATTTCATGCTGTTACCGTCGAAATAATATAAGCCGAAGCATAGCGAAGTATTGCTTAAAAACAAATAGTTGGACCTACTTGTGTAACCGAAACTCTTTATGGATCACAGCGAACCGAGTGAAAGAAATGCTGAGGTGCACTTATTCCGTGAAGGCGATTCATAATAGATAGGTTCACTAGTTTAATTGACATGTGTTTTCAGGTCTCGAAATAGTTTGTAAATTTATTAGTTATATGTAGAAATATGCGATCATAAAAGTTTCTAATTTGGTGAGCAATGGCGGAATCGTTTCGGCTGAAATTGCTGACAAATTGCTGCGGAAATGGAGGGGTCAATGTCAGTGGTTATATAACGCATAAAATTGCAAGGAGGGCAAAATTCGTCAAACGAAGAAGTTTTGAGAAGACGGGCCATTTTGATAGCACAATCCCAGCACTTCTTGCCTTCCACTCGTTTTCCTCGCATTCATTGCCTACAAAGGTCATCGAACATTTCACGTTTTGTTTCTGGTGCTGCTTGAGAACTTTGTCATCTTTATGAATATCGTACAATGCTGGTCGATTCGATCTTCTTTGCATTTTTGGGGATAAAGGCGATCAATTCCACGTGGATTGAATCAGGGGATTGGGAAGAGGTCGAACAAGCACCGTGGCATACCTAAATCTTCCATTTTTCCCTCTAACGTGCAAGAGTAGCTCGGTGGTTTCTGGTCGCTCGACGGAGTCGTTGATCGTCATATCTTTCTTCTAGAGTTTGACTATTGGGTCGGTGGTCTTCCTGTAGCACGTTTCAAATAATGTGGAATCCAGTCACTAATGACTGTTGCCTATCTGTTGTTGTTGATACGCGTTAACTTCGATCCCCCTTATCTTCGACAGTTTGGTGTATTGAACAGCATCTTTGATTTTTGATCGTTGGCGCAGGTCAGAGCTTCGGATCCTATCCCTTATCTGTGTGAAACGGAATACTCCTAGCATCGTCCTTTCGACTGCGCGTTCGATAACGTTGAGTGATCTTTCATCCTGCTTACGCAGCGACTAGGTTTCTGACGCATACGTTAGGACAGGAAGAGCCATTGAGTCGAAAAGGTGGGCACGGAGTCGGGTGTTCTTTGTTCTCTTCACTACATCCTCGATGCTCTTGAATTCTGCCCAAGCCGCTCGTTTCCTTCTGCTCAACTGTGGAGCTAAGTCGTTCATCATTGGTTTCCCGACCTAGACAGACATAACTGGAGCATTCGGAGATATTTGTTTCGCTAAGCGTGAATGGGGCATACGAAACCAATTCGTTTCTTATGAACATCATTTCTGTAAGGTTTCGTCGGAGACCAATGACTCGACAAGGTTTAACAGAGTCGGCAAGCATTCGCTCCGCTTGGCTAATGTTTGGTATTGTAAAAATGTTGTCATCAGCAAGGCCAAGATGATGTAATTGCCCAACATCGGTTTTCACTCCCATGTTGTCCCATTCTAATGTTCGCATGACGTTTTCTAGGGTGGCGGTGAATAATTTTAGTGAGATTATATCGCCTTGCCTAACCCCTCATTTTTGACGTCGATGTTAATATAATTGTAGAATGGTGATATCTTGGTTGTGAAATTTTTATACAGTTCACGAAGAATCTTTATATGCTGAGTACAGATTCTTCGACTCTCCAGGGCATCCATGATTGCTTCCATCTGAACTGATTCAAAATCCTCTAAATGGATGGAAGTGACACAGGGCGGTCTCTTGTAATCTGGCGATACTTCAATGAGTTTTATTATTGTGTGGATGTGGTCGATTGCAGTGAATCCTTTTCGAAGCCCTCCTTGGTCAAATGACTGTCCTTTGTCCAGTGTTCTGTCATTAGAATGACTAGAGTGAAAAGTTTATAGCTGAAAAATAGTAAGCAGAGTGGGTGATAGTTGTCTATAGCGTGGAGTTCACCCTTCTTGAACAACAGCACGGTCTTGTCGGTCTTCCACTGAGTAGGGATCTTGCCTTCAGGCAGGTAACTTGTGAAGAGCCGAGCCAGTATGTTTACGAGCTGACGGAGGCTTCTTAAGGTGTTCAGATATTATCCTGTCTAGAGCTGGTGTTGTTTGATTTTTTTACTGGCGAAATAGAATTTCGGAGGGGAAAACCTGTGGTACCACACATCCATCCTGTTTTATTTCATACGGCGGCAGGAGGACGTGCCTATTGAAGAGATCTGAGTAGTAATCGTGGATGATTTTCTCGATTGCTTTTCTGGAAGCTGGAGCTGTACCGTCTGGGCGTCGGAGTGCAGTCATCTTGCTTTTGTAATTGGAGAAGCTTCGGTGGGCTTTGCTGATGCTTCCCCCAGCATCTGAAGTTTCGACCACAACTGTTGCTCTTCTGTTTCTAAGATTTGCTTTTATCACTTGTCTGCATTGTTCTGCAAGTTCGGCCTTTAATTAGCAGTTGCCTGCAACTAATGCTATTCCACGCTGGCGTACCAGTTCGAGTGTTTCTGTAGACAAACGTGTCTTGGTGACTTACGAACGCTCACCTTTCATAGTTCTAACGCGAAGATGTTGGAGAGCCGGTTGTATTTCTCTCCGATGTTATCATGGGCAGCATCTTTTCAACAACCGACTAGTGAATTGGGTAAACTCGGTTAATGATGGCTCTGGAACTTCGTTTTTGAATACAGTGGGTTTTACTGCTTTCCGCGGGATAGGAAATCTTGCATGAAGGAGGCAATGGTCTGATCGTGTGTAGAATTTCGGGACAATAATGACATCGATTAAGCAAGACTTTCGATTTGCTGTGATGTGGTTTATTTCGTTGCGGTACTCTCAATTGGGAGGCTCCCACTGAAGTTACGAGTCATCGTAAATGGTCCTGGTCGTCATTACAAAATCGGACAGTCTCTCACCTTGCTCGCTGCATTCAAATCAGTGGGTCCCAATGTGACGCTCTTGTGATGTCCTTCTGGGTCAAATATAAGTACCCAGGATCGACTTTCTATTAACCTCGGCATTGGATTATGAATTCGTCGTTTTCTGTCTCAGCAATCGCGAGGTTGTTAAACAGCACACGTTTAATTCCATACAATAACACACATACAATACAATCTTAGCTGACGTTTCGGCAGAATCGCCTTTTTTTATACCTACTTATAGCTTGTTGAGTTCGGAACATTGGGGTTGAGTACACTCACGGGTAGCTTGTCAGTCTCTCCGACGTAAAGTTTATTTGTTGGAGTTGACTCTTAGCCGCTTTCCATATACTTACCTGATACGCTTTTGGTCTGCGATGAACCTCCTATCCGATACCTGGGGACTCGCCACGTTACCTCGCGACTAAGTGGCATAAAGTCCTTCTATGTGGGAGACTTACATTAAGTAATACTACTCATAATGAATTCATATTTCTTTCGAAATTGGGAGTTTGATCTATGAGCCAGTAAAAGTGACACATTGTTGTCGTGACTAACCACCTCGTTCGTGTCCTTTTCGCCCACGACATGACCTGTTAACATTGCCTGGACTTTATTGGTTCCAGTTGTTCTTCGAATGAGAGTGATGACATCATAGAGGCTGGAGCGTCCTTCTGTGACATGGACTACGACTTTGCCGATTCGAGTGTGAGGACTTTTCCTTCTTTTTGTGACTATGCTGCAATTCCATTAGGTGACCACTTCACATCACACCTAATTTGCTCAACGTTTAGACAGTGTTAAAACGAGCTGAGGTTCTTCAAGATTCCGGATATCAATCGGTGCTGGAAAGATCTACCCATCCGTTTTCAGCTAGTATAGTCGAAGATGTTCTAAGTGAAGGCGACGAAACCGGTGATGAGGATTGGGGTGAGATTTCTTAATGATTTCATCGGAAAAGAATACATAAAAATAACGCAGTGATTTTAATGATGCTGAGATATTTGGAAAACTCCAGACCGCAGGTGTTTGCGGTGGGGATCGAACACGCTATTGTCCTTTCCGGAGAGGGGTTTGGCCTGTCTCTCAGGTGGCTTACTGATGGCAAAGATCGATAGAACTAGCTGAGAAACAGGAGAAACGATGGACCCACATGGTGTGGTGGTGAACGCTTTATTCTCGGAAAAGGGCAATATCGTTCTCCACGGCAGGCACCTGCAGTCCGGAGTTTTGCTAATATCTCAGCGTCATTGAACTTATATTTCACAATATACCCTGCCATTAAAAAGAGTAGGCGGTAAATAATTGGTTAAAACAGTGATTTTGCTTCTTTGTCAAGTCGGAGACCACAAATCGCTATTTAGCAACAATCCTGGTTTGGTACGTGTTATCACAATTTCCTTGTATGAAACTCTGAACTTATGATAAATCAAAGCAAGCTGTGTTTGTATTCAGGGAATATTGACTAAGTTTCTATGCACGCTTTCGCTCTGGCAGGAACCACTCTTGCCGACGAAGCCTATTGTCCAGAAGTGGATGTTTCTAAGACAGTAACCAATAATAATCAATAAATCAGTAATCAGTAATCCCTCATTAACGATTATGAGCGTCTAATGATGCGTGTTGTAATGCTTTATAACAATCATATTTTTCTGTCATCAATTCAGTATCACACAAAACCAATAAACGGGATATCGAAGGTCTTGCAAAAAATAACTCGTTTCAATGCATTGAGTGGAGTCGTTGGAAATAGTTGAATAGTAAATGTTACTATGAATATCGGGTGGACGTTGATACTTTGCTAGTGATAGAGTGCTTTGAAAAGATGACAAGTGAGGTAGAAAATATATTGTTTGGATTACTAAATTATTAAGCTACCATGAAGTTGTACAAATTTAACCTTGTATTAGCTTATAAATTTTACAAAGCAATAATTGCTTATCCAAATTTTAAATACCGTTTGGCGTGAAAAATATTTGATTTTTTTGTTTTCTTCTTCAGTCACTGTGCAGATGGATTTTTAAAATTTCACAGTCGCAGAATCTAGGAATCGGTTTTTCAAGCCCCATAAAGCGATTTCGTAAATGAACCAGTTTTTAAATTTGAACACTCCTGATTCATTCAGGTTATGCCACTTGAGTGAATTTTCAGAGGAAATTAAAATTTATAGACGGGTTCCTGACTGTGGGTGAGGATCGGATACGAATTAAAGACATGTCGGATATCCTCGCGTCTCGTTATGCTTTCCTTACAAGTACGTTCAATACCTTCCATAAAATCTTGTAAAACACTGAAGTTAATTCCATTTCTTTTTCTTATGGATATCAGGGTGGTAGTATTTGGGACCACTTTTTGTCATTTTACTTGGTTCCGTGAGAATAAGATATAAATTATTGTGTTTTAGGTGCACGTACTAACGAGGGCCTTTGCATAGTAACATTTCCTGATTCGCGAACGATATTGTCGTTCCAAGATTACCAGACACTTATTATCTACTTATTACAAGTTTTACCGTTAGTACTTTGCACATTGATTTCTTTTTAAGATTACTTGCTTGGCTTAAATTGAAATTCACTCATAAGCCTTAATTTACCTGCTCACTGTATGCAAGTCAATATGCGGTGTTTGTTTCATCTCAAAACAGTGTATTTACGGCTTTTCGCTTTCATATGAGTGAAGTGGCAAGATTAGTCCACATACTGATAATAGCTGCTAAAATCATGCTGTCATAATATATAAAAATTTATTTAAGACCAGAAGACAGCAATAAAGGATTTGTTGTCGTTGTGGATCGGCGAAGTGACAAATGGTCTTCCGTCAGAACGCTTTTTCTTCAAATCACTGTAAGCTGTACATACATGTCGTTCTATTCATCGTTTCCTCGCCTGAAGCTTGCGTGAAGTGTTCCTTATTTTATATCGTTGTTCTTTAGTGAAGAGTTCGCCAAAATATTCTAATTTTTTTGCGATTTGATTGCCGTCAACATGCCGTTCTACATGAAACAAATGTGAAAGGAGGACTCGTTAAGATTTGAATTCTTGCGCTTTTGAAAAAAAAAGAACTATGGGAAACGTCAGCTTGTACGTAAATAAAGAAATAAAATAACACCTCGTGTTTGCTGAACAGAAGTAAAAAGAATTATTTCATCAATGCCGAGGTTAATAGAAAGTCGTACGTGGGAGTTACTATGGGAACAAAATTTTCATCCGCGGCTTCTCGATGTAGCCCCAAAATATTAAGTTGTTCTCAAACGAGTATAGGATTTTAAACCTCTGTCTTTAATTTGGGATATTTTAGCTCAAAAAACTTCACTAATCGAATCAAAGGCAGTTGGGTTTTACGCGCGCCCACTTAAAAATGCGTTTGTTTATTCCGATTGCGTAAAACTGAAGTTCTGGAGGCCATACGTTGGAGGCAGTTTCTGCTTCGGTTTGGTTTCTTTAGTACTTCTCGCAATGGAGGTGTCGAGAAGCTTGAAGAAGTGGTATTCGGCAAGCGAGAGGTCTGGCTAATGCAATGCATAAGGCAAAGTTTCGTAACAGTTGCAGCGTCTGTGCTGTGACGTATTTCAATTTCCTAAGTCATCCATTTTCAACCTTCTTCTAAAATCGAGTTTTCCGTCAGTGCTTTGAAATAGCTAAGAATTCCTTCCACGAAGGTTTTCAATCCATTGCCGTCGGTAATGGAACGACGTCCACGATCTTCCTCGCTGAATTCGCCACGACAAAAATTTTCAAACCAACGTCTCATTGCGCGTTCGGTTGGGGGATTTCTCACTTTTTTCTAAAGAGTTCCATTAAATTTGTTCTCATCTTACATGTGACTCATTGAACAACATTCTTTTATGGTCATGAGATTTTACAGCTTATTTTTAATGGAGATGTCGCATAATTCAGTAATGCTGACTAAGAGTGCAGTTCCTAGTATGCCCACTTATTACCTCTCGACCTGAACTGTGTTCAGTAACTTAACTTGCAGTCGTTCTTTCCTGGGACGATTCGAGTTGTTTTTCTTCTCAAACCAGAAGGTGTGCTACAACGAGCGCTCGAAGTCGGATATCGGGCGATAGCCGAAAACTGCTCGTTCAAGGTGAGTGCTGTCTTACACGGTTAAGGTTCTTATCTGCCAGTATTTCTCTGGGACTGAAAAATTCTTGAACGTTGCTTAGTAAACTGCTGAACACCACTGAATACTTTAAAATACCTTTGGTTTCTTAACAATCTTTTATAAAACACTGTCCTTAACTCAATGCACCGTTTTAGTGAAACTTTAATGGAACAGAAATTCTTTTTTCTCTAACGTGGGTCCTTTGTTTGCCGAAGGGGCATCAATAATGGCATCAGTTCATTCGAAGAAACGGAAATCCGAAAGAGCGTTGCAGGTGATCATGTGCGATTCTTCTGTTGAATTAAGACGGTTTCTGAAGGCAGAACAGCTCACGATGGACATCGGTGGCCTTATCAAATACAACCATCTAGAATGGGTTCAACATAGAATGGTTGAGTTGGAAAAAAAATTTCTTAGACGTTTAATACTTTAGTAAAAAAATCAGAAGAAAAAAGGTTACGATCAAGAGTAGGTGTACTGTTTTAGAGTGCTGAAGCGACAAAAACAACCTAATTTTACAGAAATTTTCTCTAAAACGAATTGACGAAGTTCATCAACATGCTGTTGGATTTCCGTAGGGAGACGATATTTAGTTATTTTCAAGAAATTATTTCGTTTAGCCTGGAAAAGACATGACATCCTTTTTGAAGACTTTCTTACTTATTCTTTTAAGTCTCATGAATCCTTCATCTGGCACAAGTTTCTTTTTTCAGACATTTGTTATAGGACATTGAACGTATGAAGTCATCAGCATCAGCAATCGCACAATCCCTTTGCGATTTTGGGCGAGTTCTTCGTGAAACCGAATTGCCAAACGATGTCGAATCTACAGCCAGAATTCTCCAGATTCAAACAGCCGAACGAGATGCAATAAAGGTATATATAAGGGATATAATATGCATTCCACTTCATGAACCATCGTTAGAGATGGCTGAATGCATGTATGGCTCGTACAATGACTTACGGGTAGCGTATCGATTTATGAAGTCAGTGCTTCCATATTTCTATAGGCCACAAGTTACGCAAGCCTTCTATCCCTCAAGGGTCGCCAAATTAGCACCAATCTTTAATGCAGTACCGACTTGATGTATCGATAGGCCACCACATAAATCTGCTAGGTTTCAATTTAGCAACTAATAACAGTACTTGATGGGCGGATTGTATGGCGCATCTCTTGGGGGTTGGTTGACGACGAACACCCTCACTGTTGTTTTTTGTTCCAAGTAGTAATCGTTGTACAGAACACTATCTACCGTTCTGCAGGAATGCCTTTGGCTTTCGTGTGCGTTCTCTACGAAACTCGCTGAATTGTGATGAAGTCACTTCATGGAATCGTGCAATAATCGTGCTAGGGCGTTGTCAGATCCTATCACATGCATTCCTTACCTGCTGCACATTGGAAAGGTCACCTGATCCAATGCTCTCAAGGCAAGTCTGGACCTCGGAGAGATAGCATTTTGATTGGGCCCACGCAGGATCAAATCACCCCTTTGCGTGTATTAGGCGCGCGTCACTATCCGCTGTGCTACTCGCTCCCCCTTATTTTAACCAGTTGCCAAGAATTAGTAAAATGGACAATTTTTCGGCGTTGACCACTCCCTAAGGGATGCGCAATACAGTCGACTTCATTAAGTATCGTTGGCGGTGATTGAATGCATATCTGACCTTTACAATGACTCGCAGTGGCCTACCGATGTATCGAGCCAGTGATGCTCTCCTCCTAGATAAGTTTGGTACCAAATTGCCGACTCCGGAGGGATGAAAGGCCTGGTGGGCCTATGAGCGCGAGAATCGATTCCACGGTGTGTCGCAGTGGCGGTTCAATCCACTGCGCCACACGCGCCCAAAAATTGGTTAGGAAATGCTAATGAATTGTTGCTAGTTTTATATTGTAAATTTCTTCTTCTTTATTCGTTTGCCATGTCTTATTTGAAAAGAGCTTCTGCTCAGGAGGAATTTCGAATATCAGTACGAAAGGGAATGGAGTTACTTGGGGCAGTGCGCCAGATCGAGTCGAAGCCCCGACATGAGTTGCTGAGTCCAACCCGGCTGCAGAACGTTACTGCTATCGAGCGAATGCTTGTACAGCTTGGTAAGAGCTCTTTATTTTAAAGTTATACTTCAACACTCATTTCTTGCTCGAAGATGTAGGCGATCAAATTGACATCAAGTAATGCTCGATGAGAGCCTTTGTATCTTCGGATATAAAACTCATATTTCCAAACAACGAAATTTCTTTTAGAAATTTTTGTCTTTAATACCAAATTGCGCCGACACGAGTCATATGTGATTCATTCGTCCCGAAGAAAAACGATCGCCATGAGTCATATATCACTCATTCCTTATTATTCTTTATTTTGCTGCGCACAGCTTTCTTGCCGCACTTTTTTACAATCACTGACTACATCAGTTATCCGAGAAAGGCTTAATTATTCTTCGCCCATGAGAAAAATTTTCACTGGTTTACCCGTCTGATTTCAATCTTTTATGATTAATTTAAATTTCAATTATGGGTAGGATTGTATGAGCAATCCATTTTGCAAGTACAGCATATGTGTGCAGTATTCGTCTGATGTGCTTGCACACTAAACTTCAGAACACAGAGACACTTTGTCGCTACGATAAGGAGACATTTATCAGGGAACCATGCATGGCCGTGTTTGTAGTATGCAGAAATACTAACGCTCAGCGTGAGCATTCATCACTGTGTCTTCACGAACTATGCCTTCTGAAGCTCTACAAAATCTGGAATTTTATACTCATAGTACTGCACGCTGTTGCATACCTTGCGCTTTGGAAAACTTCTACTTTACAATTTGCCGCTTTAACAATTGAGACTTTTTCATGCATATATATACGTGCATATGGTCTCCTGTGCGAGGATATTGACCTTAACTTCAAAATCGTCTCCGCTGTGCTTTTGCATCCTATGCGTGCCTATTGGGGTACTTTGTCTTACTTTTCGCTTGCTATCTAGGTGTTCTTTTATACGGATACACAAGGGTCTACCCGTTTCGCCAATATATTCATCTCCGCAATACTTGCAAGAGATCAGGTATATTGTACCTGAACTCATGCAATCACCGTCCCTGCCGGAAGGACAAATTACGCAATTTGTTGTTTCACATAAATGGTCATACAAGCGGTTACGAACTAATTGACGACGAAGGGTATTCGGTGGTATTTCAATTATCGCTACCGATTCCTCTAGTCTTGCCCTTTTAGGCATCGTTTTATAGCTATGCTTACTTCATCACTAATAAAGGGCAACATAAACGGGACCTTCTTTTGGCCAAGTGTTTCGTTTCGGCGCGTTGCTCTCCTTCTGAACTTATCTCGTGCGGTAACTACTTCGTAGCCACTGGAGATGGCTATTTGCGGAACCAAGTCGCGTGATTCTTCCCTTGGTTCCCTGGTTGTGCACACAGAGGTGGCTGTTCGAAACATTTTTCTCACAAGCGCCCTCTTTGTGTGTGGTGGATGGGAAGACAGGAAATGAACCAGGATGTTTTTGTTACTTGATTTTCGGTACCGCATTGTCATGTAACCGCTATTTGATAAATTGATTTGAACGTTAAGTAATGGAAACCAGGTCTTTTTCGGTCTCTCCGGAGAGAATCTGATATACTCAAACTGCTCATTCAACAATTCGAAGCACTTATCCATCTCCTCCTGAGTACAGAAGATCTGAAAAGGTTTTCGAATTTTCGTTGTAAGGTTATTTTGGCATTAGACCTAATAAAATTGCATATCAATGTTGACCCACCAACTATTCTCGTCCAAAGACGATCCTACAAAGCACAAAATGTTTGAAAATGATGATTGTTTTGTCATCTTTTGTCCAAAACCAAATGGAAGACCAGCAAGACCGTGTTGTTGTTCAAGAAGGGCGACCTACACTATATAGGCAACTATCGCCCAATCTGCTTGCTGTCTGTCGTCTACAAACTTTTCACTCGAGTCATCCTAAACAGGATTGACAGAACACTGGACGAAGGACAGCCACGTGAAAAAGCAGGGTTTCGAAAAGGATTTAGTACGATGGACCACATTCACACGTTAACAAGGCTCATTGAGATATCGCGAGAGTGCAAAAGACCGCTCTGTCTCACTTTCATTGACTTAGAGAAGACCTTTGATTCCATAGAGATAGAAGCAGTCTTGGAAGCCCTTGGTAGTCAAGAAGTCCTTACTCAGTACATAAAGATTCTCAGTGAGCTGTACAAAAATTTCACAACTAAGATTTCAGCATTCTACAGCGATATTAACGTTGACGTCAAAAGAGGAGTTAGGCAAGGCGACACAATCTCGCCAAAATTATTTACTGCCACCCTCCAGAACGTCATGCGAATATTGGAATGGGATAATATGGGAGTGAAAATCGATGGTGGGCAGCATCACCTTCGCTTTGCTGATGATAGCGTCCTTATAACACCAGACATTAGCCAGGCGGAACGTATGCTTGCGGACTTTGATAAAGCGCGTGAAAAGATTGGTCTTCGACTAAATCTAGAGAAAACGATGTTCATGAAGAACGGAATGGTTTCGTTTACCCCATTCACGCCTAACGGAGCGAATATATCCGAATGCTCCAGTTATGTCTATCTAGGTCGGAAAATCAATATGATGAACGACTTAGCTCCAGAGCTGAGCTGAAGGAAACGAGCGGCTTGGGGAGCTTTCAAGAGCATCGAGGATGTAGCGAATGGAACAAAGGACACCCGACTCCGTGCCCACCTTTCGACTCAACGGTTCTTCCTGCCTTAACGTATGCGTCATAAACCTGGTCGCTACGTAAGCAGGATGAAAGATCACTCAGCCTTATCGAACGCGCAGCCGAAATGACGAAACTAGGAGTATCCTGTTTCACACAAGTAAGGGATGGGACCCGAAGCTCCAACCTACGTCAACGATCGAAAATGAAAGATGTTGTTCTTTATGCCAAGCAGTCGAAGATAAGGTAGGCGGGACACATAATGCGTATGAATGATAACCGATGAACAAGAGCTGTTATTGACTGGATTCTTCGTGATGTGAAATGTACTGCAGGAAGACCACCGACCCGATGGTCAGAGTTCTTCGCGAAAAGCCTAGAAGAAAGATATGATGCTCGACGAGTCCCTAAAGCGAGCAGAATCCACTGGGCTACTTTTGTATGCGATAGGGAAAAATTGAGGATTTACTGGCGCCCTCTTGAGTCACTCGACGATCAACGGGACTACAGGTGATACAGGTGATCGGAGAGAAAGGGTCGTCCCGGCGATGTTAGATCGTGGCGACTGGTATCCAGCCACCTACTATCAGCGTGAACCCAAATACAGCCCTTGCACTGAGTGCAATGCCCCTTCGGAGCCATCTAGTGTAGACTCTCTCGATTCTGTCCAGTGTTCGGCGAATAGGCTTGGACTGGGCATTTGTGCGGTTCCGTGCATGAGAGTTCATTTTGCACGAATCCTGCCCAACGCAGAAGAGAGGTTTCTCGACCAAGCGAGAATGGTATTCAAGGAACAAACAATGTCCTCTAGCAAGGAGGCTTGCATTAGGACGTTCAGACGAAGGGTGGAAATCAGTACCCTTTGGAGTGTAGTTTATCTGGAAATGTATTCGCTTTCTGCGTAGAAATGGATGGTCATCGGCACTCCAATGGAAATCTCTTAAAGTGGCCGCATCGGGCCTTTTCTTTTTTAAAACACTTACCTTCGTCCACATACTTTTATTACCCTCCTATTGTGATAATTCATGCTACACATAGTCATTCACCCATTTACACGGTGACAGTAATGGGCTTCTGAGTCTTGTGTTGCCATGCGCTGGAGAAATGCATTTATAGCTTCGCGTTCTATGGTGACAACGGATTCGTCTTTGTTCATAATCCCAGGATACAAGTAAATCCTAAATATTTTGATCTTCGTCAATTAGTTAGAGCTAAATCTTTGTGGCGATGTAGAGAAAATGCTCATCATGAATAATGAGGAACGACACTGTGACCATAACCGTGAGAACACTGAGTCTGAGCTATCTCTGATGACCAGGTAGAATCCATAAAAAGGCGAGAGCACGAATACAGCTAAATTTAAACATAACCAATCACATGATATTCTAGAAGACTTTCTATCACACCCAAAACACACAGGCATACATGTAAACAAGAAGACATAGGCACGATATAGGCAAATACGCAGACAACATGTACGTATATACATATACACGAATAGATTATTTAATAGATTAGATTATTTAAAAAAAAACACGAGCCTTTTATAAAAGCTTTGCTCAGATAACCTCTCTGCGTCTTCGCCTTCTTCACAGTCATGATAATTTGAGAACTACAGATTCGATATGTGCTAGCTGGCATAAAACGGGCTGCTGCAGGGTGCGCTGCTACCGAAAAGTGCAGACGATATCGGATAACAGTAGATCAGCAGCTGTGCCATGTAAAAATACTCTGAGAAAAAATGCAATGAAACTGATGCCCTCTTCACAATTACGCGACGACATGTCCTATATAGGAGTCGTGCAAGAACACTTTTATACTTTTCTGAAAACTTACGGAAAAACTTTTGTAAAGAAAGTACTTTATCTCTTATATTTCAATCCTGCGGTGGGTGGTAGTGTGTGTCTTGTTTCTACACACCGGAGTTCGAAATTAAGATACACTTCATTACGGCTTTTCTATTTTTTTCTACTTTACGACCAACATCACATCTATCACAGCTTTTTTTCACACTATTTAACTCTGTCTGCAACTTTTCCAATGTACACCTCTTGCACGCAATCCACATTATTACAACCACCATCATTTTGCAATCTTTAAAATCTGCAGTATTCCGTGTGGTGGTTGCTGAGACAATTTACACGGAACTATTTGTTGTATTGACTGCTTCCAATTCTCACGTGGTTGGCTTGTACCCCGGTGGATTTGGTGTCGTAGCTTTTAGAAGACCTTATAACACCATGCATAACGTATCCGTTGCTTTGACTGACGAGCCTCATTCGAGAACATGGCTACTGACTGGTCTAAGGACATATACTGTGTTCATTAAAATCTAACACAAAAAGATTTGGATATTATAAATTGCATGCCTATCGAAACAGACGTTTCTGTGGTCTATAATTGTTTACCATTTCTATTTAGTTCAACCAGCTGATTGGTCTCGTGTAGCACATTATCCGACAATGGGGTGACTAAACAGCTGTGTTTCTTGACATTGGGGACCGGATGACAGCATATGTTAACCACCCATCCCCATTCAGCATCCTTCACAGCACGAGGTCTTCCATATTAATACAGAAGCCTACAAATGTGGTCATTTCTTCAACGGTTGAAGTCTTTTTCCCTTTGCACTGGCTATTAGGAATATAGTCATAGCGAAAAATGGCTGGAAATAAATATAAAAGGATAAAGCTCTCGGCGTTGATCAATTCCTGAGGGATGCATTATGCACTTCATTATGCCACTTCATTAAGTATCGTTGGAGGTGATTGAATGCATATCTGGCCTTTACAATGGCTCGCGGTGGCCTGCCGATGTATCGAGCCAATGCTGCTATCCTCCCAGGCGAGTCTGGCACCAATTTGCCGACCCCGGAGGGATGGAAGGCTTGGTGGGCCATGGGCACAGGAATCGATTCCACGTGCGTGCCGCAGTGGCGCCCCCAACCACTGTGCCACACGCGCTCGGAAATAAATATAATAAAGTAAAACTCACAGTACTTATTAATCCGTGAAGGATACGTCATGCATTTGAATTTATCAAGCATCGTCACTGAAAGCTTATCTGACCTATACAATGACTTGCGATAGTTTACCGATGTTTACATCAGTGCTACTATCTTCTCACACAATTCTAGGACCAATTATCTGACCCCAAAGGGACCGAGGGCTTGGGGGAGCCTGGAACGCGGGATCGAACCAACAATCACATGTATATTGCAGGGCACCTCTAACCACAGCGATTCATGCGCTAACACATGGAAATCACTGTGGTAGTAGAGGTGACGTTCAGATCGTGGAAAATTGTGCATCGAAACAGATCCGAGCAAACTAACCATCACCTCTTTATTGAGCCAGAAAATGAATGCCTTGGTAGCGGACCTTTTCATTTCTTCAACAGCTGTTAGTTCCCAGGATCAAGTTTCTATTAACCTCGGCACTGAATTATGAATTCGTCGTTTTCTCTCTCAGCAATCGCGAGGTTTTCAAACAGCATACTTTTACTTCCACACAATAACACACATGCAACACAATCCTAGCTGACGTTTCGGCAGAATCGCCTTCTTCAGAGCCTGGAAGGGGTACACCAATACGCAATTTACTAGGTCAAACACTTCAACAGCTCAAACAGAAAGATGAAAATCTGACCGATAATTACAAGATCTACGGCTTCTCGAAAAAAAACCACCGCTTTTTTCACCTGTCCCCCACCGAGGAAGAGCAGCCGCTCAGAGTCGCATATGGTTGACGACTACACCACCCCCATTAACGACCGATGCGAAGGTAAGGGGCGAGATCACGCATGACCTCTGAGCATTCCTCCCTGCTATTCATTGCCGGATTTTTGGCATTTATCCAAAAGGCCTCTAAGAGTTTGCGCGTTGGTGTCTTAGTTTCCTGTGCGAAGATATTGACTTTAACTTCAAAATCGTCTCCGTTATGCTTTTGTATCCTATGCGTGCCTAGTGGCGTGCCTTGCCTTGCTCTTGGCTTGCTATCTAGGTGTTCTTTTATGCGGATACATAAGGGTCTGCCCGTTTCGCCAATATATTCGTCATCGCAAGTACCACAAGAGATCAGGTATATCATATTTTGTGTTTCATATGGACGGTCATATAGGCGGTTAAGAACTAACTGACTACGAAGAATATTCGGTGGTATTTCAGTTATCGCTGCTGATTCCTCTAGATCTGCCCTTCTTGAACATCGCTTCATCGCTGCACTTATTTCATCGCTAATGAAGGGCAAGATAAACGGGACTTTGTTTTGGCTAAAGTTCCAAGAGCTTCCAACTAAAGCTGTTAGTTCCAAAGACTTTCTTTTCTCGTCCATATATACTGGTCTTTTCTGCGATACATTTCTGATTCCATGTCGACGGGCAGCGCAAGAGATTCAATAAATTAATTCCTGTTGATACCTGATTGAATTCCGTGAAATATGATGCAAGGTATGCTGTCAATAACAAACTAGAACAGTGCTTGTATTCAGACATGAATTTCATAGTTGCTGTATTCCTGTAACTGTAACCGTGATTGTGTGAAATATAACCATAGTGATGTTGAGACATGCGCAAAACTCCGGGCCGCTGGTGTCTGTGGTGAAGGCTGAACACGCTATTACCATTTCAGTAGGCTAACGCGTTCACCACCAAACCATGCGAGCCCTTCGTTTCGCCTTTCTCTCAGCCGCTCTCTTTTATCAATCCCGTAGACGGATGATTGCTGATAGCACGTATAGGTTAATAACACGGCTGATAGAAAGGCGAAACGAAGAGCTTGCATGGTGTGGTGATGAACATTTTAGCCTCCGGAAAGGGTAATAGCGAACTCGGTCACCACCGCGAGCACCACTGGTCCGGAGTTTTGCAAATATCTCAGCAACGTTGTAGTTGTATTTCACACAATACCCTGCCATCACAAAAATGGTAGGCAGTAAATAAAAACTGAGTACATTATAACTATAATTGTTTTACGCATTGAGTGTGAGCGTAGAAGATTTTTACTGTCGTGACTTCTTTATATCAAACTAGAAGTAATAGTACATTGTATTAATATGAACTCGTTCGGATACCTATTTCTGATATTAAGGTTAATTTAAGATTAGAGGAAAAAACAAGGAGTGAAAAGCTAGGCACTGACATCTACTTTTCTCATTTAGTTCTCCAATGACATTGTAAGCATTTCTTGTCAACCTAGAGGGTTCGTGAATGATTTTTCTGCGCGTACAAAAGTAAGAACTGTTTCACAACGCATTCATTCCAATGAAATCACTGTGGTAACACAAAAACCGATGTGATGTTACAACGTTGTGGGTTTGAACGATTAATTCACTCTTCATTCCATGTGTCGCATTCCAACGATTGGATAAAGATTCATTGGATAAAGTGATTCCACCCATACCATTGATTAGCACAATTATTTTTTTTATCTCAACACTAAATGTTCCATGCATCTTATACTGGAAATTTTTCGCTGTGTAGTACTATCTGAAATTAACAATTCAATATCATGATCTCATACGTTGACTTCAATTAGAATTTCTGTTGCTTGACCAATATAGGATAATCCCTTATTCCTAACCCTCCTTACCTTTGTTTCTCCTCTTTCTGCGTACATCACGTGTAATAATAACGACACAAACATTTCCAAACAATGTCTTACTGTTCTTTATTGCCTATTCTTTTTCCATGGCAGGGCAAGATGTCGAACACCGAGATAGGGACGGCATAGTTAAGATAGGAATGCTGAGTCATGAGCAGAGCTTGGAATCTCAGTTGAGCTTCGAACCGGCGATTATCTCTACAGTGGGCCTACGTAGTATCCAACGCACCCAACCGAATCCCTCGTTTTGCCTCTCTATCAATCAGTGTTTTCACTTTATCGCTGCTATAAACAATCATTACCTTTCAACCCAACATGCCGAGTTTTGCTCAAATCTCAGAGTCCCTGTGCTCGCATTTCACATCACCAAACAAATGGCAAAGAATCAGGTATATATATTTTTAAGAAATTTCTCTTGGTGTGTTGACGAGATTGGCAAAGGAGATCTACATGAGGTAATATAATCCATTGTCCCAGCGAAGCACACCAACGACCAGCTACTGCACAAGCGATTTTAAGTGTTCATTTGAAACTTATCGAAATCAGTGAGTGATCAGTGATGGACTATGTTGCTTCTTTTTTTCACTTTTCCATTTTGCGTATTCATTTGAGCTCGAAAAGCTTTCATAGATATTTTTAATGTCACTTAATCTATTGTTTTTTACTCCTCTACCTCCTTCATATTCTTATTAAACCGCAGTCTGAAATAGATTATACTCTTGATGAATACGCTGATCATCAATTCATGATTTGAATTTAATAAGATAGTGGAAAAGGTACTTCCTATTTTTAAAACGTTTTCCGTTTTCCGTTAAACGTTTTTATAATTGTTATTATCATTACCAGTCGTCAAATGGTAATTTCGTATCGCCTGTCCTAGCATTGTTTGAGAGGAGGAACCCGAGCTTACGGGCACACTTTCGCTGGCATAACATAGGCACTGACATCATCCTTGATAAAGCGTTGTATAACGCTGAGCGCTCTTTCGTCCTATCTACGTGACGTGATTTCCGATGAGTAGGATGACCTAGGACAAGAAAAATTGTGAAGCTACTGAAATTAGCGCGGAGCAGGGTATTTTTGTCCTTTTCACTGTATTTTCGATACTCTTCCTTGTGTTACATATTTTCGACGAGCTTCTTGTGTCTCGTACACTCACGTTTTCCCATATTCAGAGCTTCTCAGCAACGAAACATATAGCTTGGACATTCAGAGATATTCGTTTCATTGAGCATGAATGTTCACCAGGGACCACTCTGTTTCTCAGAAAAATCGTCTTCTTTGGCTTGGCCGAAAACCGTTCGTTTCACATGCATTGTTAAATGTAAGTCTGAGTCTCGATGGCAGTGCCATCGACATTTCGAATATGATGCAACTGCAGGCCATCAACTTTCACTCTGTTAGTTTTTTATTTACTTCCTACTACACTTTTTCACGGTGTTAAATTAACATTGTGATTTCGACTACAGCCTCAACTTTGATTAGAAAGGGAGTGCTATGTTCCATTCCCGTTGACGGGTGATTACTGATGGCGCTGATCGACAGATTTTTCCATTCGCGCTATGTTCCATTCCCGTTGACGGGTGATTACTGATGGCGCTGATCGACAGATTTAGCTGAGAGGCAGGCGAAATGAAGGAGCCGCATGGTGTGGTGGTGAATGCGTGAGCATCGGAAAGCGTAATAGCGCATTCGTTCCTTACTGTAGACACTTGAGGTCCGAAGTTTTGCAAATATCTCATCACCATTGGTGTGTCAAAGTTTCACTGTATTTTATGGCATTCCATTTAGTATTGTGTTCTCGAGAAAGGGAGTGGCTATGAATAATAAATCTGTCGTTTTCTTTCTCTTTCAGCAATCGCGAGGTCGCTAACGAGCATATGTTTACTTCCATACAATAACATGCATACAACACAACGGTAGCTGACGTTTCGGCAGAATCACCTTCTTCAGAGCCTGGAAGGGTACACTAATACGCAATTTACTAGGTCAAACACTTCAACAGCAGAAACAAAAAGATGAAAATCTGAACGATGAAGATTATAAATCTGTCGTTTTCTTTCTCAGCAATCGCGAAGTTGTTAATCCAATGCCGAGGTTAATAGAGAGTCGATCTTAGAAGTTGTAAATAATTATGAGAAAATGGTATTGCATTGCTTAATCCCCTCTACTTTGGTGATTATATCATTGTGTACCGATAAAATTCTGGTTGTCGTTTCACTACAGCACTCATGAGGATCTTCTTATCCTAACTGGGACGCCTCGCTTACTGGGACCCTTCATGTACCCTTTCTGTCTGAAATGTGTTGAAAGTGCTATGTAGATGAGAATGAGAAGTAGCATTGTATACTCTCGCGATACTTCACTCAGTTCTGTTTTTGTTTGGACGCTGTCGTGTAAATAACTTTCGAAATTCTGTTTGGTGAAAAGTGCCGTTCGTCTAATAGATTTTCATTGCTATGTAGAGTGGTTTATACTAAAAGCTTGTAAACGAAAGGCATCAGAATGATTCACCGATGCCTCCATAATTGGGCAACTCCACAGTTTTGTTGATTCTCCACTATCTAGAAACATTAAATTCTGATTGACCTAATCACATTTGTTTCATAATGCCTGTTTTTGTTTATTTTTAATGTACTTTAGAGGAGACGGAGCGATCGTTTGACACATATTGGGCGAATCATGAAAAGCGTCTCTTGAATTGCTTTCAGCTGCGACAATTCGAAGAAACCTTTCGAAAGGTACATTTTTTTCCGATCTATACCTAAATTGTGCTCCTAATTTCTTCGCCCTACCTCTCTGAGTTGGTATAAATCCATGCCAGTAGGTCTAATTCCACCATTTTGCTTTATAATCCACTTTTTCTATGTTGTTTATTAGAAGTCTATATATGTTGTTCTTTATATTCTCCCATGTTTTCGCAACATACTAAACTCCTCTCTGTAGTGAAGAAGAAGCTCGTCCACCATCCTACCGCCTTTCTGTTGGCCTGCGATAGTCGGCATCACAGCATATGTGGAGTATATTCCATCATTTAAATGGATTGTTTATATCTACAACTTTCTATTCTATGCTTATAGTTCATAATAAGGGTGAAAAAGATCTGTCAATTACTTAGCAGAGATTGATCCTATGAACAGCGCTCCAGAAATAGATGTGATTTCCATGAACACCTTTTTATCGATATTCAGTTAAAGACCAACTTCTCCATAAACGCTTGTGAAATCGCGCAGCATTCGTTCCGCTTAACTATTGCTTGAAATTTATAAAAACAATGCTACCAGCAAAACGAAGCCATCTACCTTGAGTGACTGTAAACAGTAGGTGTTGCCTTGTGTTCTATTTCTGTCTCTGCACTGGCAATTGTATCGCTTAGGAATGAAACAGCTATAACCACGACGTGAGTGTGTCTATTTTTGTACGAACTGAGTCCAAAGCTTTTTAAGTCGATGAACTTAAAGCAAAAGAGTTTCTTTAACTCACGCAATACTTCAGCCTGTGTTTTTGTGGATTGAATACGTTTCATCGGATTGAACCTTCTTCGAAACTCAACTTGATTCATGGCTGTTATTCTTCCAATGTCCCGACATTCGTGTTAAGGATAATTCGAATAAAGTGCTTATGGACGAAAGACAGCAAAAAATTAGGCGATACTTAGTGAAATCATCTCTTTTACTTGTACAGCAACGCAGTATTTTTCATTTCTCATTCACTAGAAACCATGAGCTTTGACGAAAGATGAAAAAGCATCAATGCCAGTTTATTGGTGAGGACTGACGGTTAGTGCTTCAACTTTTATGGTTCGATCTTGAGAAGACCTGCTGCGGTAGGGTTATTCACCGATTACACAGCATGTCTCGTTTTCGATGGAATTGCTTGGGCAATATGTGGACTTTGTCATCGTGCAATTTTCAAGAGGAATTCGTACTAAATATTCATTGCAGGTATTGCTACCGTGTACCTTATTTAGAGCTTATTCTCTTCTTAATACTTATAACATAATAATGTCTAATTTTTACTTACTGCTTATTATTTTCTTTATGGCAGCATAATTGGCGCGTGTGGCGCAGTGGTTGGAAGCGCTACTGCGACACACACGTGGAATGCGCCCATGGCCCACCAAGCCTTCCATCCCTCCGAGGTCGGTAAATTCATACCAGACTTGTCTGGGAGGGTAGCAACACTTCCCCGATACATTGGTAGGCTACCGCGAATCATTGTAAAGGCCAGATGTGAATTCATTCATCCCAAACGATACTTAATGAAGTAGAATGCATGGCGCATCCTTCAGAGATTGATCAGCGCCGAAAGATTTATCCTTTATTTATACTTTATGGTTGCATAAAAATGGGTGCGTGTTGCACAATAGTTAGAAGTGCCCTGCAATACACATGGTATCGATGTCCGCGCCCCAGGCTCACCAAACCTTCCATCCCTCCGGGGTCGGAAAATTGGCACCAGACTTATCTGAGAGGATAGCAGTACTTGTTCGATAGTTCGATAGGCTACCGCGAGTAATTGTGTAGGCCAGATACGCATTCAGTAACCTCTAACGATGCTTGATGGTGTTGAGGGCATGGCTAATCCTTCAGGGATTGATCAAGAGCTTCACCGTTTATCCGTTATGGCAGGTTTGTTTTTATGTGAGATGCAGCCAAGTACAGTTGAGATGTGAGCAAGACTCGGAATCTTAGGTGTGCTTCGAATCGGCCATTACTACTTTGGGAGCTCAAGTGCTAAATGCAACGCAGAGGCTCTTGCTTTGCCTCTCTTTCGGCTCCTTTTTTACCCTAACGGTGCTACCAAAAGTCACTCGCCAACGCACATGAACTCGGGAGCACAAATCGGCAATGAACTCAGTTGAGTTCAACAGGAAGTTGCAATCGAAGTTACAATCTTAACCTTTTTATTTACTGCCTATTCTTTTTTTAATGGCAGGATATGTTTTGAAATATAACTTCTATAATTCTGAGATATTTGTAAAACTCCGGACCGCAGGTGTCTGCGGTGGGAAACGAACGCGCTGTTACCCTTTCCGGGAAGTAACATGTTCACCACCACACTATGCGGGTAATCCGTCTCGCCTGTCTCTCAGCTAGTTCTATCGATCTTTGTCATCAGCAACCACCCAACAGTGGGATTGATTTGGGAAACCCAAATCGGCAATGAACCCAGTTAAGCTGTAGCTGTAGTTGTAATCGCCATCGTAACCTTCTTATTTACTGCATCCGGTTATAATCACAATCTTAACCGTTTTATTTACTGCCTATTCTTTTTAAGGGCAGGGCAGATGGCAGGGGTCGATAGAACTAGCTGAGAGACAGGCTAAACGAAGAACCCGCATGGTGGGGATGGTGTACGCGTTGGTCCCCGGAAAAGACAATATCGCGTTCGTTCACCACCGCAAACACCTGCGATCCGGAGATTTGCAAATATCTCAGCGTCATCGAAACGAAATCTTTTCACAATCACAATTTTCAACTTTTATTTGCTACCTATCATCTCCTTCCGAAAAAAATTTCCTTTGCTTTTCGTTTTTTAGGGTAAAAAACTGCTGAAAAGCCAAGCATTTGCATCAGTGGTGCAATGAGTAATAAATGAGCTGTTGGAGAGGGTAGATGTGGGCTCGAAGCTCACATGGGGTTCCGGGTTTTACTCATATCTCGGTATCGTTGTAGTTGCAATGTAATTTTTTCCAACACTTAATTCAAAGTGACTTTTGACTTAATAGTAACTGCTTGCTGTAATGCTCTCAAACCGTGAAAATCGCATCGTTTTTTTCTCACTGATTGAAATTTGGAGAAAAAGCAAAGGTCGCAACGCGAAATTTCATGAAGGTGCGGATTCGGGAAAGGCTTCCGAACGCATGTTGGGCATGCTTCAGTGTTTCAAAACGGAGATATGACTCCTCATAGCGCTGAGGCTCGTCGACCGTATCGTCAGAGGCAAATAGTCCGGGCTGCCCTTTCGAATTAATTTGAGGGTCTGGCTAGATGAATCTCAGGCCGGCTAGTCGTGAAGAAGTGTGGCGCTTCTCCAGGTTGCGGATAGGGGATTAAACGCGGATCAAAGGCGACCACTGCTTTCCTGAGAGGCAAGTGGATCCTGGAGATGGACTTGTTGTTTCTGTTGCCCAGATTTGCCGCATATCTTTTGTACTTGCGAGTGAGTATTCATGCATGCGTATGTGGGTGTGTCCTTGTACATACGGACAGTATTCTAGGAGTCAATTCAGCCAAAAGCCTATAATCAAGTAACGGAAAAATATGTGGGTAGCGGTTAGGAGTCCCTTCCAACGAATAACTTCTACGGCTACTCTGGGAGATACTGGCAAGCTACCCGTGAGCATCGAGCTTCACCTCCAGAGCTCAGCAAGCTATACGTGGTACTAAACACAGTAAAGAAAATGAGCTTCATTCCCCTGACCCCGAAAGAGCCCTCAATTTCGCAGTGTTAAGTAGGACGAGTACGGAGAGGCTGCTAAAATCTCAGGGCCAATTGAAGCCGCCTAGATCACGAAGAATTATGGTGACAATCTGTGCCTACAACGCACTCACACTTGCATCCGAGTCCTCGATAGAGGACTTGCTCAGGCAAGCAAGAATAATAAGGTACGACGTCATCGGCCTCACCGAGACGAAACGACGCCACCCATTCAACGCTGTCTATGACACTGGAGAAGAACTGTTCCTCAAAACATGCGACAATAGAGGCGTAGGCGGTGTCGGCGTTCTCGTCAACACGAGTCTATGAACATCTATGAACAGTCTATGAACATCGATTCATTCGAAGAGCCTACAACCCGAATCGGACGTTTGCGATTGAAAAGATATGGATTAATAGCCGCTTTGACAATCTTCGTCGTTTACGCGCCAACGTCAAACTATGACGAAGAAGTCGAAGCGTTCTACGTGGACTTGGAGAACTTCTACAGGGAAAACTATACATTATTCAAGGTTATCATTGAAGTTTTCAATGCCAAGATTGGACCAAGAAGAACGTCTGAGGAACGTCACATTGGGAGCCACGGATTAAAATGAAAGGAACAGGGTGAGAGACTCTCTGAGTTTATCATGCCGACCAAGACCATCCATGGCAACTCGCAATTCCAGAAGCCTCACCTTCAACGATTGTTCCTACTGTAACATATAAGTCATTGTGACTCAGAAACCTGGTCGCTGCGTAAGCGTGATGAAAGATCGTTAAGCCTTGTTGAATGTGCGGTCGAAAGGACGACACTAGAAGTATCCCGTGTCTGTCACACAAATGAGGGAAGCGATCCCTAACTCCGTCCGTTCTATTTCAACGATCAAAAATCAAAGAAATCGGTCAGTACGCCAAACTGTCGAAGATAAAGTGGGCCGGACACCTAATGCAAATGAACGACAACTGATGGACAAGAGCCATGAGTGACTAGCTTCCTTGGGATGTCAAACGTACTGCAGAATGACCACCGACCCGATGGTCAGAGTTCTTCTCGAAATGCGTGGAAGAAAATTGTGATGCTCAACGAATCCCTAGGGCGACCACAACCCACTGGGCTACACTTGCATGCGAAGGAAACGATGGAAGATTTACTTACTTCGGCTCGAGTTCAATTACGATCAACGGAACTGCGGATCATAGGTGATTTTCACTTTCGAAACTTGTAATTTTTGCTGCCAGTAGTGTACCATTACCATTCCGTAAACAACATCCAAATATTTTGTGAAATTTTATTGCTTGGCCTTTTCTTTTTCGCAAGGTCTGGTGAATACACCACCACGTTTAGGAGCCAACTGATCTCTTTTCGTTTGTAGTGCTCAGATGAACATGAACATTTGAACTAATTGCTTTGGGCCAAGGTCTCGCACCTGTTATTCGCTCGTAAACTTATCATTCGAGTGTCAGCCGTCGATTGTTGACCGATTTCTTTATTACCTGTGCAGGTTCAGGTTTACCCAGTTCACTTTGATTAAGATTTCCTTCAAGACATTTTGATTTGTTCTCGTATTTTTCACTAGTTCTGAATATATGGAACTTCAATATGAGTATTGTGCACTCGAAACTGGTATTTTGAAGCGGCTGGTTTCAGACAACTTTGGAAAAGTGTTTTTTTTGTATGAGTTTATCAATCCTGTGAATGTTTTAGACAACTTTAAGCCCTTGTTTTCAACCTACATGGTTGTGAACACAGAAACCTTCGACACAAGAAGGTTCTGTGACAACCTCGTATATGTTTATCAGTAACACAGTATATCAATTTATTTCATTGTCTATTCTCAACGCTCTTTTTTTTAAACTATCGACGGTTCCTTTGAGGTTCTTAAGCAGTTGTAAATGTTATGTTCATCCTGTATGGGAGTTTTTAATCGAAAAATTGTATTATCCTTGCCAAACCCTTTTGTTTCGGTGTGATCGTGGTTTTTACTTAAAGTTCCGATAACTTCTTTCTGGTGGTTTCCACTTTTGAGGAAGCCAAAACGAAGGACCCGCATAGTGTGGTGGTGAACACATCATCCAGAAAGGGTAAAAGCACGTTCGATCGCCACCGCAGAAACCTGCGATCCAGACTTTTGCAAATATCTCAGCATCGTTGTAGTAGTATTTCATGTCATACCCGGCCATGATAAAAGACAAGGAAGTAAGTAAAAAGTGGTTATATTATAAATTTCGTCTTTTCTCGCAGTGTGGGTATTGTTAAAAATGCAACAGGTGCGTTTAGCACCTGCAGCAAATTTTCATTTCTCTCTACACGGTATCGTGCTCCTTTATGCTACAAGTTGTGCATCCCAAGCTTATGTAGTATTTGAGTGGCGTATTAGAGTTGAATACTATGTACCAAACGCAGGCAGTTTCAGTAGCTAAATAAACACAATCATTTCTGGAAGTTCTTTAAGTGGGAATGTATGTGAACTTAACACTATTCAAACGGAGACTGGCTGAAAGCTGATCGTTTTTCATAAAACACCTGAGATAAGTTTATGGAGAGATCTGAAAATGATGACATGAAGGCTGTATAGAATTTAGTGTTTAGTACCGACTATTCATTTATTTTTTTAGATTTTATTCGTTTCTGTTTTCCCGTTATGTAGATGGCCTGTTTAAGTGTAACACTTAAAACTGAAATAACGACAGATAAAGTGAAAGCTAGACATAAATAAGATGATTTGCAGCTTCAATCGTCGTTTGCTCGTCACCTACTTTATTTGGAAGAGCATCGGGCTATTGGTGACAGTGTTCAAGCTGCCGAAATTCTAGCTGATCAGCACGAACAGTATACGAAAGTGGTCTTGGTTGGTGTTCTATTACAGATATCCGTTTTTCTTCCTTCACGAATATCATCCGTTGAACAACTCACTTCCTATTTTTGGTTTTATTGTTTAGTATAGAATATTGCTGAGCTGCGTTCAAAAAAAGAAATTGATACATGTCAGTTACCACTAGTGGTCGTCTATCGACATTTGAAAATGCGTTAACTTCTTCATTGTGTGAACTACTACTTCACCTGTACTGGTGAGGCCTGTAGCTGTTTTGTAACAGTGTGAAAAAATGGCAATAGTCAACAACATTTAAGAGGAAAGAGAATAAGAACGAAAACCATGCATTGCTCATTTACCACCTGTAGCTTTTATGATCATTGAATGACTAGAGTCTCCTCACTTGAGGAACACGGAGCATTTCGCCGCACCACTCTTCGTATTCGAACTTTTATTTTTGCGCTTGATGCCTGATACGGGAATTCTTTTCAATCTAATCGTCATCTCAGAGCAAGCATTTTGGCGCTTTTCTTGCACCGTCAATCGTCTACCTGCCATCTGAGGCGTATTATGTAGTATCACGAAAAACTGTGGGAATACACTGTGGGAATAAAATACAAAGGAAATTTGAAAGCAATCTAGCTTATATTCTTAATTTATTGTCAGCGTTCTTTTGAGTGCCTTAATAATTGTTTCATTTTTAGCATAGTGTTAATTTGAACTGAACTCGAACTAGTTGGAGTCTATCGTTTGCGCAAAAATCTTTTTTCCTTTCTTTTCAAAATTTCATTAGAACGAGTAGCCATTTTTAGGAGGATATAACAGCTGCTAAAGCGTTAAAGAATGCTGGTGAAGAGTTAATTTCTGCAAACGATGCTGGGGTAAGTGTTTGTGCTCGTTTGTAAAGCCGATGATCAAATACTCGAATATAATTGAGCCTCGTTTTCACATAATGAGTCATAATGGTCTGGAGTTCGGTCTGTTTTACGGGTTATAGTGTCAGTGGTCATCTGTAGCGTTGCCCTTTTCAGATTATGGGAAGCCTGTTGCCAAAATGTGACGAGCTAGAACGGATGGCAGACGCTCTCAATGGAGCGCTCCAGAGACGATCTACGGTGTTACGAATGAGCGTGGGCATGCACACACAGATTTCACATGTAAGCCTCCACATAATGTTAATTTCGCATTAAACTGAGTTGACAGGAAGCAAGGGATTTTTAACGAATTTTGCTTTTTATAGTTCTTTCTTTCCTATACTTGTTGAATGGAATTGTTTTCATTAAAATAGCTTCGATAAGGATGCTCTCAATGTTCATTCTTTATTCGGCAAGGCTCAGATGTGATTATGGATATGAGATTTCAAGACATGACGAGAACTATTTCAGAGAACTCACTATATTTACAAGGGATGCGAAAAGTCTAACCCATGTAATATTTTACTTGTAATAGAGAATGCGTATAGTTCACTCAGTTCAGGCCAATTCCTGGTGCAAAAAAGGTGTTGGCATGCTTTCCTCGATGCTTCTAGATGTTTCTGCTGCTTCAGCTAGTAGCAGCTTGGCAAAAATGGACGAGTTTTTGGATGAAGGGTCGCGGTTACAGGTGAGCAACGTCTTTATTTTTCCCTAAATAGTCTCGCAATCAAAGTAGCAAAAAAGGAAGAAGTAGATAACAAGAACCATGAAAACATGTACACAGTTGGACATCAAGATCTTACATTCGTCTATTTCACTAGCTGTTCCTACCATATCAATGGTTTGAGCAAGTCATTCACAGCAGATAATGTATACTGTTATATGACACATAGATGCGCAGTGTTTAGGAATACCTTGCAATACACTAATTCTCCAGGGCAATCTGGTTTCCGATCTCTCCAACTTTGGAAAATTCGCGCTAGACTTGTCAAGAAAGACATCCTTCGAGTACGAAAAACATGCGACTTTCTCTGATAGATGGACCGTTCTACCAGCACTATTCCAACATTCATGGAGAATGCAATAGAATAAAATCCTCAATGAGCACCCGAGATCACACGCAAATTCTAAAACTAAGATTAGAATACAGCGATAGCAAGAAGACACGGACGTTTTTGCACTGAAGCAAAAAACAATCGCACCGGTTAAATACAACCGCATCAATGCTAAGATGTGAGCAAAAGTCAGAACTTCAGGTGCTCTTCGAGCTCGAGATCACCCTTAGCGGTGCTATCTACCACACCAACCGAGGTCCTTGGTTTCGTTTCTTTTAGTCATATTTCCCAGTAGGTATAAATTGCGACATTTTGATTTCGACTGCAGCTTTAGATTAGCTGGGTTCAATTTATGCTCCCAAAACCATTCTCGTTGACAGGTAATTGTTGAGATCACCGACAGAGTAAAAAAATGGCTAAAAGAAAGGCGGGGAAAGGGCCCTCGCTGGTGTTATAAACAGCACGTGAATGCCCGGAAAGGGCAATTGCAAAATCGAAGCCTAGCTGAAGTTCTGAATCTCATCTTAGCACTCTTGTGCTTGTATTTCACATAGTACCCTGGCGTGAAAGAAGAATAGGCAGTAAGTGAAATTTGGACGTTGTGAAGTTCCACGAGTGTTCGTCAATGCGATATTATGGAATAACAATTCATATGATGAAAGCTTACGTTAATGATGAGGACAGGCGAATACGTTTGTTCTAACTGTCTTTTTTTCAGAAATATGCAAAATTTTTACAATTTTCAGCTGGATGCTAGCAGCCAGTCATCCTCAATGAACAACCTCATTCTGCTCTCCACCACCGAAACGTCAACGCTGCTCGCTCAAGTAATTCTTTTAGCAAATGAAATGGTTTTTTCTTGTAAAGACACTAGTAAATGTGTGGCACTCACTTTCAAACTGCATAATCTTAACGACTTTTTCATTCATCGTAGCACTAACCTGCTTTATTAAATACCACATTTTTGCTCAAGATGTTTGTTTTCAGGAAATCTACTATTCAACCGTGAAATCGAAATAGAAAGTTTTAAGCGAATTACCGTTGTAGTCACATCAAAATCCTATGAAGGTGTTCGGGCATTTTCTAGGACTACTTTTTGATTCCGCTGTGGTTTACATTAGTTATGTACTCTCCTTTAAATCGTTAATTTAGACGTTTAGACGTCTAAGATTTTATCTAAAGTGTTTTATGACATTATCTTTAGATTGGAGACCATAGCTTCGATAAAAGCTTCGAATGTCAACTTCCCAAAGATGCTTTGGCACGAGTAGCGAAGTGGTAGTAAGGCGTACTTGATAAGCGCAAGGTCCTGGTTGAATTTCCACTAGACTAACCAAGTTCACAGTCCTGCTGGAAATGGTTGCCAGATTTTGTAGCCATCGTCTTCGAGTCAAAAATATAAGCACGAACTTCTGAGTCTTTTTTAATCGGTGGCTTCTTCAGCACGATCCCGTCTTCATGGCCGTTTCCATGTCCACTGAACGTTATATATCTTCGTATGATTTTGTCTGTCTAAGCAATCGGTCATCGGCTACCTTTTATTTTTCAATCACCAACCTATTTTATTCGCTATATTATTTTTGTCGAAATTTGTTTCATCTCATTACTATCGTTTTTGTGGAATTCTAAGATCTGCACGAAGGCTAGCTATATTTTCATAAAACATTTGCAACAACAGTCAGCTGGATAAGCTCAATGCACGATGGGCCCACTTCTTAGCTAGCGAACGCTGGTGAAATGGCAGTCGTTTCGACTCACACTTTTTGTTAGTCAGCAAATGTTAGACCAAAAGTTAGGTGGTGACAGAATTCTATGGCCCTAATTATGGTTTGGATGCCAATATTTTTTCTGTATTCACCGCTACAAGTCCTGTACAGGTCTTGTGCAACTTGCAATTATTACCAGACCTGTAAATGTGCTGTTAGTGGTCCCAACTGCATTTTCTCTTTTTCTGAACCAGCTCAGTGATCGTGGAGATGCAACCCGAACTTCTTGATTTAAGAGCTGCGTCATGTTCGACACAATTCATAATTTTTTCGATGAGTAACTCGTTGTCATCGATCGAGTCTTCCTTGATATACCACTCATCTGAGGAAACAGTTCCATCTAAAGTATTTTCGTTATTTACTACTTGTATTTTTACTCCTATGCGACTTATTTACGGGTGAACTGGTTTTTTAAAAGACGGAGGCGATGGTGGGATCCAATAGAAAGTTTCAGCACTACGAAGAGAATAACGAGGCTTCACCATCTTCAATTTGTAAGCTTGCCCTCGACTTTCCCATAATTAACCCCGTCGGGTGACTCCAATGTCTAACGAGTAATTTCCTTTCTGCCAAGGAATGAAAATTCATGTTAGAGGTGCTAAAGCATTAAAAGAGGGTTCCCATTCTCCCGTATTTTTAATTTTCCGGTCTACTTACTTTCACTTGCCATCCCCATTTCTGGTGTCTAGGATCTGGATCCGAATCTCGTATAAGTCGACGAGATGGGTAAGAGAAAGGTGAACGACAAGGCTGTGTCTCTAGGTTTTGTAATGGGATCTTCTGTCCATAAATGACTGTGGTGACTTCATTTAATGGGTTTTTTCTCGCTTTTCGCCTTTTGTAGAGCTATTACCACGTATTTGGCATGACATAGCGCGCCTCATAGGGTGCTTAACCATAGGCATGAGGTTGAAGAAGACTGGATGTCATTATCACACATTACCTGGCGTCTTAGCGCAGAATTTTCTGCTCTGAGTAAGGTTTATCGTTCTTCCTAGCTGAACCAAAAATGGTTTCTTTCACTTCTTTAATAAAGGAATTTGTCTAGAAAAAGTTCTTTTTAACAAGGAAATATTTATTTCGACTTCTAAATTTGGTTTTTATTATGAGTGAGAAGGTTTACCGAATAATAAAATACAGGTATAGAATACGACTGCCATCTGGTGAAGGCGAAATCTCCGAAATGTTAGCCATAGAATGTTGAGAACAAGTGATAATAGCCTCGCATCAGCTGAACAATGAGAGTTCGTAAGATTGGAAGTTGACGGTTATGGGGTTGTAAATGCAGAGAAAGAAGCTGTCATATCAAGAACGCTGTTGTTTGATTCGGCTGCAACGAAGCAAACCGAAATTTGGTTGTGACTTCAGTCTCTCACTCGTTGTCTCATTCGAATTTGCTGCGGAATTGTCCATTGTAAAATGCGCTAGGGCTATCGTGTTGCTGGTTTTCCTTATTTTTTCCTGGTTTCAATACGAAGTAGAAGTGAACAATAGATGGAGTATTAGAGCTGTTATTGTGTCTATTGTATTTTTTTCTTTTTATTAGAGTCTGAGGATTGTCGCTGTAGGCAGTTCTGACCTCAGTAGATTGCGAGGAGTTCTCCAGATTACGACTATGCTGCCAGCGAGACCGTTGTGATTTTTGGCATTTGGTTACTGTTGTTTTCACTTCCGGTTACTGTTGTTAGAAATGTCAAAACGCCGGAAATGTATTCTCGGCTCTTTACCACATACCGATGGTCAGGAACACTCATAAACAACTTGAGGCGATAAGCCACTAGCAAATTTTCTTTCAAAAACACAGTACATATGCATGAAATGCGTCATGATTCATGAAATAATACAATTTTATTAGGTGACTGAACGTATAGATGACATACGGAGAATGGGAGTAGCAATACGCGAAGCCCTGACAAAGGTGATCGAGCGAAAACCTGAAGACGTGATCACTCCGGAGGAGAAGCACACCGTTCTTGAAGAGGTACGAGTAGAGCTTGTTTCTCCTGTCATTTCTAATCTTTTCCAACATTATGTAATAATTTCGTGACGTTCTTCGTTGTAACATCAAGAACGAGATACCATTCATAGTCTGTGAACCTGTCGAGCAGCTCAAATTTTGAGAATGCTTCTAGTTGATATTTATAGTCGATTACTGAGTGGTACACTGATACATGCGTGAATTAGCTCAAATAGAACGGAAGAAGTATCATCAAGAATATTAGGGATAGAACAAACCTGTGAGACCATACAGACAAAACCAGTTGTCTATACGATATTTAATCGAATTTGCAATAATCAGGCTCCTATTGCCTGATACCAGATTTCAGTCATAGGTTTGAATTTCTGTTCTATGATTTACGTGGGTTCGTAACAGCGTTGTGCGGATAGTCTCCAGCTTTTGTTTCATAATAAGTCTCGTTCGTTGTTATTTCTGCAGCTAAACAGACGCAGTAGTTTGATTATCTTGCTTGAGAGGAAACGCAAACTTCAGGAAACGAATGGCGCTTTGAGTACTATGGAAGCTGTTATCCGATCCCACTGTTTAGTTGAGTAATGATGACTCGATCTTTACGCTCCATCATTCCACAGAAAATTTCAGAACACTAGAAAAATTAGGATTTTCCGTGATTCATATACATTTACTAAAAGTGGACAGGAATCTCATTTTGCTTCGATCAGTCGTATTAAGTGAAGTCTCCAGACATACTTCTCACTCAACAGATGTTTCGTGATGTATGTGCAGTCCGTCGCGATGACCGCTCTGCATTTCACGGCCAGAGCCGAGTTTTGGGTTTGGCGCGTTTTTGAGCGGCGCACCCGCCTCCGCCGTTCTTTGTGTTTTGCGCGCACATTTGTTGGCCGCTATAGCCCTTCCCGACGTATTTCTACTCCTACATTTCTTCTGCTCACTATTCTGTCTGAGCTTGTCTTATACCTCTTGCTAATGAAGAGGTCGTTGCCACGGTTCTTATCATTTCGACGACCAAAAAGGCGTATTGTTAATTCACTGTCTCTTCCTTTGTTTTCGCCGAATGGGGAGATCACAGTGTGTGTTAACAACTGCGATTATATTTGTGACATGGTGGGTTTGATCTGTAGCATACCGTGGTAAGAAATCATTTCTCAGTGTTTGGTTACCACGATCTGTATATAGTGTTATAATTCCACTTATGTTCATTCCAAGGTTACATTATTCGTCCAGGGCCGAGTACGTAGCGTACCTTCAAATCTGAGTCTCTAAAATAGTTCTTCATTTGAAATGATTGTGAAAGTTATGTTTTTGGTTACTTTAAAAGCAATCTGAACAATATGGCTACTTTAGCTTAGGTGGAATTTTCCACTTTTGAAAAGATTTTGACGAGAGCCGTCTGTTTCCTTTATGTTTCTACTGTTTCATGCTGCTCCACGAAACCGTAAATTAGTGGTAGCGCTTATGTCAGTGCGTAATACACATGGTTTCGATTGTGGTGGGACGATCGCGAAGTCCCATTCACGTACGTACTTTGCCTCATGGCGTTTGGAGTTCTTCGAACTCAACTCCGATTTCATTTTCATTTCAGGTTTTGCATAGTTGATAATGACAATCAGTCTTTTAATGATGTAATTCACTGCTTGATGTTGCTATCAGCGGCAGCACCTGAAGTATCTCCACTCAGTTTCTGTTTGTGATAAACATAGCGCAATTTATATTGCTTCTGAAATCCGCTTCATATTGCCTCAAAAAACCAAGCCTCCTAAATGGTTAATACTTGCGAATGCGGGCTTACCGACTGTTACACTTAAAGTGGCTTAAGTGTCACTTTCATCAATCTGGTAGTTTCGTTCGTTTTTAGCCGTATGTAGCGACGACCTTGCCTTTATGAGGTCGTGACCTCTGCAGATTTTGTCGCTCACAGGTTTATCTTTTATCTGAAATAATGAACGAATCTTATTTTCTTGCTTCAGATGTGTTACCAATTCAGACAATCTAACGAATTCTTTAACTTAAACTATTCGATGTTTTACGTCATATCTACAAAGTGCAGAAAAGTAACAAAGTTAAGTAACGGAGTCGATGAGAGTTATATATATATATGTAAACTTTCACCGTGTCTGGATGAAATCCCAACTATCCTATTTAAGATAAAAACGTTCGCTTCATTATACGATAAGAGAGTGTGTTTTATTGGCAAAGATATGTAGGTTCCAGTTATCTTATTTCAGTTAATGTGGTTTGCTGCGAGAGATGTATTCGTTTAAGTTGGAAAGCAGCCGATTCTCGTGGCATGTGCGTTGGAATGAGTACACTTAGTCGTTAAGTGTCAAAATTGAAAGGCATTATTATTCTTGAGCACATGTCGTTGAAATCAATGCGCTTTGGATGTTATGTGCTAAATAAGATGAACCGAAAAAAGTTCGTTAACACGAAATTCATGTCCACAAAGATCCATTTGACGCAAAGCTCGGCTTCTTAGTCGATTTCAACGCGCTTGAATAGTGTTACTTCTTTTAATACGTAATATATACTGAGTTGTTAACAGTTCTTTGGTTTGTGCGCGCACGTGAGAATTGTTAACAAATGAAAACTAACTACAATATTGTTTCTCACTATACGGTGATAGTGCGGTAATCCTAGTGGTTTATCTCGAAATCGAAGCAATTTTTCGGCTGAAGTTCCATATTCGCCATTATTCTTTCTTCAAGGTCTATTAAAGTCCTCCTGATCAGACAAAATTTGGGCATTTTGAACAAAGATTTCATTTTAATACCAAATCTGCTTTCATCACGTTCAGAGCAGTGTCGTTGGTTAATTTGTTTTTCCTTTCTGTCTCGCTGGGGAGCGAACACTAAGTCGTTATTCTCATCGAGGAGCATCCAGCGAGAATTTCCTGGTCGCTTGCTCAGTTAGCCATGTTTGCATTTTAGCGTGCCATCTAACCATGGCGTGGTCAGATTTTCTTGGAAGCATAGAGTGAAACTTTGGATTTTTCCCTCCTGTGAAGAAACCCGCTGTGAAGAAAAACGGGTTTTCGACAAAAGAGTATAGTTGGGGTTGAAACTTATTTTCTCAATGTGCAGGTTTGCGTTATTTTTCCCCTATTTCATGATTCGATTTGCTTATGAAGTCGAGAACTCTGCAAAATCCGTGTAACACTGAATACCTACGTGGTTGTTTATTCTGTGAGCTGTTCAAATTTGTACAAACTCCAATTGGACGAGTTCTGTTAAATTTTATTTAAATGCATTCTTTTCTCACATACTAAACATTCTGAAATTTCAGCACGATATTATAAGTGTACGGAATATTCAACACTGTTTGAGTTCTGAATCAGCACCAGAGTCCCCACAAAGTGCTCATTCGATATCCATCGAGTCATTTGTCATTGGTGAACTGGTAAGACAAAATGTTTTTTCTTTTAAATTAGCTATACTGTGTTTTGGCGTGTGCAACACTCGATAGGGATTTTCAGTATAGAATTATATCGAATAAACAAGAAAACTACTAAATTCGCTAGATGTTGACATACAATCTCCACTTTTGATGAACGAGCTCTTATTCTGCACAAGTTGCATAATCGTCTTCAGTTCGCCATAGTCGGCTTCTGCTTGCGTGACCTAGAGTTTTTTTTAGCGCTAAACAAAATGACCTTGTGTAATGTGCTAGTGCTACTGTGGAGAAATCTAGATTCATTTGGAAAGCAGAAGTGGTGGACTTTGAATAATATCTTATTCTTTTGAGTATATTGCTAAAAAATTCATTAGTAAGTTTAAGCATTAATGATCCATTCAAAGAACTAAGGTTATTTCCATTAATTAAATGTTTGCAGGTAGATAGTTATAAAAAAGACGAAGAAAAGATTCGTCTTATGCTTGTAATGAAAAACAATGTGTTTAGTTGACTACTGAGCGAACTTACGTTTCCGAACTGGAGTCACTTGTTGAATACTATGTGGAGCCATTTCACTCACTCGATCTACAGCAAGATCTCTCCGTGCTGATTCGAGGCCGAAGTGATTTGGTATTTGGTGGGCGTTTTACTGGAAAAATACCAATTTTTTCCAGTTTATGTTCAAATTGTAGATTGTCTAATATGATTTATCATGTTAATGAATTTATGGATGTGACTGTTAGTAGCGTTCAGAGGATAAGATCTCCAGGTAATCTTCGCGAACTTCTGGTTTTCCATTCTCGCTTTCTGTTACCGGAACTTATGGCGAATGAAAATTCATCTGCTGGGATTTGTCGTGTGTTCACCCAGCACGCAGACAGGCAAGTGCTTGGTGATTTCACTAACTGTTTACTTTAAAATGCAGTAGGTGATAGTTCAATGCACATTTGGTCTGTGTCGTGCCCAATTCGTATGCCAAGCAGAGCGTCGTCGTGAGAAGAACACGTTGGACGCGACACACCCTCGATGAATTTTGCACATAGCGCTAGTGTATTTTCGCACATTGAAGATCCCACTGTTGCGACGACAAGAAATCCAAGATTTATGTTGATAGTTGCCTACGATTTCATATGGTGAAGAATGAGAAGTTTTCGACGATAACAAAATTTTTATGAAGGTTTATCAATGCTCAAGCGCTTGACATTCCATTGCCGTGTTTTCTGCTACCAGAGTGGAGTTTATTTGCTGTGAATTATGGAGCGAACTGTGAAAATATGAGAATTTTTACGTATTTCTTGTTTTAGATTTCTGCAATTGTATCGCACATATTGTCAGAACAAAGCTGCAAGTGATGCTTTACGAATTCAACTCTGTGAGATGTCAACTTTCTTTGAGGTATTTGGTTTGCTGGTGATCATGAACGTGGCGCATCACCTACTTACATTATAACTAAGGATTGCCAACGACGAGCCTGTCATCCGTTGCCCTTGGGTGCATACTTGCTAAAACCGGTGCAAAGAATCACTAAATACCAGTTATTACTTCGTGAGTTGGAGAGACATTGTCGACCTGAGGTTCGTTTAGTACCACCCTTGCTTTTACTTACTGTTTCGTTCCACTATGTTTCATTATAGGTGCGATCAGAAGTTACAGAAGCACTTTCGACTATGTTAGAACTTCTTGCTCAGATAAATGCCACCATTCACCACCTTCACATCTCTGGATTTAACGTGAGTCGAAAACATTTGTTTGATTTTGTAAGCGTTAAGTAATGTTTTTAAAGGGCGATCTACGTCTACTAGGACAACTTCGTCTACGATCCGAGTGTGACGTCTACCAGTATAGCCGTAAGAAAAAAGGAAAATTGGCTCGTGCACAACGACGGTGAGCTTAGGAATATTTTATTGGTCACTGTACTATTTGGTTTGTTATGTTGTCCTCAAACCGACGCTCCACTGCTATTTGCAGAATTTTCTGCAATCACGGCTATTACAGTAGTTCTGGAACAGTCTTAGTCCGAAATCGGCAAATTTACCTAAAATCAAAAAGTGTCATCAACAGCCCGTGTTGATGACCGGAGAGCGCCCTAGTCCGGTAAATTGGAGTCTCTTCGGAAAGTTGCATTCAACGAGCATTCATAATTTCAAGGAGGAATAAAAGCGACGAATCCTCATGTTGTGGCTGAATCCACTTGTGAGGTGGAGCACATTCGTGGATGGCGTTTGCAACACCCGTGAAGAAGCGCTAGGACTCGCTCAGCGCGTGAAGACGGATCATCTATGTGTCTCACCTGTCACCTGTAGTCCCGTTGATCGTCGAGTGACTCGAGCGGGCGCCAGTAAATCCTCCATTTTTCCCTGTCGCGTTCACGAGTAGCCCGGTGGGTTCTGCTCGCTTCAGGGACTCGTCGAGCATCATATCTTTCTTCTAGGCTTTTCGTGAAGAACTCTGACCATCGGGTCGGTGGTCTTCCTGCAGTAAGTTTGACATCCCGAGGAATCCAGTCACTAACAGCTCTTGTCCATCGGTTACCATTCATGCGCATTACGTGTCCGGCCCACCTTATCTTCGACTGTTTGGCGTATAGAACGGCATCTTTGATTTTCGATCGTAGACGTAGATCGGAGCTTCGGATCCCATCCGTTACTTGTGCGAAACAGGATACTCCTAGTATCGTCATTTCGACTGCGCGTTCGATAAGGCTGAGTGATCTTTCATCCTGCTTACGTAGCGACCAGGTTTCTGACGCATACGTTAAGGCAGGAAGAACCGTTGAGTCGAAAGGTGGGCACGGACTCGGGTGTCCTTTGTTTTCTTCACTACATCCTCGATGCTCTTGAAAGCTCCCCAAGCCGCTCGTTTCCTTCAGCTCAGCTCTGGAGCTAAGTCGTTCATCATATTGATTTCCCGACCTAGATAGACATAACTGGAGCATTCGGAGATATTCGTTCCGTTGAGCGTGAATGAGGCAAACGAAACCAATCCGTTCTTCATGAACATCGTTTTCTTTAGATTTAGTCGAAGACCAATCTTTCCACACGCTTTATCAAAATCCGCAAGCATACGTTCCGCTTGGCTAATGTCTGGTGATCTATGTGTCTAAGTAGACAAATTTCTAAACGAGCGCACCGGTCGCACACTCCAATGATGTATTTGAGTGTTTTGTCATGTCCTCCTGAAAGAAACTCTAGCTGTTTAATGTTCTCTATATACCAGCACCGTTAAAAATTGAGAAAAATAATCGATGTTTGAGCGTCACAAGACCAGGATATCATCTTTATGGGATAAGGGAGCTTTCATGTTGTTCGCAAGAATTTGTAGAACTTAACTTCTTTTGTCTATTGCTGATAATCGCACTCATTTTTAGTCACTTATGAATCAACAAACTTCGTCACAAATACATTAAAGAGTCTTGATCAGACTTTAGTCAACTATTTTAAAGGAAAGAGTATGATTTGGTGAGAAATAGTGGTGTGTACAAGTGGAATTCCTTATTTTCCGCTGTTTTGATCATCGCCTCTTGTACAAGTCAACAATTCAGCTCACGTGTTCCAGCAATGCGCCTTGAGAAATGTGCGCGTAATATAAGAGGACGACTTCTATTCTGTACCTTATAAAATTTATTTATCTTGCAGAGAAATAAAAATGTCCTTAAGTAGATTTTAAACCTTATCTTTCATTTTCAGCCATCTGTTCCTGTTCGATTCCGGAATTTTGTTTTGTAAAAGGCGCAGTCTTTCAAATCAACCAACCACGCTGGATTCAGAGTATTACGAGCATAAAATGTTCATACCGGTTTGTTCGTTTTAATAATTGGTTTTTTTTACTTGATTGGAACCTTTGAGAAAAACTTAAGTTTTCCTCCAAAATGTTTGAAAAAATTGCTGAAGTCGCTTTATGTGGCAGTGCTACATAAACCTCCCAACGGTTCACCGCATCATCGTGGCTGGGAGGTGTTCCTGGTTGTCGGACTGCGATGTACAGCGGGGAGATTCGTTTCCCCGGCAGGGTCTCCCAAGCTGAGAAGGAGTCCAGCGTTTCTATCAGAAGAGTAGACCAATACCAAGATCCACCACCATCCTGGTATCAAGGTCGCATAGTGGCAAATCTTCCTCTAATCCACAAAGGGTGCAGCTGCCTGTGGTGGTGTCGACCTGGGGCAGACTTTGACCAGACTGCCTTCGGGGTTCCACGGAACCACAATGGCTTAACCAACAAATCTCCGAAAAATAGTGATTATGCTAGGACCCGCACAACCAGTGAGGACTGCCCGTTCAAGTATCAAGCTACATAAACACGGGAATCGTGGTGCATTGTCGTGCAATCCAAGCGGTGGTTCAGTGAAAATAAGCGGCGAAGAATGCTGTGGTTTTGATACAATTCTTCTTCTTGATTTGTTAGCAACAATTGTAGAAAATGTGTCTAAAGCGAAGTGTTTCTGCTTTACTTTAGTGTTTTCCCAGTAATGCAATATTTGGAAAGAACGATGTTCCCTTCCAATATAACAGTGTTGCGTTTTACCATATGGCCTAATAAATAGAGTTCCTTTCATTTCACGCTGAGTTTTTGACCACATTTCAAAGCGGTTGTTTCTAACCGCACAAACGTTTCTAATTGTTAAATTCTTCTGTGTCAGATGTCGTCGCTGGGTTTCTCTGAGAACTCACGATTTGGTGGCTCACGATTCGACTTGTGGGATGAGGCGAAATCGGATGCGTATGTGATTGAGTTGTGCGACGTCGAGTATCGGTCCTTATGGATCGTCCGGCTCTCCCGTATGGCCCATCGTGAAGGCCAGCAAGAACAACTCGTCCGACAACGTCCAAAGAGCTGGACCAGCACGATCTCAAATGAATCAACATGTTCCGCTAGCACTAAAAGCAGTGACAGCGAAGTGTTAGTGTCAAAATAAGATTTTTCAATTTTCTTGTTTTGTTGAATGGGAAATGTCAAGAAATTAGTATCATTAACCAATTAATTTGTTTGTTAAAAACATGAAAGCCTCTGTCAATCTCTTTGTTTCCTAGTTTCCCATCCATCATTAGAGAGCGGCTGAGCTTTTATTGTTGAAAAAGTAATCGAAAAATACCAAAGTAAGCTTTCGAGTATGATTATGGTATAATTTCAACTTCATTGCTTTCTTTAAGGGTAAACACAGGGTGACCGTTACAGTATTCGTTCCAAATAGGTAACGCTTCCGCGGTTTCGCGTTTCCCAAAGTAAATGAGTTTTTTCAGTTTGTACCTTTCATTATGGTAGTTTCTTTCAGTGGTAGTTGCTGCGACAGTCATAGAACTATTAGTCAGAACCTAAAACAAACACGCTCATTATTAGATTGTCTAAAAATCAATGTCTGATTTTAGTCTGTACTTTGGCACAAGGCATTTTCGGTCTTCGTTTCATGTCTGAAGCACTTCTTGTACAGGAAGTTGTAAAGGTAATTGATGAAGTGGTGGTCGGTGGACGAAAGGTCTGGCGACCATGATAATAAAGCATAATTTCGTAGCCCAGCTCTTCCAACTTTGCAGCGTTTATAGTTCGACGTGTCTCCATGCTTTGTCGTGGAGAAGGACTGGTCCTTTTCTGTCTACTAATGTGGTGCACAGCCGTGGATGTTTCTTATATATCTTGTCGCGACTTGCTAGACATGCTTCTCCATTCTAATCGTTTCACCGTGATTCAGAAAGCAATTAAAGCATCTGTAGACCACTAGGTGGTCGAAACAACCTTTGATTATGTAGTTTCGGCTTTGAGAAGTGATTCGGAGCTTCATCTTGGTCCAGCCACTAAGTCGATCGGGGTCAATTGTCGTAGAGGACCCATTTTTCTTTACACCTTTCAACACATCAAGAAACGTGCCTTTCTGGTTTCCTGGAAGAAATGCTGGCAATATCATGTATAAAAGCCGCAATTTCTCTGATTGGCATTCAATTCATGCCCCATCCTTTTGTCGAAATTCTTCTAATTTCCAATTTTGTTTAGCTGTCCACAACAGACGAAGTGTTTACACTGAGTTATTTCAGAAGGTTTTGAAGAGTTGTGCTTTGCTTCCATTAAATTCCTTAATTCATCGTAATCATTAGCTGAAGTTGTCCCGACTTACCTCGTTCTCAGTGTCAAATTTGCCGCCATAAATTTTTTGAAGCCAACTTCGAAATGGTTAAGACGAATTTTTTCAAACCCACGTTAACTATGCTATCGTAAACACCCTTCGTCCTCTGTTTTAATATTTGAAGCAGTTTGCTCTGAGTGCGTACGAGTCTGATTTCATAGAAGTAGATTTGTCTAAATTGGTGTTTTATAATCTGAAATTCTGAATTCAATGGTGCGGTGGGCTCGAGATGATTCCCAGAAACGGTAGTCGAGAGTTCAAATTTGGAAGGGGCCAAGTTTTGCAAATATCTTGGCACCATAATAGTTATACTTCACATTCCTGTAGGTTCCTGTAAAAAAAAATTAATAGGTAGTAAATAATTCGCTCAACATCGTGGTATTGTTAAAACATATTAAAAAAGAAGGGAATTAGAAATCGTACATTAATTCCCGAGCAACTTAATGCTTCCACTGAATTGGTCCTTGTGGAACTGTATTATTTAAGGCTGACGTCGTCATTAAATGCTGTTTTTTCTTAAATGGCCTTAATATTTTGAGTAGTAGATCGGTTTTAGTGGAATATTTTTGCAAAGCCTATAATTACAAGTTATAGATAAAATTTTTCTACTGTTTTAGGCCAGTTGATACTAATGGTAACTCGAAATCGGCGAAAGCATTCGCATCATTCTCGAATTGTCCTACTGAAAACATCACGGTGAGTATCTAACAGCCGTGCGCTTGCACGAGAGGGAAGAATGATCAGTCTTCTTCTGGAATGTGAATAAACGCGAGCATTCCAACTCGTTGTGTTTTGCTAACATTTTAACTACTGCTGCATAAGTTTCTCGATATCGTGGTGACAGAACAAATAATTTTTATGAGAAAATTACCGGGAGTTTTGCTCGAAATTTTTTTTTGTGTCTTCTGCAGCAGTGTAATCACTTGACAACAGTTTTATCTTATGAAAATTTTTCTCGATGATAGAAATCTGAATAAGTACGGAAATCCTTACTATTGGGTTCGGTTAGCGCTATTTTTGGAACAGTCTTGTTCTTGACAGTGTTCTTTACGGTATTTTTCGTCAGTGAAAGCACACAGTTGTTCTTCAGCTTTTTTTCTGAAACTTCAGTTTCTCGGATTGGTGCTGTTTTTATTAATGAATAATGCAAACTAAATGCACACTAACTTCTGCAGCAATGTTACATCGAAAAAAAAGCCCGAATGCATTATTGAAATAGTTCAATCGCCACAAATAAAGAATCTCGAACAAAATATTATACTCACTTGATGCTTGAATGGCGCGTTCTCACTGGTTGTGTGAGCTCTAGCGTAATCTCCACTTTTTCGGAGTTTTGCTGATGTAGCCATTGGTGTCTCCTGGAGTCACGAGATCAGCCTAACCAAAATCTGTCCCAGGTCTTCACCACCGCGGGCAGTCGCAGCCCTTGTGGATCAAAGGGAGATTTGCCACCATGCGACAAGTTTGATACCAGGATGGTGATGGATCTTAGTATTGGTTTACGCTTGTCTACGATTCCCCATGGAAACGCCGTACTCCTCAGATTGGGAGGCCCTGCCAGGAGGACGGATTACCCCACTGTGCATCGCACTCCAGCACCCAGGAATACCTTCCAGCCACGATGAGACGGTAAATCGTTAGAAGGCGAACAAGATCAGAAAATGAAAATGTATTCACGACATAAATATGAAGCACTAGGAGCAACCTAAGTGATATGAGTGACATAAGTGACAACCCAGTGACATGTGACAGTGACAATACATTGACATAAGAAGCTTGAAAAAATCCGAAACGCGTTGGCTGGAAACGATACGAGTATGATTGAAGCAGGCTTGTTTATAAATTTTATAGACGTATTTTTTCAGGTTGATACTTCCGTGGATTGCATAGCACCGATTTCTGAGCTTCAGTCGGTGGAAGAGCTTGTTGACAGCTGCTGAGTATGCTAATAGGATGAGCTATTTTTGCTAATAAATGAGGATTTAATTTTCAACCTACGATTCATTTAAATTGACACTTCGGGTTTCTTTTCTTACAATGGAACTTTGAAGCGCTAGCTCAAAAATATGGACTAACTTAGTTATTTAAAGCCTTCTTATATGACTGCGCGTCATCTCTTCTGTTTTATATGTCCTTCAGAATTAGTGGCAATGATATCAGCGGATAAATGTGCATCTTTTATGATGTGGCTTGCTCTATATCAAAGTAGATATTTTTGTGCTTCTCTTGATTGAAACGGAACAATCTTGAATCCAAAAATTGCTGCTACTTCTTGCCACTTTTTTCGATGAGTTCCACATCAATGAAGAAATAGGGCATCTTGAATGGCTGTGGTGGAATTAATCTATTTCGTTATTGACTTGAACTTGTGTTTATTTTTATAGAACCGTAGCAGCAGTGTTGACGCCATTTCATGCATTTCTGTGCGCTTTCTGCCCCTAATTTTTCAACATCATGAAAACCTCTTTTTCGTCATGCCGCTCATTCCTTCTTTTCTGGTACCACGATCCCTTTCCTACCGTTAATACCGTTCCTACCGTTTTTTTCTTCACTAACACCTGAGCGTTTCGTTGTACACTTTTTTTTTCTTGAATAGCTATTTATGTACATAATTGAATATTATTGACTATGTGTGTTATTTTCTAATAATAATAATGGTCTCTGTGAAAGAGCATTTACCGGTACTAAATGCAACTAACTGAGCTCATTTGTAATCATACGCTTTTGACAATATTTACAGTCACTATACGATTTGACGATTTGGTGCTATTACGTAGGTACTTCGCTGTTGTTAACGTCGTCGTCAAAATAAACTATATGTTTCGTAGTAGCCACACTTTATGAGTGATTCAGCTATCCACCAGATGATCATCAGTTGGTTCCGCCAGGTGACAGCGAATCGGGAAAATCTCGATTCCACTGTTATGGGCAAGAGTTACCCATTGAGTTCTCTTCAAACGCGGAAGCATTTACGGCCACTGCAGCCACTGACCATGCCGATTTCCGTTCAAATGAATATATATATATATATATATATATATATATATATACATGATGTCAGGGCGCGTGTGGCGCAGTGGTTGGAGGTGCCACTGCGACGCGGCCATGGCCCACCAAGCCTTCCATCCCTCCGGGGTCCGCAAATTGGTACCAGACTTGTCTGGGAGGATAGCAGCACTGACTCGATACATCGGTAGGCCACCGCGAGTCATTGTAAAGGCCAGATGTGCATTCAATCACCTCCAACGATACTTAATGGAGTCGAATGCATGGCGCATCCCTCAGGGATCGATCAACGCCGAGAGCTTTATCCTTTTAGCTTTATATATGATGAAGGAGCCTTGGACGTTCATCAGCGTTGAGAAATACACTATGCATTCAGCTTCATCAATTGTCAGAGGAGACTGGATGCATATTTACTCTTACACTGTCTTACCAATATATTAGGTCGGTGCTGCTATCCTTCCAGACAAATATGGTACGGATTAGCCGACTCCGAAGGGATGGAAGGCTTGGTGACCCTGTGTATTGAACCAGTGTCTAATTGTGTGTTAAGCGCATGTTCAACCACTGTGCTACGCCCGCTGTTTTTGCTTTCCATATGCAGCTCCAAACACAGCATAGCGAAAGTATCGAGGCACATGATAATAAAGGCAAATGTAATCATTTTTTATCTACTGCCTGTTCTTTTTTAATGACAGGGTATGCGGTGAAATATTACTACATTGATGAATGAAAGAAAGTAAAGAATGCCATGAGAAAAGAATAGGCAGTAAATAAAAAGTGACTCCAGTGTGACTTAAACAACAGCTGCAGCTTAACTCAGTTCAATGCCTATTTGTGTTCGCCGTATCAATCCCGTTAACGTGTGAATGATGATAGCGTCTATAAAACCCGGCTGAAAGAAAGACTAAACGAGGGACACGCAAGGAGTGGTGAAGAACATAGTATCCCTTGGAAAAGGTAACAGTTTGCTCAATCCCCACCGCAGACACATGCAGTCCGGAGTTTGCGAATATCTCAACATCATTGTAGTAATAAATACAAGCTTGAAGAGATTGTTCATCCATGACTTCAAAATATTGTGTTTTATCTTTCTTCAAGTTTCTTGTCACGAAATATTTTAATGAACAACTCTCACACCTTAAGGACCAAATTGTTAAAAACCTAATAAGAGTGAAATAGACGTACTTCCAGTTGCCTTGAGAAATTTGCATGTATAGTGTCACGAGTGCAGTTTTGAAAATCTTGAGAAACCATTAGTACCGGTAAAGAAATTAAAGAAATAAGGGTAAAGAAATTAGCTGGAAAAAATAAAGCAAAGGCCTCGATCGTAAAGCGGCTGATATGTGAACTCCCGAAAGGAGTGATTGCAGACTCGAAATTGGCCTAGGATTCGAGTTTTCCAAATATCTCATCATAGTTGTGGTGTTCTCACAGTGGTTTACCGCCTCATCGCGGCTGGGAGGTGTTCCTGGGTGTCGGACTGCGATATACAGTAAGGTGATTCGTTCCCTCGGCAGAGTCTCCCAAGCTGAGAAGGCGTCCGGCGTTTGCATCACGAAACCTAGCCAAGAGTAAACAAATACCAAGATCAACCACCGTCCCGGCATCAAACTTGTAGCATGGTGGCAAATCTCCCTCTGATCCACTAGGGCTGCGACTGCCCGTGGTGGTGAAGACGTGAGGCAGACTTTGGCCAGGCTGACCTCGGGGTTCCAGAGAACCACAATGGCTTAAGCAGCAAATCTCTGATAAATGGTGAATATGTTGGAGCCCGCACAACCACTGAGGACGGGCCGTTCAAGTGTTGTGGCGTACATCACATAACACCTGCCATGAAAAATAATAGACAATAAATAAAAAGTTAAAGATCTTGAGAAATTATTGTTCATATGCAGTTTAGCAGATTAACATGCTCTTGCTAGACGCGTCGATCCCAGTTACTAGTTGGTTACTTGAGGGGTGTTTCCTACAGTTGATGGATTTTTTGGCTATTGCTTCTCAAAACGACCATTTTGCTACATAATCTCTATTTCAACATTCTTCATGTTGGACACTTTTGTAATTGGATTAATGTTTTTGACCGCTCTTTTTTAATGGTTCACAGCTTTTATAGATTAGATAATCATAACACCGCTTTCTGTTAGAATCGACGTAATTATTTTCGATAATGTTTACTTGGTGTAAATCCTTCGCGACAGTCTGGCAATTGTACACATTCCACTGAATTCTTAGATAGAAGGCTGTAACATTCAACTTTTGCCTTAATACGTACATAGGACCACATTGGTGTCAAGATTTGAACAAACCCTAGGACCCTAGGTGAACTTCGAAATCGCGATCACCCTTTCCAGAGGTTCTCGTGTTAACCACTGCAACAAGAGGCCCTGGCTTAATACTTCTGTCAGCCAGTTTTTTACTCTGTGGTATCGGCAATCACCCGTCAACGAGAATGAAGAATTGTGTTCCTCAGATAGCACAAGAATCACGTTACGTGAGGTTCCTTGTTTTGCTCATATTTTGGCTCATTACGATTGCATTTTCTATAACCCCTTCTATGGAAAAAATTATAGGAAGTAAATAAAAGTTAACCACTACTTTCATGGAATTCCGTTCACTTTATCAGTTGGGTCGCTTGTTAAATTCAATCACTTTTTTATCCTGAACGATTTTCAGTAGTCGGCTGAATCTGCCCCTAAATGAAAAACTATTTCTGTCAATTCGTCTCTAGATTCAAACAAAGCTGTTCTTTTACTTCGTTTGAAAAATGAGTGTATCCTTCGAAGGCAGAGTTTAAATTATCCTCGGTATGATCAATCAATAATTTTTTTTTAATACTGGCGCAACTGAGACTGTCGCAAAAACCTTCTTGTGGGCAATTTTTACGTCATGTATTACAATACTGGCTGTTACAATACCGACTGATACAGGATGGATTCCCTTCACGAAAATAGTTCACTGTCAGTTGACAATCAGTTAAGAATCGTCGTTTATAAGAGCACTGCCGAGTGAGTTTTCATTCGAGTTGTGCTCTTCTGTTGTAGAATAAATTCGATAAGTCTAGAGACGTAAACTATTGAAAAGAAAGCAGCTCATGAAGATGAGGAAAGCGCGTGAAGTACCGTAGGTTTATAGGAGCAAAAGTTGAATTGTAAAAATTTTGTTACGTGTGGAACAGAAGGACCGAGCATTGTGGACGGTATCTGTAATAACTGTACTGGATCCATTACACCTACAAGGAAGTCTGTTACAACGGATTTGTTAAGTCTGCAATAAGTATTCTGCATTCCTCTGCGTTTCTCCATTCTTAAGCCTTTTTTTAGCATTATTCCCATCCAACAATTGAAGTTTACAGAATTGAGTGTACCCTGCAATCAACAAGCACTATGGAATGGTCATAAGGAAGGTGGAAAAAAAGAGGGTAACACAGCATGTTATCTTCAAGGAGACTAATAAATACTTAAATCATCCACTTCATTGATAATTAAGAATCTTTCTTTTTTATAGTGCAGATACATGACCTGTCCTCCACATACTCTAGTTTTGTGGGCGTATCGCAATCTATCTTCACCTAAAGCCGTACGATAACTCAACGCCACATTGTTTTCCGACTGTTCACTGTCTACTGCTGGTCAAATATGAGAAGCGATTGTAATGTAAAGTTCATGTTGTAATTTATGAAATAAATGTTCTTACAGTTCTCTGATTTTATTGGGGTTTCACACATTCTTCTCCTATGTTCCAGTAAATAATACAATTCAAGCAAGCATTAGCTGGGGCATTAGATCGCTACAGTAGTTTCCCGAAAGAAGGCTAATTCACAGGAGCTAGTTACTGTCTGTGATGGTCACCTGGGAACGTTGTAGTAGTGTTATCTCGTGATTCTAGGGAAAATTTACTCGATAAGCTTTTATATCAATGAGATGCTCATTGACATTACAGGCGACCAAGCCAAAACCTTCCAGCAACTGAACTACTTACGTCGCTGAAAGACAAACAAATGAAGACCGTTTTATGTTTCCTATATCATATCAGATTGCCACGCCACATGGAATAATCCAATATTACTCGTTTCCTCCATACATTAAGTGGACGAGTGGACGATGCTGCGCTCACATTAGCACAAGAACATGTGAGTTTGATTGGAACTTTGGAGATTCCTTCTTATATCAATGGTGTGGTACCTAATTCGATCTCGTTAGCCCAACCAAGCCGCCGAAAAAGAGTCCATTTTAGCAGGATTTCAAAACAGTGAAAACTTGTGCGAGTAAGAGGACTGGGGGTTGTTTCCAAACATGCAATGCGATGAAACACAAGGGTGACCAAATATTTTGTTGATGCTAAGCGTTTCCTAGTCAAAATTTGTAATTTTATTAACGCTATGTATTCACAATTAAGTAATATGTATAAACACCTCTCGATAGCTCATTTCCTCACATCCAGGCGACTTTTCGCACTGTCGTACTTTAGGACGTATCGCAGAGAAATCCCATCCGAAGTGTTTTCTGTAAATTGTTATAAGCAGATAACGTCTTCCTGCGTTTCATCCATCTTATTTCGATCTGCTCTCTACTTGCTATCGAATGAATATAATGCGGCAACAAAAAATTGAAGCCTACACTGCACTGAAAATAAGGACGGACTCGACAATGTGCACATCGCCCTCTGGTCCAGATACTACTGTGCCTATACTGGGCGTTATGGGTTAGAAATATTCGATGTAATAGCGAAGCCAAAGTTATTTTGCTTTCGTGTGAAGAGTGGAAACGTGTAATCAGGAATCTTCATTCACTACGAACACATCTCATTTCGTTTCTTCAATTACAAGGAAAGAATAGTTAGTAGAATAATGAAAAACGACACAGCCTGGAGCACTAGTTCTGCTCGCTACAACAGGATGAGCAATGCGGAAAGTGGCACCGGCGTCGATGTCTAAAACTCTCGGAGATTTTCAGCAGATCTCCAGAGAAGAGACAAATAGTTAATAACATGGAGTACAGAACACAGACAGTGAAAGTACAAAGTTGCCATAATCAGCGAATGATATCCTAGCAAAAACCGTTGTGATCGTATTTTGCTTTGCAATAGCTGGGACGTTTTCAACAGCATCACATTAAAAAAATTGGACACATTTACCATAAGATATACTTCCACGGCAATCTTAAATGACTCAGTTTCATCATAATAAAAAACTTTCACAAGCCCTCAAATGCTCACCAAAACTAGTGGCTGAAAGTCATCCACCTTTGTCGCACAGTTCAGGACTAGCTGGTGGAGCGCGTCCTGTCGGATGGTTCGAGATGCCAGCAGTCGGTGGTTGCACGGCCTCATCGTCATCTGACGACAGTGAGTCGACATATATCGCTTCTAGATGCCGGACCTCTGCTCTATTCACTACGCTAGAACCCTAGAATCAAAAGATTCTGAATACGTCATGCAAACTCGTAAAGGACTTAAAAGTTAATATAAAAATCCAGCATAGAAACATTTGTGGGGCTGATGATTTGTGATATAAGCTATAAGGAACGTAATCAACTAAACATTATTCAGTAGTAAGACAGATCCAGAAGTAGTTGAATCCTCAGTAAAACACTATACATTGAAAAGTCAATCAGGCCGAGAGTGAAACATGAGCTTAGTGGCTTTTGTATTATGAATCTACGCAATATAGAAACTCTGGAATACGTCATTTACTACTTTTTTTTAGAAAAAAAAACTTACACTCGGACCCGGCGGATCGTACTGCTGTACAGCTGCTGTTCCAACTGAATCACTAATCAAGTACTGATTACACAACGCACCATGCGATGTGCTTGGATCATGAAGTGAGTATGGTTGGTTTACCGTCGGTGAGTTAATGGGAGGGTTGTTCTTATCATCAGTTGCAACCCCAACCAAGTTTAAAGGTAGCGGTAATGAACCAACTGGTTCCAATAATGAATCAGGAGCACTTGTATGCGGAGATGAATTCGGTGACACGTTAGGTTCAACCAAAAAATCCCAGATAAGGATCGTGTCATCATGAGAACTGCTAACAATTTGGAAATCGTCGAACTGAAGACGAAATACACGACCAGTATGTTGCTGAAAAAGTCATTATGAGCGAAATTATTCAATTCAAACATTACAAAGTACTTACCATCAAAGTACTAAGGCACAAAGAACTAGGTGATGAACGAGGATCAAGTGCAGCCTCTAGGTCCCAAACACGGATTTTCCTTCAATAAGTACAAATTTACTCCTATCCTTCCTAACAATATGGGACAGTCAATTAGATGAAATGAATCAACTAATCAGCTAAATGTTAGCGTAGAGTTACAGAACATCAAACCAATACCCGTCATATGCTCCGGAAACAATGCGTTTGTCATCGAATCTTATACACCGTACCAATTCCTCATGGCCTTCAAGCACTCGCAGACACACACCGGAATGAATATCCCACAGTCTAAAGTGTCTCATGCAAATCCTAACACACTTGACTCGAATAAATTAGGTAACCTGATGGAATTGTCACTGGAACCAGAGACGACAAGCCGCCCTCGATATTGTAGACAAGCAATGCCCCTCTTATGACCCGAAAGAGTCCTAACAAATTCCAGGTTATCAGCAGACCATACCTAAAATGAACACGACTCCAATTGTAGCAAAACAATGAGAACCATGCATATTATTATCCACGAATAACTCCAATGTTCTGAATAGTGAGAACTGAACAGAGATGACAAATTCAGTTCCACAAAAGTCAAACAATCTACAGCATTAGAAATAGGGCTAAAACTAAGCGAGTACATAGAAAGACGTTCGCAAGAATGAAAATTAGATTGAAATATGGACAAATACTTCCTGAACTAGGAACTAAATTCCAGTGGTTTCTCGTAGCATGGCTCATGATGCATTCCATGAAATAAACCCCAAAAACGTGAAATATCAAGTAACTTACACAGGTAAAGAAGCATTGTGCCTAGAGAAAAAGTAAGCAATGACTGCATCGCAGTTCCTATTCGTGAATGAACATGGCATCAGCGTTACGAAACATTCCTTTTCAAATGTATATCGGAGATGAGTAATTATTGCTTCAGACACGACTTACTGTACCTTGATTGTTCGATCTCCAGATGCGCTAACAATGTATCGATCGTCGAAGTCGACAACGTTTACAGCCGCCCGATGTCCAACCAGAACTCGACGAAGATTGATTTCACGTGGAGAGACCATGTCCCATACCGCAATTGAGCGGTCCTTAGAGCTTAAACAACGCTGATAAAAACTAATGAACGAAGAGCAAAACTACTACAACAACACTGGAAGAGACGCCCAATATGAAAAGCTGCCAGATATTGTATGAGCTGTAACAAGTAAGTTTCACTACTACAGCAATACTTGGCTTTGGCCCTGGAAACAAATATCAAGGGATGTTGAAGAAGCATGACAAGAACTTACCTTCATGTGCCGTAAACGATGTATGAAAGAGTAAAAAAAACAAATAAGGAGAAATACTTTAGCAACTATGCGTTATACTATTTAGCAATTGTACCGTTCACTAATATTACATAAACACAAATACATGAGGAACAGTAATGAGTTTCTCACAGACAACGTTGACGAAAGCGCACTGAAAATCAACTTTAAAAAAATGTACCAGGTAACCATAATCCCGTCATTGAACCTCAAATGGAGAACAGCCTCACAATGATGTATCAACGTGTTGAGGCATTCTCCAGTCGTAACATCCCAGACGCGAACCGTGGCATCAGAAGAACCTATATTTGTATGTCAGGGTTAATTTAGAAAGATTTCCTTACGAAAAAATAAGGAAATTACAAAATGGTTCTTCCCAATAAAAGATAAAAGGACAAAGCTCTTGGCGTTGATCAATCCCTGAGGGATGCGTCACGCATTTGACTTCATTAAGCATCGTTGGAGGTGAATGAATGCATATCTTGCCTTTACAATGACTCGCGGTGGCCTATCGATACATCGAGTCAGTGCTGCCGTGCTCTCAGACAAGTCTGGTACCAATTTGCCTATCCAGGAGAAATGGATGGTTTGGTGAGCTATGGGCGTGCAGATCGATTTCATGTGTGTATTGCAGTGTGCCCCTGCCACACGCGCCCTTTCCCAACAGTGAAAAAAATCTAAAACATACGAGGAAAACAAACCCGATATAATAACTCTTTCATCGTATTGTAAGCACAATACGGAACCCGTATGTCCAGACAATACCCGCTCGCAGCTCAAATCAGAACGATTCCACACCTAAACGTTTACTTGATAAAACAAAACATATAACAGTAAGAAGTAACAACGTAGTCTGAAAGCGAAGAAAAATAATGACTAAATTAAAAACAAAAGACACAAAACGAGAGCACCTTGATAACATTATCACGAAGTCCGGATACAATCTTCTCATCGTCATACTGCAGACAGTACACTCCTTAAAGAAAATTCGTAACAGATATATATCATAACCACGCAAATCCATTAACTATAAAACAAACCTTTACTATTCTCTGAACGACAGTTGATGCTACTCAGTTTATAAAATCCGTTACGCCAGTTAGCTTCGATTTTAGCAATATCGACCACAACCTTGGGAAAGAGCTCTCTGAAACGGACATACTGCTGATTGCAATCAGAACAAAACAGTAGAAATTCAAGAAATATAAGCGCTGGCAGCAGTGCAAGCAAAATCTTTGTATATATATAAAACGTATGCATACACATACATATACACATGTTCAAGCATGTATTCATATATGTATATATAGATTTTCAAACATATAATGCACATACATTTGCACATATGTGTATGTATGTGTGTGTATATAACACCAAGCTAATACTAATAGGACAAAATTCCTTAGATGCGCGATAATCGAGGAACGAGAACTAAGTTTAAGATACTAAAACCAAAAGTCAGACTTGTTCAAAAACTACAGCTGAAAAACATCTGAACCTGTAGAATCGGTGCTGCAACATGCACATTTCAGAAGAGCCGCGCAACTTTTCATACGGCACATGGTAGTAGTCACAAATGGCACAAGCAGCAGAATCTCGGCTTACAAGGATATACTTCCTCCTGAATAAAAACAAACCATTGATAGCGTAAACAAATCTCACTTCGCCTATACTAAGTTGTTAAAACTTTTACAGTACAAGTGGTAGATTTGAAGCTGCAGATTCATGCCTGCATTAATTACTTACGGTATAAATAAAACTAGGAGGAATATGTTAAGGAAATAGAACTATGGAGAGCTTTCAAAACTATGAAAAGCTATTTTACCGATCACAACGCCTACGACTACATTCCTAATGAGAGTTCGAACAAATAAATGTTCAGAACAAAACAAATGTGCAAGCGCAACAATTCTACAAGGTGCATTTGCATTCAACACGATTCGTTTTCTAGTGCTCTCCCACTAACATACTAAAACGGTAATCACGTATCTGGAATATCTCTGCATACTTCACAAGGTAACAAATCTCTCTGAATTACTAAAGAAACTGACATATAACAGCTACAATACACCATAAAAGATAAAGCGTAAAGCTGATAAAGGATATGCAGTATTAAACAAAGGTGCTCACCACTTGTTCTTTTCACTCAATCCACGCCACATGTTATCTTTCCGAACGTTCCGTTCTATTAACTTCCGCCAAAGCTGACCTATCGCTAACACACTTCGCCATACGGTGCTTACGGCCTCACAAGCAGCCAGTGTACGAGCATCCAAATTCGATAGAATCATCTCTGCCAAATGTTCTGAAGAGAAAAAAGCTCCAAATATTGTTATCAAACTTTATTTTCAAGAGAAAAGAAGAACCCGTTGAAAATCTTTAGGTTAAAAAGGATTTTTATGTCAAAAAATGCACAAAATTCACAAGCTAAATGTGCAATAACTACGTCACAAAAACTAGACCAGAAACAGAAACAAGAAAGCAGTTGTTTTTCCAATTATGACACGTCCTCATGTCTACTGTGCGGGTTAAAGCGCTTCTTCTATTCGATGCGTTTCTTCACATCCATCATCCACGAAGACCTTCCAACTTTTACGTGTGGCCTCGGCTGCTGCTATAGTATTTTCATTTCATCTTGAACACCATAGAAGCTTAGTCAATTCTCCCTGGAGCCATGCTATAGCCAAGCTGCAGCGTTGCCAATTGTATTGCAAAGATTTTTTTCCCGAACAAAACCGGTACTAATTAACCAAATCAAGAGCAATGAAAGACTTGCTAGCCCTGGAGTGGTATCTAGCTAGCACCATGCTCGTGATGATCGGCATTACTACCATTGTGTTACTCTCCCCAAAAAGCAGTCTACAATCAACCTTAGCCAGTGGTAGAAGAAATATTTTTAAAGAACAATGACACCGTAGGAAGCAAAATGATAGAGCGCAACCATATGGTTGCTAAGAAAATATTTCTGGCTTTGCCTTTCCGGAAACTGACGCTGTATTCAAATAAAGCTTCTTCCTCATATCTTATTACAAATGGTCTCAAACTGCATAACTCGTAACACATTTTCATGGCAATGCTCTGCTTCTTATGCCAATTTTTTTTTTACCTTTAAGTCGCTAGAGTCAAAAACTGGAAAAAAAAATCACATTCCAGCTACGTCCTTCTTTGCAAACCTGCTCATAAACCCATAGGAAGAACTTGCAGCATCAAAAACACATTTGGTTGGGATAAAGATCGTTAACTAGCACACTGTATAATGTAAGTCTGCAGATTCGCTGATATCCCTAGACGAAAACAAGCTCGAAGGCAAACGAAGCTATCGACGATGACTATCTGAAGTCACTGCACTGAATAGTTCCATGCAAAACGGCTCCAGAGCTTCCCGCAAGGTAAGTCATACGTAAAGGAGCTCCAGCATAACGTATTCGAAATAAAAATTTATTTGAAAGGTTTATATATGGGGGCGCCATGAATTTCACGATGACAAAGCGGTGGTGGGAATAAAACGTTTTTTCTCTCTTTAATGCGACAAAAAAATGTTTTTTCGAAGCTTTGCGATATCCGACTAAAAAAATATATTTCACAAAAGTCTGGTTCTACCAAATAAGGTCTTTTAGTCGTGGAATTGGTAGCCTACCCTTATTCTTTTTAGCCCTAGTCCGATTCACCCATTAGGCCAATCATCGACAGCTCACCGCCTACTCAATCATTTGCACAACTTCGTTCACAGTGAAACACTCAAAAACAAAAAGGCTGTCACACAAAAATCCAATATCTGTCGTAGTATCTTCTGCTGAAATCGACGTTTTAGGCAGAGAGAATGTCAGAATGCTGGCAAAAGTGCATTTTTATTACAACGACACCTGGTTTGTTTGACAAACTTTAATTTAAAAAAGCCCTAGCATTTTAATTTCCCTATCTAAAACAGGGTGTTTCATCTTTAAGAAAGAGAGACTAAACAAAGTTCGAATGACACGACAACAAAAGATACTTACGTGGTAACAAAGCGATAAAATCGCGTTGCAACATCGGCTGAATGAATCTCTGCATAACAAAGAGTTGATTGTGGGTCATTCTACTGAGAATCCTTTCCATTATATCAAGTTGCTCGTGTTCATTCCAACTTAGGAATTTCTAAACGCAGAACTATCACAAGGGCATGAATCGTTCTTGCCATTTGGATTGTGAAAACAACTGTTATCGCAGTAGATAAGGGAATCTTAACAACCACATCGAATAAGAACTACGACTTTATAAAGGAGAACTTATCGTAGTTGGTGGAAAATTCGACATTTCTACTTGCTTTCATATTCCGTTTGAACTGAAAACGATATAGAGCAACCCACATCGAGCACAGCATCACATTCGTGAAGATAGTCATCACCAAGGTTGTCTTTCGAATCGAACTCACTCTCTGAATGAAGCGTCGACACTCTAGCCTTACTTCGAAACTAAAACAAAGCGGTTATAGTACTGTATAAGCAAATGTGCACAAGATAAAACAAAACAACCCACTAGAGTGGTGATTCCATGCACGACGGAATTACGATAGTCTAAGTTAGTGTTTACGCTATGATCGTCGTAGTCGTGTCTCGTAATGTATTCGTAATCATCCATACCACTTGGCACACAAGTTCCTAAACTAGGACTTGCCAACAAAAGAGAACTTACCAAAAAAGAACGACTACAAAGAGACGTTCTGAAAAGACGATTTTCAATCCTGGAATTAGCACCAGCTTATAATCAAGTTAAACTGACTTATTGTCAGACCACCGCTAAACGCTCAACACTAGACAAGAGAGTAGGAAGGAAAAAATGAAACGTGTGAAATTATCATAAGAAGTCGTTACATACATACACGTGGGCAAACATGTCTATACATGTACATATATATGAATATCCAAACACACACGAATAGTAAGCTTACACATCTTCCCTCTAACGTAAAACTGAAAGAGTTCTTAAGAAAGTCTAAAGACACAACTCAGAGGCTGCCATATGACAAGCGCCTATTACTGACACCAAGTTTTCGTCTCAGGGCCTTTGAAAGTGCACTCGTCTACGAATCCTTCCACAGTGGAGCACATCGGTGTTCCATCTAGATTTACTGGGCCAGTTCCTTTCGTTTCCTGATTGAATCACTGTATTTGGATACATCATGGCTGTTCCTTTTAATGGTCGTCCCAACTGCACAGTTCACATTCATATTCTTTAGCGGTTAATAATATGACGGGTATTGATAATATCGTAAAACTGCTCGCAAGCAGTCTCTTCTCTGTACTTTTACTCATTAGATATAGCTGTGTAAGCTTCCCTTATATGCCGATTAGTAGTTAATGAACATGTGTGCTGACCAGATAAAACATTTCCTTAGAAAGCAGTGCCTGTTGAAGGAATCATTTGCTTTATGTTATGCTGGTAGTTTCATGCTCAGATATGCCTATGAGGTTGCACTAAATGTATCATTTTCCGTCCGATAAGAGGTCGTTAACAAGTTCGAAAATTGGAACGACTTAACAGAAAGTCCTTCTTGTTAAGTGATTGTAGAGAACGCTGCCCAACTTCGCCTACCTGGATGCTCAAACGCACTTCCATAACGATCGTAAGCACTCTTGGATAACTGTCATTTATTCATGCTGTTTTCGACCATCGTCCAAAGAGGTCGTGTTTTATGTACACTGGTAGCTGCAAGTACTCGGCTAGTATTCGTAACTGGTGGTACTTCTTCAATTACATAGGGTCAACATGAACTACAAGCACGTCGATTGGTAAAATGCACTCCACCGATCTTCTGGCTGATCTCTTGTCATGTCTTTAATACGCATGCCCTATTTCTACCTAATCAAGGTGTATTCCGCCACGTTCTTCATCGTCATGTACAGTCCTTTATGTACTGACAACGTTAGGCTAGACCGCTTAGAGACAGGCGAAACGAAGGACCCGCATGGGTGTGGTGGTGAACGCACTAACCCGCGGAGAGGGTAATAGCGTGCTCGGTCGCCACTGCAGACACACCGGTCCGGAGTTTTGGAAATATCTGAGAATAATAATCGTTACATTTTAAGTAATACTCTGCTATTAAAAAAAAGAGTAGACAGTAAGTAAAAAGTGACTACATCGTGATTAGGCAAGAGTTTTTATTTAGTAGATGTACTCGATTTTTTCAACAGTGTACTTAGGAGATGACACAGACGTTCGTTGTAGCGGTAGCATACCTATTCGTAGTTTAGAAACGTTAATACCATTGTCGAATAGTATTCCTACTAGGCTTCGACGGGCCTAGATGTTGGTTGGATGAGCGTCAGACAGCATGATCCAAACTAGCTTTTATGCACAGTGTTATGATTTGCTGCTTGAGGATTTTCATTTCTTCTTGAATGTCGTAGAATGCTAGTCGAGCAATTCTCCATGGAGTGCTGAGACAGCTACGCTGGAGCGTTCCCAATTGAATTGCAAAGAGTGAGTTTTTTCCCAGACAAATTTCCGGTACCAATTTTCGGACCCCGTGGAAATGAAAGGCTTTGTTGGCCCGGAGCGGGATCTAAAAATAATGACCTGAAGATTAGGCAGCTACATATACATGATCCTTAATTTTTGATCGCTGACATAGGTCGGAGCTCGGATCATATCCCTTACTTGAGTGAAACGGCATACTCCTAGCATCGTCCTTTCGACTGCACGTTCGATAACGTTGAGTGATCTTTCATCCTGCTTACGTAGCGAACAAGTATCTGACGCATACGTTAGGGCAGGAAGAAGTCGTGAGTGGAAAAGGTGGGCACGGAGTCGGGTGTTCTTTGTACTCTTCACTACAT
>MQTX01000121.1:0-54863 GCA_009735665.1 Angiostrongylus cantonensis | reverse complement strand
CCTCTACTGTCGCATGTTCCGAGGAACAGTTCTTCTCCAGTGTCATAGACAGCGTTGAATGGGTGGCGTCGTCTCGTCTCGGCCAGGCTGATGACGTCGTACCTTATCATTCTTGCTTGCGTGAGCAAGTCCTCTATCGAGGACTCGGATGCAAGTGTACGTGCGTTGTAGGTACAGATCGTCACCATAGTTCTTGATCCAGGCAGCTTCCATTGGCCCTGAGATTTTAGCAGCCTCTCCGTACTCGTCCTACCCAACGCTGCGAGGGCTCTTTCGGGGTCAGGGGAATAGGCCCGTTTTTTTTTTACTGTGTTTAGCATATTTGATACCCACGTATAGCTTGCTGGGCTCTGAACGTGGGGGCTGGTTAAACTCACGGGTAGCTTACCAGGCTCTCCCATAGTGGGCATGGAACTTATTTGTTAGAGGCGACTCCTAACCGCCTCCCATATACTTCCCTGTCACTTGATTGCAGGCTTTTGGCCGAATTGACTCGTAGAATGCAATCCGCATAAAGCGAGAACGCACCCACACACTCATGCATGAATACGCCTAGCAAATACAGAAAGTATGTGCCAAATCGGCGCAGCAGAAACAGGGAATCCATCCCCTGGATCCACCTGCGTCTCAGGGAAGCAAAGGTCGCTTTTGGTCCACGATTAACCCCCTATCCGCCACTTGGGGACGCGCCACGTAGCCTCGCGACTAACCGGCTCGAGATCCCTCATATGAGGGAGATCCGTGGTACATGTGCTTAAATAACGCAAATATTTAGTAAGAACTGACTGAAGGAGACTCAGATAAGCTGCGATGGTTACACAAAGAGCTTTTGTTAACTACAAATAATCCAGTTGTTTTGAAATTTTTCCAGAGTTTGATGTTTTCATCGTTCATTTATCTATGAACTTAGTAAATGTAAAGAAAAAATAGTCCTAGTGCCTCCAATGTGCTGAAAAATTGAATTGACAACAATCTCTTGATGTATGCAGAAGAAAGAAAGTTAAGAACTATTGCATTACCTAGATACCAAAACGACAGAGTTTATGCTAACAAATCAGCCAAATTTAGCAAAATGGCCTTAATTCGATTACTACTTTAAACTGTGCGGAATAAGTTTGGAACAATTAATTACAATAGCGAGGTGCAAGGTTCTGGGATTTTTCGGCCCCTTCTTTTATGCTATATATAAAAATTTCAGACGCTTCACAGCGAATGTACTGAAACACACCGAAATAAAGACAAACTTGCAGATTGTTTATCCATGGCTTCGTGAAATTGTGTTTTATCTTCCTTCAAGCGCAATACTACTAATTGTGTTAATGAACAATTTTCATCCCTTGACAACGAAATTTTTCAGTAACCTAGTAAAAGTAATTTGGACATTTTTCCCATTAACCTAGGAAATTTGTGTATGTAGCGTTATGGAAGAAATTTTACAAAATCTTGAGAAATTGTTTATCTCTAGAGTATTCCACCGATGCAATTCAATTGAAGTGAATCCTTCATTCGACGAACAGTTCACTTCCCACCACGTAAAACTCATTTAGCTCCATAATTTAAGTCAGAGGCTAAGCCTTTCATGCCTAAGTTCCTCAATGCCATATACACAAGCTCCTAATATGGAATGTGTAAAAGAACAAAGACAAGAACAAAATTATCACACTGTTTTGATACCACTTTAAAATTTGTGTATGATAGTAATCAAGCATCCCCTCATAGATCTACAAGTGCACATCGTAGCATCTTGATTGTTGGAGGGACATCAGTCAATAGTTGTAACGAAAACGAATGATTGATAAGCTGAAAGAACTGAATGTCAGTGAGAATAAACCCAAGCTTTAAGAACTTTCAAGAATGATAAAAGTAAACTACGAAGAACTTGAGAAAACTAAAGGAAGACTGAAGCTAAGAACAACTAAGACTAAACTAAAACCATAAATTTAACCAGAATTTCCGAATAGAATGCACGACAGGATACGATTCTGAAAAGTAAAATTTGATAACGACATTAAAGAGTAGCGTAGCGTTGATAGCTTGAAACAACAATCAAAAAACAGATTTGCAAGCTAGAAAGGCGAGCAATCCAATACCACTTTACGCTGAATAAATGGGTTTTTCAGATTTGACCTGCATTGCATCTAATTGTTAACAAGCCAGTTCTAGCACTAATCAGTTCTATACAGCGTTCCCACTAAACCGATTGAACTTGATACTATGCGAAAACAACGCAGAAAAATCCTAAGTCGTTAAGCATTATGTATTTCTACGAACGTTTTTGTGAAAAAAAAATCTGACTAACAGATAGCTGGTCTTCTTGCAATACGTTAGACATCCTGAAGAATCCAGTCATTGACTGCATTTGCCCATCGGTTATCGTTCAAACTCATTATGTGACCGGCCCATCTTATCTTTGGCAGCTTGGCTTATAGAACGATGCCTTTGATTTTCGATTGTTAACGTAGATCTGAGCTTCGGAACCTTTCTTTTACCTGCGTGGTACGAGAGACTTCTATCATCGTCCTTTCGACTGCGCGCTTAATTACGTTGAGTGATCTTTCGTCCAGAGTTACATAACGACGAGGTTCGTGACGCATACGTTAAGGGTGGAAGAATCGTGAAGCCGAAAAGGTGGATATGGAAAAAGCTGATCCCTGTACTGTTCACTACATTCCCGATGCTCTTAAAACTCTCCAAGCCGCTCGCTTCCTCCTGCTCAACTCTTAAGTTAAATCGTTCATCATGTTTTCTCGACCTATAGACATTGGAGCGTTCGGAAATATTCGCACCGTTGAATGGAGAATACAAAGCCAACCAATTCCATATGAACATCGTTTCCGTCAGATTTATTCGAAGATCAATCTTTTTGCACGTGTTATCAATGTCCGCTAGCATTCGTTCCGCCTGGCTAATGATTATTGGTGTAAGAACGATGTCATCAGCAAAGCAAAGACCGTGTAATTGTCAACTATCGACTTTCACACCCATCTTGTCCTATTTTAATACACGCATGACGTTTTCGAATGTGGCTGCGCGGTAAATTATTTTCACGAAGAGGCATCCTCTTACCTAACCTCTCATTTGACGTCCATATTAATGTAGCTGTAGAATGCTTACCGTGATTGAGAAATTTTTATACAGTTCACGAAAAATCTTTATACACTGATTAGGGACGTTCTGGCCGTCCAGGGATTCCCTGACTGCTTCTATCTCAGTTGAGTTCAAAGCCTCATTTAAATCGATGAAAGTGAGATGGATCTGCTTCCTATACTCTCGCGATACTTCATTATTTTCTTATCGCCCCCTCATAAAGAAACCTTTCGGAGGGGTGCTTGCTCACATGGCCATCATTCATCCACAGCTGTGCTAATTCTGTTTAGGATGACTCGAGTGAAAGGTTTACAGACGACAGACTAAACAAATTAGGCGATAATTGTCGTTATCTTGGAGGTTATAGCAACTATCCCCGGAATAGTTACTATTTCCTCCTATTACTGCATCTTTCTGTAGCAAGGATCATATCTATTGTTTCTCAAGTTGCCTGGCAAATATCATAGTACGAAAATATTTTGATCCCATCCTAAGGAACTTCGTATAGAGAATTTCTCTATCAAGCGGTGTATTTTATGTCTATCTAGCAGACACATTCAATGGGTCGATGGAGACGGCCTTTGTCACAATACCACACCAGACACAGCATCTCGTGGCCAGGCTTTGCACTCTGAACATTAACGACGAGTCGAGTGCTGTTCCAAGTCATGACATCAAAAACGAAGTGGAGCTACACAAAAGATCGAGAGGACGTTATAGCTTACGACCACGACCCGTACTCGCACCGTTCACTCAATTCAATCATCAGAGTCTAACGATGAACAGTTCCTTCAGCAGGATATTAAGCAACAGGGAACGAGTTCTGCTACTTACGAACTCCAACAAATTCTAATGTACGATGACGACCACTCTAACTCTCCATCTGCAACCCTACACCAATTATTACCTAACATATACCATCGACTCACACGAATAATGTTCATCAATTACGCTAATGTATTCTTCTACATGCATCTGACTTCATTCATAGTGATCATCACCACCTATTCATTCTGTCGTAGCAATATACGAATAATCGCAACGATCCGAGCCTAACAAACAGAAGAGAGGAGAAGAACTTAACTAGGATGAAATTCGCATCTCCCATTCGTCCATTACGTGAGATGTGTAGAACTCTACTAGAAAATGACGTACACCTAAGGCATTCTCCACCCCTAATCTGTCTTCCTCTTTCACTTCACAAAAACCTCATCCATTAGAAACGTCATTCCATTAGGTAGAATTTGGTTGTTCACTTGTTTAAATCCAATACAATAATCTTATGTGGGGGAGGGGAGTATAGGAACGATCCTCGGAATAGTTACTATTTCTTCCTATTATTGTATCTTTCTGTTCTATATCTACCTAGCAGACACATTTAATGGGTCGATTGAGACGGCCTTTGTCACACCACACTAGACTCAGCATCTCGTGGCCATCGGTCACACCAGCGGGCATGCTGTTGGGTACGCCTCATTGCTTGGGGAATGGACTTCGCGACCCGGGCCGTGACCCTACCACCAACGACTCGCATGGACGTAGCCACGCACGGCTAGCACCGTCCTCTTTGGGGGGGAGGGGGGCTTGGGAGTTTCGATCGAATCTTAGGTTTGACTTCATTGCCTGATTCTTACGCCAGTATCCTTCCATCGTTATTCCTGTTGTATTCTTGTTACCTTTATGTATATAAAGATTTAATCCCAAGTTTGAGTGTCGAAAGATTGCCCTGTGTTAACTACGGAAAGTCCCGTGTGGCGTCTTCTCACGAAGTCGAGCATTCTCCTTAAAGCTGGTGGTTATTCGGTGTCGAGAACTGACTCGGAGACCTATATTTCGCTACCAACTGCGACAGAGGTCGCCCTTGTTGAACAATAACAAGTCGTGCTGGTCTTCCAATGAATAAGAATCTTGCATTCTGGGAAGTAACGTGTGGAGAGCTGAACCAGTTTGTTTATGGTGACTGATGAAAGGTTCTTCAGGTGATCAGATCTTATACTGTCCTGGCCTGATGCTGTTTGATTTTTGAGGGATCTAAGAAGTAATCGTAATTTTCTCCGTTGCCTTTCTGGAAACTGTAACTGTTCCGTCTCAGCGTATACAATGGAACCAGCAATATAAGCGATAGTCCGAGTTTATTATGAAGACCGAGGTCTTGCATGGTAACTCGCAAATCGAGGTGCTCCGCATTCAGTGGCGAACGTGGTAGTCTGATAGTAGAGGGTACCACAAAGAAATAGACCTTGTCATATGTGTTTAAATTGTTAAGCTCACACGAGGTTGGTAAGTAATCTTTATTCGGCTGACGTTTCGACATCTTCATCTTCATCAGAGCCGTTGATCAGAATCGATGGTCCACAGTTGTTCGTTTTCTCAATGTCGCTTCTTCGTTTTCGTATGGAGTCGAATCTTTAGTGAAGCATTTTTCGAATGAAGCATACTCACCCAGCGACGCCCTTTTATAAAGGATGCTGGCTGTCAAAAATAGTGACTGTCCAGTGAGAACAATATGTTTTTTTCCGGACAATTCATTCTGCAAAAGTCGGTATCATTATCAGCTAGTGAAAAGCATAATAATGTGAAAGACTATGGCAAAGTAGGTCGAAGGTTTTGCCTGAACGGTCCCTAAATTCTGCACGGGATCAGACCATCGTATCATTGGTGCAACATTCCAGTTTTTGCGGAAAGGAAAGAAACCCACTATGTTCAAAAAAAAAAACGAAGTCGGAAAGCCATAATAAACTGCGATTTATTCCAAAGCATTAGTAGAATCTTGGGAAAATGCCGTTATTGACAAGATCGAAGGGAAATACGACTGGCTTATTTAAAATCTTCAAGGTAGCTATGAAAGCTGAGAGCGCGAAAGTCACCAAGAGACGTTTGTCTCCACAAATGCTCAAGCTGATACGACAGTCATACAGTGGAATCGTACAACCTACAGGTAATCGTGAACCCATGTACGAACTGACAAAACGCAGCAGAAAGGCGATAGAAGATCTCAGTGTAGCTGATTGCTGACAGCATTCTTAGACAGAAACCTAGGTGAGAGACAGGCGAAATGAAGGACTATGCATGGTGCTGCGGTGAATGTGTTAGCCCCTGGAAAGGATAATAGCATGTTCGATCTCCATCGCAGGCACTTGCGGCCCAGATTTTTGCAAATATCCCATCATCATTATAGTTACAACTCAGTTGAGGTAACCATTCACGATTACTATTCAGATCTCTTCGAGATAGCCACCTCCTTGTGCCTACATGTGAAATAAAGGTGGATGAATATGTCGTCTTACCGGTCCTCCCTTCCGGAACCCGACATGCCCATTCGTAGGTGAAGAATCGAACACCTGATTAGAATGGGACAGGACCTGTACACCTGAAGAGCCTCCCGCTAGTCCTCACAAACACACTGGCTGTGCTCTTTACACGTTGTCTGTCATAATGCAAGGTTCCTATTTCAATGGAAGACCACGAAGACCGTGTTATGGTTCAAGAAGGGTGACGTCCACGATATCGACAACCATCGCCTAATCAGCTGGCAGTCTGTCGTCTAAAGCTGTTCACTCGGATCATCCTAAAAAGAACTGGCAGAACAATGAAGGAAGAATGGCCATGTGAGCAAGCAGGGTTTTGAAAAGGATTCAGTACGACGGACCACATCCACACGATAACAAGGCTCATTGAAGTATCGCGAATGTACAAAGGACCATTCTGTCTAACCTTCGTCGGTTTAAAAAAAATGCAGTGTTTTTCATGACGAGCAAACCCGAGGTTTTCGCCCTCTTCGGAGCTATGAAATGTTAAATTGACACGCAATCTACTCAGCCAAACACTTTCATTACCTCAGCAGACAAAACTTAATACATAACCTTTACTTGCATAATAAACAGTTTCTTTTAAACATTCACCGTTTTGTTCTGTGTAAGCCTTCCAGTTGAGACCAGCAGCAAAGAGTCTTGCACGGGCGAGAAGTGTGCATGGCTCGGGTCAGAAAATCAGCCTGAGGTATTGCACGAGGTCACGCGTGATCATAAGGCACACCTTCTTGCGATTCGTTTTGGATTTTTGGAAATAATCCGAAACCCTTCAAGAGTTTTATGGATTACTGTGCGGTTATCGTGACTTCTACTTCAAAATCGTCTTCGTCCTGTCTGGGTGCCCCTTGGGCGCCGTGGTGATGCATTTTAATTAATCTTAAGTTTACCGACTAGGGTTTCTTTTATACAGACGCAGAGTGGTCTACCCTTTTCACCAATGTATTCTTCCCCGCACGCTGCAGAAGCGATTAGGTACACCAAACCCAAACTCGTGCAACAACGTCTCTAACGTTAGGGCATTTTATGCAATTTGAGTTTTACATAGATGGTCATACAGACAGTTGCGAACTGACATTACATGGTGCTCGGTGGTATTTAGAGAGCTATTACCGAACTCTATACATTAGACCGTTTTAGGCAACGTTTTATGGCTGTACTTGCACCGTTGGAAATGTGGGGCAGGATTAACGAGACCATAATCTCGCTGAATGGTGCGTGTGGAGCAGTGGTGGGAGGTACCTTGTAACATACACGTGGAATCGATCCCCATGCATATGGCCCATCAAACCCTTAATCCCTCCAGGGCCGGCAAATTGGTACCAGACTTCTCTGTGACTGATCAAAGCCGAGGGCTTTAGAGCTTTTATTCTCACTGAAAATATCGCTTTGAGGTGTGGTTTTTTTTTTCTATGTAACCCAATAAGTTGCAGCTCCGCATCGGAAATAGCTATTTGCCGTGCCAATTTTAAGAATTCTTCCTTCTCCTCTCTCTGTGGACCCACTGGAAGCCATTCGAAACATGTTTCTCACAAGCGCCTTCTTTTTTGTGTGTGAGGCTCCCCAGATAACTAAGCGGCGTACGAAGAACGAAATAGTAAGTGCTTAAAAAATCTTTAATATTTGGATGAAAGCGTATGTGTTAAGTTTTGTCTGTAGAGATTATGGAAGTGCTTGGCTGAGTAGGTTGCGTGTCAATTTGACCTTTCCAAGCTTTGAAGAAGATGAAACCACCGAAACGTCACCTATTAATAAATGCTGTAACAATTCGTGTTTGCTCATTAAGAAAAACACCGAATTATCAAACAATATCGAGCTTAAAGGAAAGTCAGTTCTGGAAGTTAAAAAATGTTTAGAGATACAAGCAGTCGTGGAATCCCTGGTCAGCCACGACGTCCTTAATTAGTACATAAAAATACTTGAGTTATATAAAAATCCAACGACTAAGATATGAGTACTCTACAGCGATATTAAAATCGACGTGGAAAGAGATAATTAAGAAGGTGATAACGCTATAGCGTTTTGCCAAAATTATTTGCTAACACCCTCAAGAACGTTGTTCGAATACTAGAATGGGACAGCATGGAAATGAAAATCGATGTTCGGAAACTACACTGTCTTTGCTTTACAAATGAAATCGCGCTCATAACGCCCAGCACTAGCCAAATGGATCGAATGCTAGCCGACCTTGATAACGCATGCAGAACGATTGGTCTTCGACTAAATCTCACAGAAATGATGTTACTGAGGAATGGGCTGGTTTCGTAGGCCCAATTCACGCCCACCGGAGCGAATATCTCCGAATGCTAGTTTCTGAGTTGAGCAGGAGGAAGTGAGCGGCTTGCGGAGCTTTCAAGAGCATCGTATGCGTCAGAAACCTCGTCATTGCGTGAGGATGAAAGATCACTCAAGGTTACTGAATGCGCAGTCAAAGGACGATGCCTGGAGTCTCACGTATCATGCAACTGAGGCTAGAAATGCATAGCTCCGATCGACATCAACGATTAGAAATCAAAGACGCCTTTCTTTACGTCGAACCGAGGAAGAGGTGAACTGGACATATAGTGCGTGTGGACGTCAACCGATGGAGAACAGCCGTCAGTGACTGGATTCCTCGGGATGTCAAACATACTGCAGGAAGACCACCGACGCCGATAGCCGGAGTTCTTCTCGAAAATCTCAAAAGAAAGATGTGATGCTTAACGACTCTTTAGACCAAGCAGAATCCATTGGGCTACCCTTGAACACGACAGGGAAAAGTGGGAACATTACTGGCGCGTGCTCAAGTCCATCGACAATCAACAGAACGACAGGTGGTTCAGAATGCTTCAAGATTTTTGCGTGGATGTTTTAGATTCCTGTATCAGTTTTTCAAACTTCACAGTTACCGTCTAGGTGCTCTTTTATATGGACACAAAGTGGTCTACCCGTTTCGCCAATATATTTGTCTGCGGTCACTTTACAAGAGATCGGGTATACCGTACACGAACTCAAGAAAAGTGTCTAAAAGAAAAGTGGTAATTTGTGCACCATTTATGTAATGAGTTTTTTTCTGCTTGGGTTATGAACGTGCTTGGCTGAGTATATCTCGTGTCGATTTGGTCTTTCAAGGCTCTGATGGAGGCGAAGCCACCGGAATGTCAACTATTACGAATAGGTCTTATTGCTAACAACTTTGTGCCTCTTCAAGAAGAAAACACCAACCAACTGGTTCGATTTGTGAGAACATAAATAGGAGATTTCCCACGAATACAAAGGAATGCCATGTTAATAACCAACGAATGAAGCTATAAGAATGTTCTCTAAACACGTTTTTTAAAAGCGAAGTGGTGGGACGAAAAGTATATCGTAACGGCATGAACACGCGAACCTGCGAATCTAAGCCCTTTATCGATCGGCGGAGTCTTGTTGTATGGGCCAGTCTTATTCGCAGCTCCCTTTGTAGGACAGCAGCAAATGAGGTATGTGATTAGTTCTTAGTCTTCATAGAATTTTATGTATATATTTTAAAGCCGACCTTTGTTAACCTCGGTGTGAATAATCAACATGTGTTCTTTCCTCGATACGCTTGATAGCCTTTCGAAACAGCCGAGAACAAAGAATGTCTATCAACCTCGTTTAAATGCATCAAAAGAAGAATACATATTTATGCGTATACTTGATGGACGACTTTTTTCTGTCCTTTTTTCTGCAGGAACAATAATTGTAACTGTGTTCTTACGGCATAAGTAGACGACTTAAGTAGAGTAGAGTACGACTTAAGTACAACTCTGATAAAGTAGTGTGGTTACGCTGTTTCACTTGCTTTTGCTGGATACGCATATAGATATTGATAGAAACTTGTACATATACAAACGTATCTGCGTATGTCTCTGTATCTGTGTGCACATATATGCCTATATACAGAGATGTAATAGTACAATGTAATAATATACTTGCTTGGGCGCTTGGACGACCTGTCCTTACTGGTTCAGAGTGCCCCAGCGTAGTCTCCGTTTATCGGAGTTTTGATGTTTTAGCTGTAGTGTTTCCGTGGCGTCCCAAGGTCGGCCTAACCAAAGTTTGCCCAGGTCGTAACCACCACAGGCAGTAGCGGCCTTTGTGGATCACGGAAATTTGCCACCGTGCGACTAGTTTGACACCAATACGGTGGTGGATACTGGTATTTGTTTACTCTTAGCTGGGCTTCCTAATAGATACACCGGACTCCTCAGCTTGGGAGATCCTGCTGTGGGCATGAATCCCCCACTGTATATTGCAATCAGGCGCCCAGGTACACCTCCCAGCCACGATGAGGCGGTAAATCGTTGGGAAGGCAATAATATGCAACGTATAAATATTGTATTCGAATGTAGTATAAAATGTAATATGATATAATGGTGTTTGACTGAGTGGTTTGCGTGTTAGTTTCATTGTTCCTGGCTCTGAAAAGGACGAAACCTGTGAAACGTCAGGTATTGTCAATGACTAAATGCCTTACTAACAGTATGATGGTTACTCATCAAGAAAACAGTGAATTACAGTGTATTCACATGTGGAGCATATATATATCTGTATGTATGTGTACAAGTTGACTTATTGAATTATTAATTGACGAACATGTTTGTTGCAAATTGTTATCACTGGACGTTGGTGTCATCAATACACAGACAAAGGCTTTTCGTGACCAGGTTTAGGTTTCTTTCAGTAACCTACGTCTACAGAAGCGCCTTGCGGCGTCCGTTCTCAAATGCGGAAAGAACAAAATTTGGCTGGATCCTAACGAAGTGAATGAGATTTCTAACGCAAACTCAAGACAAAATGTCCGGCGGTTAATAAAAGATGGCCTTATCATTCGAAAACCGGAAGTAGTGCACTCGCGTTACCGCGCACGTCTTTACGAAGAAGCGAGAAGGAAGGTATGGTTGCTTAACATATGGTTTTGTTACGTTTATTTTTCCCCTAATTTGCGTATGTAGGTACAGTTTTTAAGGGTCGTCACTCTGGTCATGGTAAAAGACATGGTACAAAAAATGCTCGTATGCCAGAAAAAGTTCTTTGGATGAGGCGTATGCGAGTGCTACGCAATTTGCTTAAAAGATATCGTGAATCAAAGAAGATCGACAGAAAGCTGTACCATGAGCTTTATCTCAGAGCGAAGGGAAACAACTTTAAAAATAAGAAGCATCTTATGGAATACATTTTCCGGAAGAAGAGTGAGAACAAGCGTGCGAAGCAATTGGCGTTAGTATTCATATTAGCATTCAATTAGTCATTATGTACATATTATTTGTTTGTGTTCTTTCTTAAAATACATTTTGACATCTTGCAGTGACCAAGCACAAGCTCGTCGTGAAAAGAACAAGGAGGTACGTAAGAGAAGAGAAGAACGGCAGCATGCAAAAAGGACGGAGCTGTTGCGTAAGATTTCGGAGAGCGAAAGGATTGTTGAACAAAAGTGAATCATTTGTTGTTATATGACTTACCGCGGCATGTAGTTTGGAAGTTCTGTTATGAGCTATTTTATGGCCGTGATGATGTTGTTGTGGTCGTATAAATTTTTACTGGTTATGAGGTTTGGAATCTTGGGTGAATACAAACTAACGAAACGTGTGCACTGTCTTTCCCATCTGCATGTGAAACATTAGGTTTAATGAGCCATTTTTCCTACATTTACTTTTCCTTTCCCATATACTTGGTCATCCTTCATAATGGTGATGGAAGTGTTTATTTCGAGGGTGAAAAATACCTGCTCTTAGTTGCTGAAAGCATTCAAGAGGATTACTACAGAGTGACGGTTGTTTATTTTGACATTTAAGGGACACCGTAACATATGTGGAAGCCTTAAAATGTGAAAATAAAAGCTGTCTGCAAGTCGGCGTATCTCAGTTCGAAGCGGGATATAATCATTGCAGTTGAACTTTTGGCATCTGCAAATCACCTCCTATAGTTGCTCTCGCTTGGCGAATTCTTCACATCGCTGGGCAGAGCTCATCGGAACGCATTTGGTATTAGGAAGAGGCTCAAAGAAATGCCCGACGCAAATTGAAAAGCACTTCAATTTTAGCCTCTAGGTGGAATTTGCTGCAGTTGATGAATATGACTTTATTGAACAAATAAGGCCTGGTCATAAGAAATAGGTTAAGTGGTAGTGCTCCCGCAAGCAATTCTGTCCTATTCGTGACGAATAAACATGCTCTACCAAATAATTGATGACCCGATCGCAATCGGCTTGCTGCACCCTCGGATGGGACACCGACCTCCTCGTATCGAGGAAATGCACTGAATGGGAAGAATGCACAACATTCCTTTTGGTGCGATGATCGATGACGTGATGAGTATAGCAGTAGTGTGCAATGAGTGGAAAGAAATATGGTCCGGAACCGATTATCAGTAGTTGACGGTAATATGTTTGTAGGGTGGACGATTTTTTTTTTCGTCGTAGACAATAGTTGGAAAAGCTGATAAACATAGTACAACACATACAACATCTTAGAGCATATGAATGGAAAGTAAGTAGCTCCGCTTAGCCGATTGCCAAAACCCATCCTCTTACCGCAGTAGTTCATGCGATACACACCATGTCCTATTTTTCGACCACTAGTCGATTATTGCTTCATTACGAACTGCTATAATGATTGGACCTCGCAATGGTTTACCGCCTCATCGTGGCTGGGAGGTGTTCCTCGATGTCGGGCTGCGATTTACAGCGGGGAGATTCATCTCCTCGCAGGGTCTTCAAAGCTGAGTAGTCCGGCATTTTCACCAGGAAGCCCAGCTAAGAGTAACTAATACCAGGATTCACCGCCGTCCTGGTATCAAAGTGGCATGGTAGCAAATCTCCCTGTGATCCACAAAAGTCGCGGCTTCCTATAGTGGTGAAGACCTTGAGAAGACTTTGGCCAGGTTGACCTCGGGACTCCAGGATCCTCTTCTATAGATAGATAATGTTCCGATCTCCTCAAATCCTCTGTTGACCGCGAAATTATCATCAGATTTCGGAAAATCAGCTTTGTCGCAAAAGGGTTCCAGAACCTTAGCAAATTCTGGCAGCAACGTGTGTTGACTGTGAACGAGATTTTCGCCATCGCCCACAATGATTAGGTACGTTTGAAAAACGCCAGAGGACGCTTAGGACAGCGAAGGATACCGTAGGAAGTGAAGAAGGTTAGTTGCCAGTGAAAAGCACTGAAAACTAGATTACAGTTACTTGCAATCTCGAAATATGGCATTCACTTTTAACCACACATTAAAAGGGTAAAGGATGAGGCTCTCGGCGTTGATCAATCTCTGAGAAATGCGCCATGCCAAAACCCATCCTCTTACCGCAGTAGTTCATGCGATACACACCATGTCCTATTTTTCGACCACTAGTCGATTATTGCTTCATTACGAACTGCTATAATGATTGGACCTCGCAATGGTTTACCGCCTCATCGTGGCTGGGAGGTGTTCCTCGATGTCGGGCTGCGATTTACAGCGGGGAGATTCATCTCCTCGCAGGGTCTTCAAAGCTGAGTAGTCCGGCATTTTCACCAGGAAGCCCAGCTAAGAGTAACTAATACCAGGATTCACCGCCGTCCTGGTATCAAAGTGGCATGGTAGCAAATCTCCCTGTGATCCACAAAAGTCGCGGCTTCCTATAGTGGTGAAGACCTTGAGCAGAGTTTGGCCAGGTTGACCTCGGGACTCCAGGAAAGCACCATGGTTAGACCAGCAAAACTGCAAAAGTGGGGAATATACCGGGGCCTGCACAACCATTGAGAATGGGGTCGTCCAAGTATCCAAGTAAGCACCATGGTCGGAAGGCATCGTATGGGATCAGAGGATAAAAGAAAACAAAAACAAGAAATATCGAAGTGCACTTTGCACATGTCAACACTTAAACAACGGCGCGACCACTGTAGAAGCACTACTGTGCGAAAGTAATGGCGGCTTCCAACAGTTTAAAGTGGCATATTTTTGCTCAAAGTAAAATCCACTGATTGCAGTCAAGACTGTTATGGTCTGCAATTTTTGCCTACAGAAAAGAACTCTATCTTACCACATTGAAATTTTGTTTTTCTGGAGCCCGTGGCATATATTTCTTCCACTTTATTGCTGCAAAGCTCGTATTTTAAACACGAAAGCAAACGATCAAACGGGATTTTCTCCAGTGCGAAACACCGGTGCTCGCCACGATGCCAATGCTTGCCACTTTCGCTCTTCTGTCGGTTGTTTTAAACAGCCAAAATTCTGGAACGACACCTTATAAATATTGTTTAACTGGCTAGTGCGATAGAGCAGATCCTCTTCTATAGATGGATAATGTTCCGATCTCCTCAAATCCTCTGTTGACCGCGAAATTATCATCAGATTTCGGAAAATCAGCTTTGTCGCGAATGGGTTGCAGAACCTTAGCAAATTCTGGCAGCAACGTGTGTTGACTGTGAACGAGATTTTCGCCATCGCCCACAATGATTAGGTACGTTTGAAAAACGCCAGAGGACGCTTAGGACAGCGAAGGATACCGTAGGAAGTGAAGAAGGTTAGTTGCCAGTGAAAAGCACTGAAAACTAGATTACAGTTACTTGCAATCTCGAAATATGGCATTCACTTTTAACCACACATTAAAAGGGTAAAGGATGAGGCTCTCGGCGTTGATCAATCTCTGAGAAATGCGCCATGCATTCGACTTCATTAAGCGTGGTTGGATGTGATTCAACGCATTTCTGGCCTTTAAATGACTTGCGGTGACCTACCGATGTATCGAGCGAGTGTTGCTATCCTCCCAGAAAAGTCTGGGACCAGTTTGCGGACTCCAGCGGGATGGAGGCTAGGTTGGCCATGGGCGCGGGGATCGATTCCACGTGTGTGCTCAGTGGCGCTCCAACCACTGCGTCACATGCGATACACTACGTAGCTTCTTGAAACGTTAGATCGAATCTCAAATCCAGGAATAAAGCATTAAAAAGGAGAATTGTGCTGTCGACTACTTATCTCAGCCTATGGAATGCGAACATTTCAAAAACAGCTGGTGATTGCAGTCCTGTGAAATTTCTGGCGCGAGTTAAATTATATGCTTAAACTAGTTATACCAAGAAATATGACAAAGGCTGAAGCACATATGCACATATTGCCAAGATTTTCTTTCGAATGAAATTTGTAACGGCTGTTTTGTGATGCTATAAACTGGTTGTGTTGAGCTGACGCGTGGTTGGTATGTTTTCGTTGCCGTTGTTGATGGTAAATTCCTGTCGTTTCGGGACTTCGACTTCTTCAGAGCCGTGCTGTTACGAGTGGGTCCTAAGATCAGTTCATAGGATGATCACCTATATCACCTGTAGTACCATTGTTCGTCGAGTGGCTCGGGCGATCGCCGGTAAAAATTCCATTCTTCACTGTCGCGTGCAAAAGTAGCCTAGTGGGCTCCGCTTGCTCTAAGGACTCGTTGAACATCGATCGTATTGGCAGACTTCCTGCTGTGCGTTTGACATCCCGAGGAATCGAGTTACTAAGGGTTCCTGTCCATCGGTAATCGTTCATATCCACTACGTGTCCGGCCCAGTTTAATTTCGACTGTATGGCGTACAGAGCGGCATCTTCGATTTTTGATCGTCTACGCAGGTCGGAACTTCGGATCCCATCCATTACGTGTGTGAAGTGGGATACTCCTGGCATCGTCCTTTCGACTGCGCCTTCGATAACGCTGAGTGATCTTTCATCCTGCTTACGCCGCGACTAGGTTTCTGACGCATACGTTAGGGTAGGAAGAACCGTTGAAACGAAAAGGTGGGCATGGAGTCGGGTGTTCTTTGTTCTCGCTACATCCTCTATGCACTTGAAAGCCCACAAAGCTGCTCGTTTCCTTCTCCTCAACCCTGGGAGTAAGTTGCTAAACATGTTGATTTCCCTGCCTAGTTAGACATATCACGAGCATTCTGAGATATTCGTTCCGTTGAGCGTGAATGGGACAAACGAAACTAATCCGTTCCCCATGAACATCGTTCTTGTAAGAATTAGTCGAAGGCCGATCTTTCCACACGCTTTATCAAAGTCGGTAAGCATACTTTCCGCTTGGCTGTTTGGTGTTATGATAAGGATGATGTAATCAGCAAAGCGAAAATGGTGTAACTGCCGACCATCGATTTTCACTCCCATGCTATCCCATTCCAATGTTCGCATGACGCTCTGGAGGGTGGCTGTAAATAATTTTGGCGAAATCGTATCGCCTTGCCTAACTCCTCTTTTGACGTCAACGTTAATATCGTTGTTGAATGGTGATATCTTGATTGTGAAACTTTTGTACAGTTCACCAAGATTCTTTATGTACTGAGTAAGAACTTGATTATCAAGGGCTTCCATAACTGCTTCTATCTCAGTTGAATCCAAGGCCTTCTTCTCATCGATGAAAGTGAGACAGAGCGGGTTTTTGTACTCTCACGATACTTAAATGAGCATTGTTATCGTGTGGATGTGGTCCATCGCACTAAATCCTTTCCGAAACCCTGCTTGCTCACATGGCTGTCCGTCGCCCATTGTTCTGTCAATCCTGTTTAGGATGACTCGAGTGAAAAGTTTGTAGACGACGGACAACAAGCAGATTGGGCGATAGTTGCCGATATCGTGTAGGTCACCCTTCTTGAACAATAACATGGTGGTGTCATTCTGTCTTGGCCAGGCCGATGACAATGTACCTTATCTTTCTCGCTTGCATGATCAAGTCTTCTATCAAGGACTCGGATGCAAGTGGTACGTTCATTGTAGGTACAGATCGTCACCTTAGTTCATCGTGATCCAGGAAGCTTCCATTGGCCCTGAAATTTTAGTAGCCTCTCCGTACTCGTCCTACCCAACTCTGCGAAATTGGGGGCTCTTTCATGGTCAGGGGAATGAGGCCCGTTTTTTTTTTAACTGTATTTAACCTATTTGATACCCACGTATAGCTTGCTGGGCTCTGAACCTGGGGCTGGTTATACTCACGGGTAGCTTGCCAGGCTCTCCCAGAGTGGACATGGAGCTTACTTGTCCGAGGCAACTTCTAAGCACCTCCCACATACTTCCCTCTCATTTGATTGCAGGCTTTCTGCTGAATTGACTCGCAGATTACAATCCACATGAACTAGAACGTACCCACACACGCGTGCATGAATACGCCTCGTAAATACAGAAAGTTTGTGCCAAATCGGCGCAGCAGAATGAGGGATACCATCCCCTGGATCTACCTGCGTTTCAGGGAAGCAAAGGTTCCTTTTGGTCAGCGATTAACCCCTATCCGCCACCTGGGGACGAGCCACGTAGCCTCGCGACTAGCCGGCTATCGGGATCCCTCACATGAGGGAAAACCGTAGTATGAGGTCATACAAATAGATATATCAAATGTTTATGCCGAGGTTCATAGAAAGTCGGACTTTTCAAATGTTTTTTTTTTGATAACATTGTCTGTTCCACTTTAAGTGCTTGATCTTTTCTTTCCTTCCTTACTTACCACCTGTACCACCTGGCTTTCCGTTGTAGTCGATTGTCTTAAGTGGACAGCAGTAACTTTTCCATTTCCTTGTCGCGTGCAAGAGCAGTGCAGTGGTTTCTGCTCACTCTATTGACTCGTCGGGCATCATATCTTTCTTCTAGGTTTTCCGTGAAGAACTCTGTCCATCGGGTCGTTGGTCTTCCTGCAGTGCGCTTGATATCCCAAGCAATCTGGTCACTAACGGCTCTTGCCCATTGGTTGTCATAGATAAGCATTACGTGTCCGGCCCACCTTTTCTTCGACTGTTTGGCGTATAGAACGGCATTTAAAATTTTTGATCATTGGCGCAGGTCAGAGCTGCGGATCTCATCCTTTACTTGTGTGAAATGGGATACTTTTAGCATCTTCCTTTCGACTGCGCGTTCGATAACGCTGAGTGATCTTTCATTCTGCTTACGCAGCGACCAGATTTCTGACGCATACGTTAGGGCAGGAAGAACCGTTGAATTATGAATTCGTCATTTTCTCTCTCAGCAATCGCGAGGTTGTTAAACAGCATACGTTTACTTCCATACAATAACACATACAACACAATGACGTTTCGGCAGAATCGCCTTCTTCAGAGCCGCTTTTTTTCACCTGTCCTCCACTAAGGAAGAACAGCCGCTCAGAGTCGCATATACTGGCTGACGACTGTTGAGTCGAAAAGGTGGGCACGGAGTCGGGTGTTCTTTGTTCTCTTCACTACATCCTCGATGCTCTTGAAAGCTCCCCAAAGCCGCTCGTTTCCTTATGCTCAGTTCTGGAGCTAAGTCGTTCATCACATCGATTTCCCGACCTAGATAGACATAACTGGAGCACTCGTAGATATTCATTACGTTGAGTGTGAATCCGGCATACGAAACCAATCCGGTTCCCTGATGAAGGTTGTTTGGTGAGATTGACCGAGGGAAGAGCAATCTTTCTCCAGACGTTATCAAACTCGGCAAGCATTAAGTTGGCTCCAAATAATACATAGTATTACAAGAACGATCTCATCAGCGAAGCGAAGATGGTGTGCTTGCTGAGCATCGACCATGTTGTCAAATCCCTAAGTGAGCATAACATTCTGGAGGACATTAATAAAAGATTTTCGCGAGATGAGGTTGCCTTGTCGTCTCTTCCTTTGACGTTGGTGTTAATAAAGGATAAAGGATAAAGCTCTGGGCGTTGATCAATCCCTGAGGGATACGCTATGCATTCGACTTCATTAAGTATCGTTGGAGGTGATTGAATGCATATCTGGCCTTTACAATGACTCGCGGTGGCCTACCGATGTATCGAGCTAGTGCTGCTATCCTCCCAGACAAGTCTGGTACCAATTTGACGACCCCGGAGGGATGGAAGGCTCGGTGGGCCATGGGCGCAGGGATCGATTCCACGTGAGCGTCGCAGTGGCCCCCAACCACTGCGCCACACGCGCCCCTGTTGACGTTAATATCGTTATGTAGTGCTGATATTATGGTTGTGAAACTTTTTATAGCTCATGAAGAGTCGTTATATACCGAGCTGCGATACTCTGACTCTCAAGGGCTTCCTTGAGTGCTTACATATAAAGTGAGACAAAAGTTTTCTGCAAACTGATGAAAGTGAGATAGACTAGCAGACTCTTATACTCTCGCGATATTTGGGTGAGTCTTATTATTGTGGCGATGCGGTGCATCATACTAATTCCTTCTAAAAACCCTGCTTACTCACACTGCTGTCCTTCGTCCAGTATTCTGTCAGTCCTGTTTAGGATGACTCGGTTGAAGTTTATAGACAGAGATCAGGCAGATTGAGCGATAGCTGTCGATATCATGGAGGTCACCCTTCTTGGTAAAAAAAAAACAACTTGTAATAGTACCCAGGATCGACTTTCTAATAACCGTCAGCCATATGCGACTCTGAGCGGCTGTGCTTCCTCGGTGGTGGACAAGCAAGCAAGCAAGCACTCGGCGTTGATCAATCCCTGAGGGATGCGCCATGCGCCATTCGACTTCATTAAATATCGTTAGAGGTAATTGAATGCATATCTGGCCTTTACAATGACTCGAGGTGGCCTGCCGATGTATCGAACCAGTGCTGCTATCCACCCAGACAAGTCTGGTACCAATTTGCCGACCCCGGAGGGATGGAAGGCTTGGTGGGCCATGAGCGCCTGTCACGTGCGCGCTGCAGTGGCGCCTCCAACCACTGCGCCACACGCGCCCTCGGTGGAAGACAGATGAAAAAAGCGGCTCTGAAGAAGACGATTCTACCGAAACGTCAGCTACGATTGTGTTGTATATATGTTATTGTATGGAAGTAAGCGTATGCTGTTTAGCAACCTCACAATTACTGAGAGAGAAAACGACGAAAAAAACAACCTTGCCGATTTTTCATTGAGTAGGGACCTTGGATTCTGACAGATCTGAAGAGCTTAGGCGGTGTGTTGATGAGAACTGGCGGAAACTCATTCAGGTGTTTAGACATTTAGACATATATTTTCTGTACCAGGTGTTTTCTGATTCTTCACCGACGAAATTGCATGTCGGACTTCGGATGCGAGAATCGCTGGAATAATATATCCACCCTCCATTATTTCGCATAAGGGCAAACGACGTGACTATAGAGGAGATTCGGCTAGTGATCATGAGCGATTTTCTCCATAGCCTTTCTGGACGCTGTAACTCTTCCGTCTGGGCATTCATCTCAGTTTTGTAATTGGCGAATCTTCGGTGGGCTTTGCGAATGGTTTTTCCAGCTTCTACAGCTTCGACCATGACTGCCGCTCTTCTCTGTTTAAAATCTTTTAATCGCCTTTATGCATTGTTTAACAATTTCGGAGGTCAGTGGGTGGTTGTCTACGGTTCTCGAGTGATTCCGGGCTTACGTACAAGCTCAAGTGTTTTGGGAGACAGATGTCCTTTAGTGTCTTTAGAACCCTCGAGTTTCATAGCGCTAATGTGAAGATGATGAATAAGCCGATCCTATTCCTCGTTGTTGTCCAATATAAAGATATCTTCCTAACAGTCGACTAATGAACTCGATAACCTCCATTTGGTGGTGGTGGATTAGCCATTCCTCTAGATTTCCATTCCGAAACTCGATGGGTTATTGGTCGATAAAGAATTGAACAACACCTGATTCGGAGAAGAAGAGTGCTTCTGAAGAGTTTTTCGCCAGTTCTCATCAGCAATCTGGCTCAGCTGTTCAAACGTTTCCTGTTGCAGGGAAAAGATCCTACTCGTTGGAAGACCAGCAAAACCATGTTCTTGTAAGAAAAGGACGATCTACACATCAGTAACTATCGTTCAATCTGTTTACTGTTTGTCATCTACAAACTTTTCACTCGAATCATCCTAAGCAGGAATGACAGAACACTGAACGAAGGACAGCCATATGAGCAACCAGATTTCCTCAAAGGGTTTAGTACCAGAAACCACATTCATGCGAAAATGAAAAGTACTGAAGTGTCATGAAAGTATAAGAGACCGTTGCGTCCCACTTTCATTTAACTTCGCGTTTTGACTCATTTGAGATAGAATTGATTATAGAATCTCTGAAATCAGGTTCCTACTCAGGTCATAAGGGTGCTTCGTTAGTTATCTAGAATTTAGTAGCAATCCATTTTGTAGCATGTATGCCATTCGTACTCATGGCCCGCTAGACCAGTCCCTTTTATAATCGTTTCATATTCAGAACCCCTCAACCGTTCTGCTGTTGAGGAACTATTATTTTTATTGTTAAAAGATGAAGAAAAATTCTTGCATTTGATTGGGCTAGACACGCGAAACGGTGACAGGGCGTTATTAGTTAAGGAAAAGACGAGGGATACTGATGATACAAAATGAAAAGGCATAGCGTTTTGCTGAGAGCGGCCACCGTCTTTGAAAAGGAAGAAGGTTGACAGCCCGCGAGAAAGGTTCACGAATAGTTTGGTAATAGATGCTGCTGCAACGATGCTGCAATCGATATCGCTGCTCTCTCCAAGCGGCGCGAATTCCCATGGTTTGAACGCTGGATCGCGTCGACACTGATTTTTGTAATCTAAGTGTGTAGGAATGACATCGTTCTCTTGAGGGTTATGCATTGATCTCTGCTCGTATTTCCTCACCTGGTTCTTGCTGTTGCATTTGGATATTGTGGTGGCATATTTTATGGCCAGCATGGATGATTTACTTATATTTGTTAATAATGAAGTATCTGTTTCTTTTATGGAGGCAAATACTTGTGGCGGTCATCATATTGGTATTTTTTTTGGATGAAACTTAGTGCTTTTTTCCAATTTAGGTAATGTCTTCGGTTGCTGGATTGGTTGAATTTCTTAAATCCGAGTTTTTTTCTGTCCAGGAAATCACGGCTGAGTGGGTGACAATGAGGTTCGAAATGTTTGTAATATTCGTTTATTTTGCCCAAAAAGCTACTTAACTGGTTTATTGCACATATATAATATATATATGTCTTTATACATGTATATATATATATATATATATATATATGTATATGTGTATGTACATATGGGTATATATATATATATATCGTGTGTACATATGTGTGCATGTAAATGAGCATATATATATGTATATATCTATATGAAGCTAAAAAAGAACAAAGCTCTCGGCGTTGATCAATCCCTGAGAGGTGCGCCATGCATTCGTCTTCATCATGTACCGATGGAGGTGACCCAATCCATATGTGGTCTTTGCAAAGATTCGCGATAGCCTACCGATGTATCGAGTCAGTGCTACTATTCTCGCAGACAAGTATGTTGTTAATTTGCCGTCCTTTGAGGGAGGAAGGGTTAGGTGGGCCAGGTGCACGGGGATCGATCCCATGCGTATCGCAGGGTGCCTTCGACCACTGCGATGCACTCGCCCACTATATATGTACATGTACGTATGCATATACATTTCAAAGTTTGGTAGCATATGCATATCTTTCCATTTTTAGTTATTTATTTAGCGTTGACGGGAACTATACAGATTTCGCTTCCATTTCTGCTTTGTTCATTCCATCATTCTATAGCGATGACCGTGTGACATTTCGTCTCAGACAGCGTTAGTCGTTGGACCCATGTCATTTTTATTAGATTTGAAAAAATCTTCGTTGAAATAATCTCTTAAAAAAAGAATTAAGTGCGTCGTAATCTGGCGCAGTTTGAAACCGAATGTGATGATCCAGTAATTTGGAACACCCTTACTGATGCCGACATATCTGGAGGACAACTTTCGGTGTTGTTATGGTACTCGGTGGAATGGGCTCTTGCTAAAAATAGGTTTTTGTTTTTTTTTTAAATTCTTTTTATGGACAGTGGAAATTAAGTTCATGTTTTAGTGCATTTGAATTGCTTGAGCGCGGGACAGTTAGTGCTTGTGCTTACCTTCATCTCGCTAGTATCAAAGGCTCAAAGGCTTACCATGTGTTCAACTCACATCTCTACGAGGTATTTATTTTTTTATTTCTTATGCCTTTTTCGCGTGTAGCGCAGTGGTCGAAGGCGCCCTGCGACACACATGAGAGCGATTACCGCACCACAGGCTCACTACGCCTATCATCCTTTCGAGGTCGGCAAATTGGTACCAGACCAGTCTGGGTGGTAGCAGCATTGGCTCAATACATCGGTAGGTCGCTTGTCATTGTATCATTGTGAAGGCCAGACATTTATTCACCTCCAACGATGTAAGTCAAGTCGAATGCATGCCCTATCCCTAAAGGACTGGTCAACGCCCAGAGCTTTATCGTTTAACCTTGTGCTTTTTTTCGATTCTTAGGCTTTAACCGGTGCAGTCCGAGATATCAGTGACTTGCATTTCTGTTATCACTGCGACTGTTACTAATATTAATGCTAATACTAATAATGCATTTATTACCACTGTTGTTTTTGCACCACACTTTAGCAATGCCTTCAAGTATTTCGCATTCTATATCGGTGTCTCATGTTTGAATGCCGTGAAGTTGGCACGAGCAATAGACCCTCTGGAAAAGGAAAGGACAAGAAAAAGCAGCAGCAAGAAGCTGTGGATGTGGATATTGTTGGAATAGAAACGGAGAGTATGCGTTTACTTAGCTTTTGTATCTGATTCATCCAAAAGTGTAATTTTTCAAATAACGTTGATCTTTACTCGACTTAGGTGTGCATGATATCGTGGAATCCTTTGACAAAGAAAAAGTGAAGGACTTATTCAAACAAGCTAGTGAAGCACTATTTGTTCTTCTTAGTAAAGGTGCGGTTAGTAATGCATATAAATTTTGTAATATATGATTTAGACGATTCCAACACAGAACAAAACAGTGTACCCAATTAAGCTGAATGTCGTCCTTCCAGATGCGCTTTTGAAATCGAGTAGATTTCGTCCCTCCTAATGTTTGACGTTAAAATGTGAGTAGAGCATAGATAGAGTAACAGCCAACCGTAGAATTTTACTTCCATGTTTAGTACAGATAAATTGCTCTTTCGTAGTCGGTCAAGATTAGAACAAAAAAGAGTATTTATAACTAGCTCCGATGAATTCACTTATGATTTGTATGTGGTTTACAAATCGCACTTCCCATGCGTATCGTGCTTGCTCGGTTGGTTGAGCTTCATCAAAAATTCATGATGCGAATAAGGAATCCGCTCCAAGAACACTGTATGGCGAGGTATTTCAGGCTAGGTGGTCATGAGCGAAATCCTCCACTGGTTTACAATCCCATTCTTTTGAAGATATACTATCATTTCTACTCTTCGAGTTGTGTTTCTCTACTCTATGATCTTTTCACAACTTACGCTTTAGAGTTAATCATTCGGTGTAATCCTTCTCGTTCTATTTGAGACCATTAAACGGCAGTTTTGCAACGGCAACGGATGGAGTACAGTTTTTCCTTTATCAATTCCATATCATTACAGTGGACGTTAGAAGTCTCACCTCAGTTCATAAAGCTTGACGAGAGTTTTTATTAATGCCTGTCTCAAGTGTTCAAACCGTCCTAATGACTTCGTATGCAGTATAAGATCGTACTGCCATTCACACTGCCCATCTTCTCTGCTGGAGCGCCAACAATGCGCGCTGTTGTATTGGTGGTTGGGCTTTTTCTTCCTATTGCTTCTTGATGTCTATATGTAGCACTATCGTTTTCTCAGATGTGCCAAAGAGGTAGTCTCCAAGTGTGTGGATGGGAAAGTGATTCGCCAGATTTTACCAGAACGGCTTGTTTTTATCTCTCTTAGTTGGGCTTATGAGCAGAAGTTTAGAACTCTTCTTTGACACCTAGATTCACTGCTAAAGTAACATGTGGTTAACAAATAAGAAAAAAATTGGCTAATTTTTTATTCTGTGTGGGAAATCAATTGGAGCAAGGAAAAGTGGAATTTTCTCCGAGATATTCCAGTACATATCAGTTTATCAGCGATTGAGAATTTTATACGAATTTTGGAATTTATTATAATATCTGTTTATGTTACGGGCGCGTGTGGTGGCGCAGTGGTCGGAAACGCACTGCGATACACATGGGATCGACCCCGCACACCTGGCACACCAAGCCTTCCATCCCTCCGGAGCCGGCAAATCGGTGCCAAACTTGCGTGGGTGGATAGCAGCACTGGCTCGATGCATCGGTAGACCATTGCGATCTGTAAAGACCAAATATGCATTCAGTCATCTCCAGCGATGCTTAATGAAGTCGAATGCATGGCACATCCCTGAGGGTTTGATCAACGCCGAGATCTTTATCCTTCTTCATCTGTTTATGTTTAGTTCCTCTGTCGAACTACGCCGATATTCCACTTATTACGACGTTATTGATTCGAGATATGGCGAGGATTGATATCTGTCAAGATACTACTGTTAAAGTTGTAGAACATTATCAAGATTTCGTGAAATTGTCCCGTCTTAGTGACCGGTCATTCGCACTCATGCACAGACTTATCGATGGTCATCATACTGCAGGAGGATATTTGGTTAGTTTTTTTCCCATTCTGTTATTGTAGTTTCAGTCTTGTCTCAATTCTTCTAAATCCGTCTTAAATAGAAAGAATGTTTCGTTAAGACCAGCCTGATTCCCTTATGTTTAGCAAATCGATTGTTGGTCTGCACACTTTGCTGAGTACTTTTACAAAATTTTTATTGTGCCTACTTCCTACCTCTCGGTTTCTTCCAAGTTTTCCATGTTTTCAGGTGATCTCCCGTATTGTCTATCCAAGATTAGCCTTTTGGACATTCAGCTTAGATGTAATAGTCTCATCTTCTGCCATACCAACGTCATTTGTTAACTGGAAAAATTTAATGGTCAAGTTCATTAAAATCAGGGCTGAAAAAGGAGACGACGGTGAAATGTCTAACATTTTCAAGGTTGGGTATATATTTCATCGTACACTGATTATTAAGAATGTTAGCGCCACTTCCAAGTTATGTGTATTAATGTAATGAATACAGAAATGTCCCTGCTAATTTGTATGATGGAAAAATATTTCGACACAACAAGATGGTTTTTTGTGTTTCTTATAAAAAGTGGTAAGCTGAACCCTTAATCCCCACTTCCGCTGCGAGTGACCTCTCTATCGGAGTCATTTCGAAATTGACGAAATGCCCGGTATAACCCCCAAAGGTCTTATTTTGTTTCCAGTGGTTTGTTTTAACGCATACAACTGTTTTCCTGGAGTTCTTATAATTATTCGATAGCTTGCAGAACATAGATGTTGCGTTGCGCGTTGGTTGGGAAAAGCTTTTATTTTGCGCTTAGAAATCTGCAAAAATCGTTTTCCGAATGAGTCCATTGACTAGAAATTTGAATGGGAATCGACGATTATTTCAACTCTAATTGCTATAGTGAATCGCAGTCATCATGTAGAGTGTACAGGCATGAAAAATACTGAAATAGGCATAGCATGAGTTTCAAAACACATCCATGTGCTCGCATCAACGTGTTTGCATGATGGGCCACAGTATTATATGGCAAATGGCAGAATACACATCAGCATAGTTCGTTTCCAATCCGTGTCGACTAGGCCTCTCATCTCTCCAGGGTCGGGTCCGGGAAAAAAATCACTCTCTTCAGTCCATTGGGAATGCTCCAGCCCGGCTATCTCAGGACTCCAGGAAGAATCGAGACGACCAGCATTCTACGACATCCAAGATGAAATGAAAATCCTCAAGCAGTAACCGAAACAACACGTTTGAAATTGGACGACCGTCGTGAATGGTGGATGCGAGGGGACGAATCGAATGCGGGAAGTGCTGGGGCCCGTACAGTAGATGTGAAGACAGGTCGTATAAAAACTAAAAAAAAACACATCACTCATAGCCATAAAACAATAGAGCATAGTGTTTTCTACAATCCTATTATGTTCGCAACACCTCAAGTCTACAAGTTATCTTAAGGTGTATGTTGTCCAAAAATCAAGGATCCGTAAATGCAGAATAGCGAAATTAGGCGTCATTGCGAGTGCCGATCACACCAACGGTCCCGACCGCAATGCTGCATCCAGTTATTAGTGTAGTTTGGTACATCGTACTTCGAAACTTTTCCAGAAATTACTTTTAATAGTTTGTAGTCGCTTCTATGTTCTCCCCCCGACATCGTCATTTTTAATCGAAAAGTGCTGTTTGCCTTGACGGTATTTCTTTAACTGTTTCCCCAGGATCGACTTTCCACTAACCTCGCGATTGGGTAATGAACGCGTCATTTTCTTGTCCAGCAATCGTGAGGTTGTTATACGGCACACGGTTACTTCAGTAGAAAAACATACGATACAACATCAGCTGACGTTTTGGCAGTATCACCTTCCTTATTTATTTATTTTCGCTTGGTTATTTTTTTATTCATAATGAACCCACAATTCAATGATGTCTTTCTGTTGCCTGTTCACGGGATTATGTGCACGCCCATTTTTAAAGCCGTCTGGCGTTTTAAATTTACAAAATTAGTGGCTTGTATTTTCGAAGTCTTTATGTTTTATGAAATAGTTCATTTCCTGACTAAAGCGCACTATTTTCTTTACGTGCTCTTTAGTATTTTGCAGACGAAGTCGTACTATTTACAAGGTTTTCATTTTACCAACCCCTCACAAGTTTTTTATTCATACAGTTGGTTTATTTTTGTCGATCTAAAGAGGTATTGTGCAAATCACTCGTTTTATTCTGAAGAATGAATGAATAGAGCAAAGCTTATGTTTCCTAAATCCTTTCCCTTACTATATGGTGAAGTTCATATGTGGTTTTTGTGCATTTGATGGGAATCAATTATTTCCTGATGCATTTATTATGATGTTAAGATGTTAGAGAATTTATATCAACGCTGCACCGATAGATTGGAGTATCGTACACGACTAGCTCAGTCAGTCTTGGATGTGCTCCTAGTTCTGCCGCGGAATTACCGTTTTGTATGTGGATCATCACATTTGTCTTTTAGTGTAATCAGTTACTTGTTTTGATTTTCAGTTATATTTCTTTACCAGGAATTCGTGCACAGACTTGATATTTTCTCGAAACATCAAAGAGTTGCCGTCAGGAATTTTTCTATCGAAGTTGCTCCTTTGTTGCTTCAAAATCTAGGTGATCTATAGCATAGCAACACTTTCTGCATAAAGTTAGAATTTAATAGTTTTATTTGAGGAGACCGGCTTTTGTTTATTGTAATTTGTTAAGTGTCATTCTTCTGTTTAATTTTGCAGTCTAGATTTCAGTACGAAGTCAAACCATATGCATTTCCAGATCTGTCTTGCCCAGATCAAGGGCTCAATGATTGTGCGAATGGTGAAGCGGAGGTTAGTAAGAAAGTATGTCTCATTTTGTTCGGAATACTAGGGCGAGATTATTTGTACTTGATCTTGATAAAATTTCCAGACTGGCAGTTCAGCTAACTCTACCTCTGAATCGGAAGCAAACCTTTCGGAGATAAACGATGGTGGCGAAATTAGTAAGGAAGAACCCAATAATAGGTGTGGTGACAAATTAGATGAAGGTTTTGTAAATAGACATTTGAACGATACTTACTTGGATACTTGGATGGCCCGTCTTCAGTGGTTTTGCGGGCCCCAGCATAATTTCCATTCTCAGGAGATTTGCTGGTTTGCCCATTGTGGTTCTCTGGAGTCTCGAGAACAGCCTGGCGAAAATCCGCCCCAGGTCGTCACCACCAGAGGCAGTCCCAGCCCTTTTGGATCAGAGGGCGATTTAACTCCATGCGACTAGTTTGATGCCAGGACAGTGATGGATTTTGATATTGGTTTCCTGTTTGCTGAACTTCCTTGTAGAACTGCCGGACTCCTTCTGAGCTTGGGAGACTGCTGAGGGGTGAATCCCCTCGCTGTCCATCACAGCGCGACACCCAGGAACATTTTCCAGTCAGGATGAGGCAGTAAGCCGTTGGTAGAACATTTGAACGATATGAATATCAATTCTGCTAGATCAGTGTGGCAACTTTTGACAGGTTTTTTAAATACTTTTGGAGGTGCCCTGAGAAAAAGCATGTGTTAACCTTTTCAGGCAAGCGGAACCGTCTCATATGCCACCTGTGCGAACTCTTTACACTTGCGTCATCCGCTCCTGTTTTGATAAGGCATCTACAGTACGCTTGCGTGCTATGTTCCACTTAATACCTTTGATTGAAAATGACTATCATTGTGGGCAACTTGATCATTATGCGAGGGAAATGGTATTTTTTGTTTCTTTTTTTTTGGGGGGGTGAGGGGGGGGGGGGATTCTTGTTCATAACTTTCGCACATTTAAGTTTGACGAGGCTCCCAAGGTGTTCATTGGACAAGTTAGCACGAGTGAAACCGAGGAAATTGGAGATGATCACCAAGAGGTGTTAGAGAAGATGTTTATGGATGATTCTGAGATTGTTATTGACAATCTCATTCTACACATTATATTATCCGGAACTGTCGATGATACGGTAAGACAGTAAGAATAACGTTGCTATTTGAGCTTGCTACTTTTTTTCTTTAGGCTGGTGTTCGAAAGTATTCCTTGCTTGCATTGCAAGCCTATTTCCCACGCATTAGTGGTAATTCCGAGGCTGAAAGTGCTGTTAACAGCATAAAGGTTCCCTTGTTCTTTTTCCTTTTCAGATTACCATGTTGCAATACAGAATCAGTTTAGGATTGTTGCTTAGATAGCTCGCTTATGGTGCGACGACAAGCTGCTGAGACTCTCGATCATCTTTTGTCCACCAACGTAGATTTTCGGTTAGCAATTATTTTGCTTCGAGCAAGGAACCATTAAAAAAAATTAAATCCGTATTTAGGGAATTGTTAGAAAGTTGCTGGTTGATAGCTGTCCTCCCGATGACCAATGATAGGGAGCGCAGTGTGCAACTCTTGATCTCTCGACTTGTTACGGTATGAGACGAATTGCTATTATTCCGGCATTTCATGTTTTTTCTGACCTTTCTTAAACCTTCTACATTGTTCGTTTCCGATGAGATATTGTGTTTCATGTCTTTGTTACTTTTAAGAATACGATTTTAAATCCGTTAATGGGTGAGACAAGCAGAACCACGTGGAACCTGTTACATACAATTGAACTGGAAACCAACAATCGGTAGAATATCGAAGTTTCATGTTCCGATTTTCGTTGTAACTCATTTTGGAAAGGAATTGTAATTTCAGTCGTCTCCTCCATCATGCTCTAATACAGGAATACCAAGAAGGAAATATTAAGCCAACCATAATCAAGTGCCTTAATCACAAGCTTGAGACGTGTCCTGAGGAAGTTGATGTTATCTGGATGTTACTCGCTGATCTAAGCGCTACATTTAAGGTATGCCTTTTAAGCGCTCCTATAATTCTGGTTTTCTGACAGATTAAAAAGTAGTTTTCAGATCAAACCAGAGAAAGCTGTGGAAGCATGGTATAGTATTGCAGATGGGGATTCAACAAATAAAGTTGGTTTTAAAATTTAAACGTCGTTTCATACTCTTCTTGAATAAATTTGCTTTTAGGTTCGTTATGTTGCTAAAGTATTGTCACGAAGTTGTGAAGATCTTGACTTCAATGCCAGATCACAACTTTCTTTTGATATTGAGCAGAAAATTTCTCAGTTTAGGTAAATTTGTCTCTAGTGGTTTTACTTCTGTGGAAAAAGTATGATGATTCGAGATTTAGAATTGCCGCTCCCAGTGTTTCACCTGCATATTTTTGTCTAGCTAAATTAATGGATGCTGTTGGCGAGGAAGGTGCAGGTGTGTTAAAACATTCGCGGACTCCTAGTTTTTCACCACCTGTCACCCGTTGTGTCCTCCATTTTCAAAGAAGAAACACCATGTGCCCTTATCTGTAATTCTTTCATCAGTGCGTTCTATCGCACTATGTTACTTTTCTCAGTAGCAATAGTTTGTGTCAAAGCAAACACGTTTAAAAGTGCTTATTGTAGAATGTAAAATGTAACATATACTAGCTTTTCTCGGCTAACACATGGTGAAGTTGAAAAAAAATTAAAAAATGTAGAAAGTGTAGCAGAGGAAACTGCGGCGAGCTACAAAAAGCGGAAAGGTTTCTTGAAATCGGCGTGTACCGTCCATTTTCTCGATACCGCATTCTGGATATTGGAATCATTTCATGTTGTTGCAAATGTGTTAAGATGTGCAATGCTATATGTGGCGCATATGGCATAGTGGTCGGAGGCTCCCTGAAATACACGGGTTCTGTACGCGCGCCTCTGGCTTGACACACCTTCCATCCCTCCGGGGTCGGTAAATTGGTACTAAACTTGTTTGGGAGGATAGCAGTACTAGCTCGATACATCGGTCGGCCACCTCGAATCATTGTAAAGGCCAGTCATGTCACCTCTAAACGTTGCTTAGTGAAGTCGAATGCATGACGTATCCCTCAGAGATTGGTCAACGTCCCAACGACGCTTTATGCTTTTCCTGTAATGCCATATATACTGTTTTTCTCTATGTTTTGTTGTTTCAGTTTGTGTAATACTTTATCTCGTATAGGAAAACAAAATCTGGAAAAATTTGGAAGGAAGCTTCTTAGAATTTGCCGTGAACATATCCGTGAATCACTGCTGGAGATAAAAGATGAATACGACGACTTTGAGAAGTAAGTTGTGATTTAGAGGTCATTCACTAGTATTCGTTAACCCATTTAGCCCCGCATTGATACTGTAGTGTCTATATTCAGCTTACTGAACTGAATAGTTTTTTTTCCTATCTCATTATGTATATTTATTCAACAACTAATCGAAAGCAGGTGAAAATGGAAGGGTTGGGACCAGAAAAGTCACTCTCTACACTTGTTGACGGCTAACTTGACTAACAATTTATTGTTAATTTATTTTAATCGCAGTGCCGAGACCAGCCTAGCCAAAGTATGCCTAATGTCTTGACCACCACGGGTAGTCGCCGCTCCTGTGGAGCAGAGGGAGATTCGCCACCCTACGACTAGTTTGGTACCAGGACGGTGACATATCTTGGTATTGGTTTACTCTAAGCTCTGCTTCCTGATGGAAACGCTGGACTACTTCTTAGGTCAATAAAACCTATTGGTGGGATGATTCTCCTAGCTGTACATCGCAGCCCGACGCTCAAGAACACCTTTCAGCCACTGCCTCCCAGCCACTATTATGCGGTAAACCGTTGTGAAGATGGTCAGTACATACACACAATAAAGAGTAATTTGCATCATACCATTCATACCCATAGAACGATAGGTCAAAGTTTCTTCTACGGTTTTGTCAGCTTCAGAACTGCTGAAGTCTTCTAGATATGAAGAAAAGATCTTTTTATTTCAAAAACTCCGAGTCCGCAGCCGGCAAAAAATTGCTCCCATGCGATCGGGTAGCCACAAAAAGTGGCGCCAGGGCGGGATAGGTTAACACGTTCGCCATAACGTGGCCTCTGTAGAAGTCATACGATGCGAAAAGATTCACCGCTTTCAACCTTGAAACAGCATATCTCAGCTGATAGTGAATTTCATTAATTGTAATAAAAGCTATTAGGATCTATAAATCTTTGTCTGGGTGTAAATGTCTTTTCATCTGTGGTAAATTCCTGATTTTCTGAAGCCCATAACATGTTTCTTTTCCATTTTGCTGCTTTAAAGCCCCTATTTCGAATTTCGAAAACAAATTAGGAATCGAGATTCTGGCCAACATCACATGGTGGTGTTCCCCAGTATATCTTTTATGTTTGCATCGAAAAAAAAATTTTTTTTTTTTTTTTTTTTTTTTTTTTGGAATTTTCAATCCTGAACGTCCTTATGTTTAAGAAAGGTAAAGTGTTGTAATTATATGTGTGGTTTATGCGACAGAGCAAGACCTTTGCATAAAATGCTGATCTCCCGAGGTACTCTGTTGGTCGAAAAATTATCGTCTTTAGTTGAGAAACCAGTTTCGTAGCGAATATATTGGTGGAAGTGCCTTAAAAAATTCGTTTCTTGATATTTCTAGATTGAATACCCGAGAAACTTTACTAATTCGTGTAGTTCTGACTATTGGAGAGATCGTCCAGTATTCTCCAAAGCTCATGCCCAGTGCTGTTCGTTTGTTTGATGCTCTTAAAACCATAGTTGCCTCGGATATTTTCAACGAAGAGGAACTTTCTGGTAAGGTTTTATTGTTATATCTCTGTATTCACAATCTATTGGGATTCAAATATTCCCAGTATCCAATCGTCCGATGTGCTTGTATTAAGAGGCGGTCAATTTCTAGTTGTCAACTCGGCGATACCTTCTGTACAGCCGTCACCGTCTCATACTCGTGAGCATTCACCATCACGTCCCCCTTCAGCAATAAGCGACCAGGTACTATTACAGTTATATTATGCTACTTAATTTATTACTATTACATTACGTCACTGATGTCGTGCTTTCAGGAAGAACGCGTCGGCTCTCAAGGAGTGCCTTCCCAAAACGTTCATGTGATACCGTCTCACGTCCTTAACGCATTTAAAGCTAGTCGACGTGCCTTACTCACCCAAAAAGTTAGAGCACATGCTGTGCTCACAATAGGAAAATTTTGTCTAATGGTTTGTATATCTCTCCTTTCCAGTTGTACTGAAACTTAATATAAAACCTCAATTTTAGAATGAAAAGATTGCCAAATCTACCATTCCTGTTTTCGTCAAACAACTGCGACTGAATGGGGATCATATCATAAGAAACAATATTGCTCTCGTTATTTGCGATCTTTGCATTAGGTCTGTTTTTGCACCAGCGGGTTAGGTAACTCAGCTTTCATATTGGATGAAGTGTTTCCATAGTTAAGAGCAATTTTTTTCCGTAATGAAAGACATGCAGGTTTTTTATAAATTGGTTGAGATTTCATATTCTATTCTTTCACTCTCATTGCTACTAATGAAACATGTCAAAGTGGGATTAAAAAGACGATTAAGGTAGTCGAACTAATAAAAATAGTGGAAGTCCTTAAAACACTTAGAATCGATGCATCTTCGTGTTACTTATTATCCACTACGAAAATTGGAATTTCACCAAGTTACCTGTTTAGATATACATCGATGGTCGATCACTACTCCCCAATAGTTGCAGCGTGTCTTAAAGACAGATCGACTCTGGTTCGTCAACAAACTTTAGAATCGCTTACATCATTGATAAAGGAGCAATTCATACGATGGGAAGGACAAGTATGGTGTTATCTATTCACCTTTACTTCTTACTTAAACAACTTTTTTAGATTATGTATCGCTTTGTCTCTACAATATTGGATGAAAATAAAATCATAAGAGAATACGCAAAATTTTGCCTGGTGAGCCAAATTTGAGTTGAGTCGAAATTAACTTAAAGTGGATGTTAAAGGTGATAGTGTAATTCCAGCGAGATGTGCTACTGCTGCAGTTTCCTGATCTTTTCTCAAACCACTTCATCGAATGTCTTATGTATTTCAACAAAGTGCCAGTTAGCGGTGAAGCTCGTGGTGCTGGACGTGAGTTGCTATCAGTTTGCAGATTTAGGGGGTTTCCAGCATTTGGCCAGTTAGTTGCAGGCGTGCAAGAAGTTATTGATCCTGTACAGCACGTTGATCTTTACGGTTCGGAGAACTTTGGGAATCGTATGACAATTTACAAATTTATGGTGCGTGGGATTTCTAAAATTTTTCGTTTCTTCAAGTATTTTTTATTCATTGTCTGCTTTAGTTGAGCACATTTGATGACCGATTGAAATTGACACTGATGGCTCACATTTGTACGCAAATTATTTCTCCAGTTATGAATGGGAATCTGAAGTACGATGATCCTTGTGTCTATGCTCTTTTGAAGGACTCCTTGACGGTACATTTTTTTAAAGAGCGATTTCATCTTTAATCATTGCAGCATCTTTTCTTTTTGTTTTTCAGATAATGTTCGTCAAAGAAATAAGATTGAACATGGATGTGGGAAAGGGTCCTGACGATGAAGACGAGCCTCCAGCGGTTGTTGTAGTCAGTGTATAATAATCCGTTCAGATTTTGTCATTGGATTTTACTATGTAATGAATCCTTACTTTGCAGGCTGCTGCAAAAGAAATGATTACACAAACATTCCGGAAAGCCATGATGGATTATGTTATGCCAAGCCTTCTCGATTTACGTGTTTACCTCAATGAGAGGCGATCGAGATTACGTTCCGAACTGTACTCCGTTTTCCGGTAATTTCGATAAAATGTTCACTGTTGCGTTGCGGTTCTGTTTAGACCACTTTTCCCATTGTAGCGCTATTTGTCGCGAGCATAAAGATCAAATTGATGAATTCTTGGATGGTGATCAACAACTCAAGGCCGAGGTTGAATATGACATCCGGAAATACGAGGCGAGTGTTCTTCATTCAAAGAGTTGGTATAGTAAAGACTTTTTTGTGTTTCAGTTACGTTTAAAAGCTGAATGGGCAGCAGCTAGAAGACGTGCAGAACAATCAGCAGTAGAAAGGCGTCGTTCACGGCGTTCTTTAGCAGTTATCACAGAAATAAATAAAGGTTGTGGGGCTCCCAGTGATGGTGCAGTAATCAATAGGAAACAAACGGGTAGGAATGATGGTGGAGTATCCCTGCCATTTGTGGAAATGGAAAAGACGCAAAGCTTAGTATCTGAAACTGCCTCAGTTTTGCTGAATGATGCAGCTACTCAGAGTGCGTCAAAAGAAAACGTTGAGGAATTGGTAAGTTAACGAGGGTTTTGTAAATTTTGCGGTGGTATGTGAAAAAGGGCAGTGAGAGTGTCGCCATCCATTGATGAACTGTCTAGACTTTCCTTTTCTTATTTGAATGTAACCTGTCAATGCCACAGAGATCGATTTGGACAGTTTGGCCCCCTATTAGGCTTCAGCGCCGGCGTTTCAGCAAAAGTGTGCTCAAACTTTTTTGGTTTCTTCCTATCACAGCGAATTCGCGTGGTTTTTTGCCCGCGAAGGCAACATTGTCTGGCCTTGTTATCCTTTATATTGCAGCATAACCAATATTGAGCAGTTCAGAAGCAAGAGTTGCCGGACAATATTGCCGAAGTTCCTGTGGTTGATGTTGATGCACGGAGACCAGGTGACGCTCCAAATACTGGCGAGGTAGAATTTGTCCAGGTAAGTTTCATTGATCGAAAAATAGTTTGAGATCTTGAAGTTTAATTTGAGGTCGTTTGTTTGGAAGTATGTTCGAAAGGTTTTGGATTTCGAGAATAATCCAATTGCTCAGCGAGCAGCTTTTCCGATCTGTGTATTTACGTCGCTGAGGCGTCTTTCAGATTAGTTCGACAAACAGTGGTAGTCAGAGTTTGGAAGCTTTATCTCAGGGAAATGAGCAAGTAAACGACTGTGCAGTTCTTGCTGCAAAAACGCTGCTCTTATCGCCTAATCCTGATGAGGAATTGTATTCAACAAGTGGAATTAACCCACCTGGTATCGAAATCGACATGGAGCCCCAATCTGAAAAGGGCATTAACTCATCAGCTAAATCTAGCATGGATGTAGATCCTGATACGATTTCAAATGATGAAATAGTGCTTGAGAAAGAAAATCAGCACGGATTAGTGGCAGGTATACGTTTGCCTTCTCAGTGTATCCAAAAGATTTATAGTCTTTTACAGATGATTCGTCGCGTATTGGTGCTCCAACGTTGATTTCGCCATCAAAGACTTCACGAAAAGTGGACTCTAAGCGAGTAAGTTTTTACCATTGTCGTTGTGATCACCTAAGATTTAATGGTCCCACTTATTTTCGTGTTTAGCCGATGAGTGGAGTCTCAAATGAACCAACCATTTCAAATCGTGCGATATCAACGCCCAACAAGACCATGTCTAATGTGAGGAAACTTTGTGAAGTTCAGTCAAGTTATTGTGACCACAGTTTTTCTTCTATTCTCAACAATTGTACTTTGTAGAAAATAATAAGGTTGCCGTTTTCCTTACTTTCGTTGCTTATCTGTTGTGTTTAAGCTTACGTTCGCTGATCTCAACTTGTCTGCGATCCAAGGGGATGGCAGAACAGTCTCACGTAAAACAACAGGTTAATATATCAAATATATCTTTGTCGTCATGCTATGATTTGCTGCTTTATATACTAAGCTAGTCTATTTTTTTGTTAGTGACAAATGTAGAGCTTTAGGAAGTCCTCAGTTTTCCAGTTCTCCGATGAGAACTGTTGAGGAGGAACAAGAAGAAGAGTCTTGATATCGATCTTTGACTTGTGCAATGATACTTCTTGTCATCCGTTGGTCATTTCGTAATCATTATTTTGTATTCCTGGGCTAAAAGAAGGTTTTTGCTACTAATTGTTGATTTGCAACCACTATTCTTTCTTTCTGAATAAAGAGGGCAATGATTGCTTAGTGTTTGTCTAAAATAAGTTCTGTTCTATTCTGGTATCTCCGAAGTGATCGGGCATTCCCCGTTCTGTTGAGATATGTGCAAGGACATTAATTTCATTATAGTTTGGGGAATGATCGGTACAAAAGCTCGTGAGCTCTGTAGTCGAGTCATGAGGTTATCCCAAGCTTTGCTTGGTCAGCGTAACGCGCACACAATATGGTATCCGGATGCTAAGTTCGAGAGGCAGTTCAAGGTTTGCTTATATTTTGTTGAATTGTAGAGCGGAGCGTATTGAAACCGCATTAATTGTTTATGCTTGAGAGCGGAGGAGATTTGGGAAAATTATGGATGAGCGAACATCACCAAGAGTTCGAGAAAGCGATCGGATTGGATAAACTCGATGAACTTCTCTGCTCTGCTCCGGTGCAATCCGACTCTTTTCAGGGCAAGAAGCGGTATGTTCTTTTTCACTTGCTGGCCTTTCTTTCCAAGGTAAACGAAGCTTTTGTTGTTCATTTCTGATCGGAATAAGGAATGAAGTCAATGTTACTAACGATGTGAAAAAGAAATGTCAGAGGGTTGCTTGCTTTTCCATGTTTCATGGTAAATCTCGATATCCCAATACATTCTAACTAGAGGGTTCTACTAACCATTGTGGAATCAAGTATATCTCGGAAATGTTTTTGAGTGTTTTGTATGGGATAGTCGTAGTTAGAATAAGGGAAAAGTAAAATCGGTAGATTATTAAGTTGCTTTTACTCGTCTGTTATATTTACTGGCTTATATTTGGTTACAGTGAGAAACAGTTGGAGAATATGATCTTAAACTTTGGTCCTCAGCATCCTGCAGCTCACGGTGTGCTCCGTCTTGTGCTGAAATTAGAGGGAGAGGTGATTGCTTTATGGGGTTTCCCTATCAATTTGTACAGAGTTCATATTTCACTTGTTGTTTGGATTTATAAATTGTATTCTATATCCGGTTTTTAAAGTTTAGGTCATCATAAAGGCAGTCCCTCACATAGGACTGCTTCATCGTGCTACTGAAAAGCTTATTGAACACAAAACATATACTCAGGTCTGTTTTGTAAATGATATATTATACCACTTAGTATGCGGAATTATTCAGTTATAAGTTGTTCGATCGTTGAATTATACTTTGATCAGATGCGAAGCTTTATAGAGGCCACAGGTATGGCCGCGATTCAGGTGCTACTACTCCGGTGCTAATTTATTAGTCTACAACGCATTATAATGTAACAGTTTAAGGCACTACCATATTTCGACCGTCTTGACTACGTGTCAATGATGTGCAATGAACAGGCTTTTGCTCTTGCGGTAGAGAAACTTTTGGGTATTGACATTCCACCACGAGCAAAATATATTCGCAGTGAGTGTGGTTTATGTGGCAACAGTTGTGTTCTTACAAACGTCAATACCAAACTTTCTATCAGCAATGATGGCTGAAATCACGAGAGTCCAAAACCATATAATGGGGATTACTACTCACGCTCTCGACATTGGAGCCATGACACCATTTTTCTGGATGTTTGAAGGTGAAAGCAGATAAACCAATTGCTTATTGTATAGGGAAATAACCTTTTAACGATCTAATCCTTTCTGTTTTTCAAACTATACCATCACTTGACACCTTCTAGAGCGAGAGAAAATGTTCGAGTTTGCTGAACGTGTGTCTGGAGCGAGAATGCATGCGAACTATGTAAGACCTGGAGGAGTTGCTTGGGACCTTCCGATCGGTCTTATGGATGATATCTACGATTGGGCTGTAAAGGTATGTCGTTGATGGCCTACATGATTTAAAAACGTTTTATTGCAGCACCAACCTATCTGCTGATATCGTAGTAGTAGCTTTAACATAAGTAGGCGTGAAAAAACGAAGTTCAAAAAATGAAAGACCTATTGGCCGACTTTGTCGTTTTTTTTAATCCTTGTCCTTTGTGCTTTAGTTCCCTGAAAGAATTGATGAACTGGAAGATATGTTGACAGAGAACAGGATTTGGAAAGCTAGGACCATTGATATAGGTAAGTTTTTTTGTTTCACTATCAACTTCTTTTTCTTTTTCAGCAATTTTCGGTATTTTCTTCCCGAAATACGAACAAGTAGAAATTTTTGTGTTTGAGGTCTCGTAACTGCTTCGGATGCGTTAAATTGGGGTTTTACCGGTGTGATGGTGCGTGGCTCAGGAATAAAACAAGACGTAAGGAAGACTCAACCATATGAGGTCTACGACCAATTAGAATTCGATGTACCAATTGGTGCAAAAGGGGACTGTTATGATAGGTAAAAAATGTTCATAGGATTTCAAAACATTGATAAACGTTTGCCAATTATCAGGTATTTGTGCCGTGTTGAGGAAATGCGCCAGTCATTGCGCATTATTCATCAATGTCTGAATAAAATGCCCGCAGGAGAAATAAAAGTCGATGATCACAAGATCGTACCTCCTAAGCGAGCAGAAATGAAGGCAGTTTTCATGTTGTGGTTCACCTAGTTTTTATTATTAGTTTGATACTTAATGGTTACAATCAGTTCCAAACTCCATTACATGAAGTTTTTGCAGGATTCTATGGAGTCGTTAATTCATCACTTTAAGTTTTTCACCGAAGGTTTTCAAGTTCCTCCCGGAGCTACTTACGTGCCTACAGAAGCACCGAAAGGCGAATTCGGAGTGTATCTTGTAGCCGATGGTACCAGCAAACCGTACAGGTGAACAAACGAATTCAGATGTCGACTCTCCTCGCATACCGATCGTGTTACCATCATCTAGTCAACAGTTATAGGTGCTACATTCGCGCTCCTGGATTCCCTCATTTGGCCGCTATACACGATATTTGCTACATGTCTCTGATTGCCGATGTCGTCGCTGTTATCGGGACGCTGGATATTGTGTTTGGTGAAGTGGATCGATAAATATCTAGGCCACATCTTTCAGTCAATATTGTTGCTTGATAGAATTAGTATACTTTGTTTCAGTACACAGGATAAACTGTAATATTTTGGTTCGTGACTGACTCCTACATAGCAGGGCTGGTTTCGGAATTAGTTGAGCGCATTATTTAGCACGAATCTGTCAATAAATGAATCTGAAGTGTCTGGGATATGCCATACGATCATGATTGAAGGAGATAATATATGGGCAAATAAGGGAACGGAAGGGAAGGAATGAACAAGGAACATGTCTTCCCATTCTCATCGAAACAGAAAACGAGTTAAGGTTTCGAACATTTTATCCAAACAGCCTGAAAATGGTATACAACTGGCATATTGAATAATATGATAACATGACCCAGTGGTCCGAGTGTGAACGTTAGCATATCAAATGTAATTTATAGGATAAAACTTTATAAGACTGGTTAGTGAGAAGTTCTCGAGGGACGAAAAAGGTGCGGAACATGACAGCGTAGGCAAATTGTGGTCGAGAGATGATATGAATTTGTAAAAGTTGTATGGGAAAGTACGCATAACAACAAGAGGGCTAAAACAATGAACTGAATAGGTGATAAAACAATGTTGTACCGAATTCTTACGAGGAACGGAACCATACAAGTATTCGTGGAATTCTGTTTCACAGCGACGATAATTTAATGCAGTACACGATAAAGACGGAAAATGTATTGGCTATCACAATTGAACCGGCATAGGATTGAATTGCCTCTGGCGAGACAGGCGGGGCGGGTTTTGCGGGATACCACACTTGAACTGCTCACGCTATCCCATTTTCACGTATTGAATTATCTCGAAAATGGCTATAAGATGAACCACTATTGGGCAACACGTAACAGCTAGAAGACCACGATAAGGCAAACAGTAATCCGCACCTGATCCACAAACAACGAACAGGAACAGTCCGATAAGCCAAGGCGCGACCGGATACTTGTCCTCCTGAGGTTTCTAAAAACATACGAATTGGTACTCATGAATATAACCAGCTTTGTGAGGCTTAAACACGATAGGCAACAAATTAGAGAAAAAACTATGAATGCTGTCACGCAGCTGAATGAAGAATGGAGATACTTTTGGCTTTCAGAAGCACAAAATGTTGGTGACTTTCGAAGGGTAGTGTTATGGCCTCTTAGTTTGTTGAGTGACTTACCAAAGACTTGGCAACATTTCCGCGGTTGCTAACGTTCTTGCTAAACTGTGAATTAGCAACAGACATACGTTGCTTGGGGGCCATTTTACACTGAAATATTCCTTTCCGATTAGCATAACAGCAGGCAATATCATGGTCCCAAACGAATTAAATGCACAGAAAGGAAGAAGCAGATAACAAGAGATGTTTTGAAAAAAGATCTGGCAAGATAAGGGTCACATCTGGTGAGATATGGGTATATCTAGTAAGATAGGGCCACATCTGGTAAGATGGAGGGGGGAGCATATCTGGTAAGACAGGGGCCATAACTAGCGGATGAGAACCGATTAGTACATAATTGAAGGTAAGGCTTTAATAACGTTGAGAACCAACGCCTATGCAGCTTTACCGACAAAGCTCCAACGGTCCGATGCAAAGGTTTGATATCACGGTGAAAAAGGGATGGACGCAGCGCAAAGCGTGTTTAAGCGAGCTGCGTGGTCCCAGACAGAAATAATGAAACTCGTCCTATCCGCTACTATGGACGAATTTAGAGTCGTGGCCCATTTATAAACGACCCTATAATTCAGTGATTACGGTAGGTTTCATGGCGCGTGATATCATTTGGCCTAATGTTATCGAGGTTCACATGAGTGTTGAAAAACTTACTTTCTACAACGAGTTCTCTTGATTCTGCTTTTCTAAAAATTTTCTGCTCTCGTTTCTTGTTTCATTTCCGTCGTTGTTACCTCTCACGAGAGACTTCGAAGCAAGCTTATTTCACAGTGCAAAATCGGTTATGCTCCTTCGTGCCATTACTTCTTGTTTTCCGGTTTTCTAATAGCGTACTTCTTTTGATTGAGTTACATAGTATAATAGAGTGGCAGTTATTTACTTACCTGCTTGTATAACTGGATGGCTCTCTCTCACTGGTTGTGCCCGCTCCGTCACAACTTCCATTTCTTCGAAGTTTAGCTGTTTTAGCTATTGGGTTACCTGGAATCGCGAGGTCAGCCTAACCAAAACCTGCCCCAGGTCGTCACTATCACTGACAGTCGCCGCCCTTGTGGATCGGAGGGAGATTTGTCACTATGTAATTAGTTCGGTACCAGGACGCTGGAGGGTCAGGACAGACTCCTCATGAGCTTAGGAGGCTCTGCTGTGTGGGGGTGAATGCTTCCGCTGTAGATCGCAGGTCGACACACAGGAGCACTTTGCAGCCACGATGAGGCGGTAAATCGTTGAGGGTAGAAGGGTAGTTAATATGGAACAATTAGAATAAATTCCATGACGTATCAGTATTGAATATAGGTTGGTAAGTACCCTTTTTCTTTCCAGTGCAAGAAATTTCACGTTCTGCAACAATGTTGATGACCATTTCATGAGGTATATTATCTATTTGAAGTTTAAGGAAGGACTGATTTTTCCCACGATTTTGTTTTATTTCGTCCTTTGACCTGAGTGAGAAGCCAACAGTGATTAGGAAATGTAAAGATGAAGGAGGGTGAATGCATGAATAGCGAGTTGATAACGTACGATTAGTGATAATTTACTGTTGCAGATGTTCAAATGCTAAGTTCAGAAAACTGGTTATGCTATGTTGGTTGAAGAATACATTCTTGCAATCGCGTATCAGACGTTTGAACTTCGCTTTTGACTATGTCCATTCAAAATACCACCAGGTATCACTTCTAGATATTTCTTTGCTGATATCCTTCTATTCTAATCATTGTTCTTGCTTTGTTTCTAGACGTAGTCTTTTACGGTTGTTCATTCGCTTTTAACATTTCTCACAGGTTGTTACCGAAGAGGGTCCAAGTCATTCTTTCCGTCCTGTTGACATTCAAAATAAAAAGGCCTCTAATGAAACTCGTAAATGTGGCAGGCGGCGGAAAACTCGAATTGTTCGATTAAAAGAGGTCAGTTGCAATTCTTTATAACTGGTTTAATTTCTCTTATATAAAGAACGAGTTTTGTAGAATATTGTGGATACTGATGGTAGTCCTTTTGACGGTGGATTGAGAAAGCTTAGAGACGTTGAACTAGTTCACAAAGTGAGTGTGGAGGAACATGAATGGGCGCAACGCATTAACGATCCAGTTAATCTAAGGTTTATATCAGAAGAAAAGGATTCGGTTAAGACATCTGTTAGTGGACCGTGTATGTTTCCTAGTTTTAGAATTCACTGCGTTATTTTATTCAGTTTACAGTCGAAGTGGTTGGAGATAACTCCAGAGGAGCAAGAATTGAAACGAAAGACCGGTAAGGCTGTATTCCGGTCAATCATCTATAATGAGTGTGAGTTAGACGGTTCTGACCTCAGCATACCTCCATCACTGTGAGTTACTAGTTTTGATCGAAAGTTACGCGACCGTTATTCGAGCGAAGCTGTTTTTTTGCGAGAAATGACTTATGTTTAGAGCAAATCCTCATCCATTTGTTCCATCAAAACATTCTCCTCCTGTCTACACTCACTCTCTTGTACCATTTGTTAACTATTCATTTCTTCTACAAATACTTGTGGATATTGGGGTCAATTTATTTGAGGTAAATGTCTGCTTGGTTTTCTTGAAGCTAGCATTTGAATCATTAATGACTTAAGGTTGAACAAAATACACGAACTGGTAAACATTTGCTACGATTAGACTTGGAGAAAGACGTCAGACCAAAGGTAACAAGCTGCTGCAGCTGGCATAGTTGTTCGTTGCCATACTACTAGTGTAGAATGGCGGTTATTTTGCAGCTTCGATGGCTTCTTTCCCTTGGCTTTCATTTTAGTGATTTGGGTGTTTATCTTACAAAAAATCCATTCTACTTACTGCAAGATCTTAGCGACATGCAGGTTGGCGTTACCTACTAGTTATGCGAATTCTATTCTTATTCTATGCGGTTTTTTCCATTTCTCATTGTAGGTTCGTGTTAATTATTTGATGTCAATGAAATTCTCAACGGAAGACGTGTGTAAAATTATTAGGGAGTTTAGGTAAGATGGAAGTCAGCAGTTGTAAGTGAGAAACTACAATGCGTTGAATTTGTTAGGTACTGGTTAAATGTGGATGTGAAAGTAATGGACTCTCGACTTGGGTGGGTGCAGAAACAGTTTGGCTTGAGTGGGAATGAAGTACGGGCTCTCATCCGCAAAGAAGCTCGAATTTTGATGTTTGGCTTAGGTCCACTGCAGGTAAGCAGTTGCCGATTTTTTCCTTTGAATCCTTTTTGTTGTACCATTGCGTCCTTGTACAACGAATTCAAAAATTGAGCCAAATGTACCCTTAGTGTACGGCTAATTACTGAAACAGTTTAACTCATTGTTTGCTTCTTTGTTGAATTTCAGCGGCTTGTGGGACTTTTCAATAAAGAGCTTGGATTTTCTCCTAAGCAAATGAAGAGAATCCTTCTCGCTGACCCTCGAGTGTTCATGATGGGTAAGCTGTACGCACAGCCCACTCCTAATAATGTAGAGTTGCTCATAGCCCCAGCAGTTCGTCCGAAGGAACCAAACATTTCTTTCAGAAGCCAAGTTCATTAGGACGAACTATGACTACGTCCATAGCACAATGCGCCTTTCAAATTCCATAATTGCAAAGAATCCATTCATTCTTCGCTGTTCTCATAGCAGTATTCGCAACAGGTAATCCAGTTATTTATATTGATGAGATATGAGTTTGCAATTATTGGAGATATAGTACTCTCTTAGTAACTACTTTGTTTCACAATGAAATTGTTGTGGACAATTTCTTTCACTTCTTCATATTTCATGAAATTTCATTCGTTTGTCTATTTATTTCCACTTTTTAACGTTCACTGTTCACTTTAACGTGTATGATTTGTTCTCCGTATTAGTTGGTTTTGGAAATATTCTATATGAATAGGAAAAAATTGGGAGGACTTAAATTTAATTCTTCGTTATTCGCATTTGGTCAAAAATTATTAACGGTCATGGTGTACAACATCGCTTTCACCTGTTTTGTGCTGAAAATAAGAGCTTCGAAGTTGAAGTTGCTGCCGTGAGGTCGACCCACTGCCATGACGATGACTAATTGAGGATCATATGTGAAGCAACTCAGCGACAATTGTTCGAAAGCTTACCAGTGGAGATATTCGCAATTAAAATGTGTTTCAAGCATCTGAACCAGGATCAATAATTGTGGATGGGCGAAATGCATCTAAGCATCCGAACCGATGGTGTTCTCCAATGTATGGCTGATATTAGCTCTTTTAACGTTGTTAAAACTCCAACTTTCTTTTCAGTTTTTGGGATTTTAATCCTACATAGTTGTGAAGACGACATTTTGAAAATTCATGTTTATCTCTAGAAATGGTTGAACAGGACTCATACGACAATCTTGTTAGCTTAACATAAAAAAGTCAGCCGTTTTTTTTTTGTTTTTTTTTTGTTTTACAAAACCAGCTTTGGACTCTAACTCTTGATGGGCATTAGAAATATGGATTGTTTCAACGAGCAGTATCCGTAGCTGGTCTTGAATACTAACCACTTATGTCATGCTTTGAGAAAAATCTAAATTATAGCTTCCACTTGGAAGTCGAGCTCATTGCCAGGACCACATTTCTAGAATATAAGCATACCAATTATTTTACACTGGGTTCTTGTCATATGCTCACGTCTTTATAGGCATGAGTTTTTGAAAAAGATTGGAAGGGCCGTTTATGAAGGTGCAGTTACTGATGCGACGGAAACTTCTAATAACACGGTGAATGGACGTGTTGAGGTAATACTTCGTATATTTAAAGAACTAGTGACTACTGTTTTTATAGATGAATTTACATTGACAAAACCAATTATTGTGACTGTTATTGATTGGTCCAGAGTTTCTTTAAAACTAGTTTTCATTTTCTTTTATTAGCCCGTTCCGATGGAAGTGTTTCTGGATGCGAGTGATGCAGTATTTGCTCAGAAAGCTGCAAACACATGTCTAGCGATATACAACAGATTTCTTCGAAGTAATTGAATGCTAAACTTTTGCCATATTTCTGTTCCTTTTTTGCTTCTTCCCTCATAGTTCATCGTCATGCCAGCTACTCTTTCGCCAGTGTTCCTCAATTGTTACGTGTAAACCACAATCTCATAATCTATTGGGTGAGATTTCCTTCAAATCTTGCCCGTCCGCATTATGCTACGAATGATTTTTGATGATGATCTTTTGTTATGGTCAACACTAAGTAGGTACGGCAGTCGGCATCTGCAAAATAAGGAACGTAAGCAAAGCATCTGATAGTACTATGGCTGAATGAAAACATGAGAGACAAAGAATAAGAATAAGAGAAGAATGAAGGAAAAAAGAAAGTAAGAGAAGAATGAGAGAACAAGTAGGAATAATCAGAGAGAAAGAATAAGCTGCTACGTATTCTCAGAGATGTTGAGACATTGCTTGGTTTGAAGGAAGATCGACTGTGAGAATCAGGATGCACTGATGGTGGGAGCAGTCGACACTCGACTGACAATCGTTTGGGCCATGGTAGGATTTGCGACGACAGCGTATCCTCCGGTGTCCGCTGTTATTCCACTGGTAGACCCTTTGCAATGGAAGGTAGGACGTGTGTGTTTGAGGAGATGTTAGCCATACAAATGGTTTCCAACTCCGTGGGCACAGTTTAATGCACTGAACTGTGCCCACGGAGTTGGAATGGTAGAGATCGTATCCGCCGCCCGTGGACTCTCGATTAGGAACTCTGCCTTAAAAAAAAGCATCTATCTAGGAATTGGATCTAACATGGTCGTGTCCTTTCGAGCTTTGCTCGTGTACCTGATTTTGATATGTCGTAAACACTTGTCTAATAATCCGTTTTAATTCGATTTTTTAAAAATATTCCCCACCAGCACTATGTTACGAATAGTTTTTGGTAATGATCTTTTCTGGTGTTCAACATTGGGCAGGTACGATGCGACGACATCCCCAAAATGAAGAACATCAACAGAGCCCCAGAGGGCACGACCACGGCCGTAACAAATACTCGGAGGACATGACCACGGCCGACCCCGTTCCTCATTTGATGCTACGCTCACTGAGGGCTCTAGAACAGCGGATAGAATGTCTACCACTGCAACTTGGGAGACCCTAAACTGTGATTACGAGTGGTCAGCGCATTACGGTCATTTGTATGGCTAGCATCTCCTCAAAACACACGCGACCTTCTCTCCATCGCAGTGTCCACCATTAGAATAATGACGGGCGCCGAAGCCCACGGATAAATCTATCGTGATTCGAGTGTGAACTGCCCCCGTTGTTCCTGGCGTGCACTTTGATCTTCACAGTCGATCTTCCTTCAGGAATTCCAAGCAGTGTTTCAGCATCTTCTAGAATAAATGATCTCACAGAAATGCTGAGACATTGCTTGGTAATATTAAGGAAAGATCGACCGTGAGATGCAAACCTGGGTCATCATTTGTAGTCCACACTTGAATAAAGATGGATCGTGTAGTGGCAGGAGTAGCGACAACAGCGTCGGTTTCGTTGTCCGTCTTTATTCTATTCTTGGACTATTTGCGATAGAACTAAAGTCATGTACGTTCTGCGGACATTTTCGCCGTACAAATGGCTGTCATCCGCTGACCACTCGTTATCAGAGTTTAGTGCTCACGGAGTTGGAATAGTAGAGATCGTATCCGTCGCCTATGGGCCTTCGATTAGCGTAGTATCTGCCTAGGAGCGGGGTCGGACGTGGTCGTGTGCTTTCGGGCTTTGTTCTTGCACCTCATTTGGTGATATGGATATGTCGTACCTACCTAATGTGGATCGGTAAGTAACTGAACTGTATTTAGGTTTGCATCTTGTGTTGAGAGTAGTTCATGTTGGTCTCGGTTAATAAAGTTTATTGCAAGTGCAGATAGTTCAAGTTTTTTTCGTTAAAAACGTTTTTTCTGCTGCCGAATGAAAATGTTATTTGTTGTTCGCCACTTTTGCAACAACCTTGCTTCTGTCGAAACATCGAAAGAAACGTAAGAAACTTTTTTCCACTACTGACATGCCAACTTGTGTTCTCTGAATGTTACACGCCCACTCACTTCTCTTTCGTATTATTAGCAAGAAAAATTAGAGCGGACGCGGCGACACTAACACATAAGTTATTTGTTTACCTTATGGTTTATTGCCCGACAATTCGATTTTTACGAAGTTTTTTGCAATCCTGCTATTGCGTGGCATTGTACCATAAGCAAGTTAATTTGAGCCGTGTGCCAATGTTATCCTACCAAGGAATTGGTTTATTTTAATGTAAATCATTAACAGTTGAAAACGGTCACGCGAAAAGAGCTCTTGAGTTGTGCTTAACCGCTTATGGATATGTGTTGCTTGGTATAGGGTACCGCTTTTGAAAATTTGGTAGTACAGTTGCTTGGTGAGCAACGAAGTGCACTTTGGTTGCCTTGCCGTATTTGTCGTGGAACTGTTTCCATTATAGAAAAGACTAGTGTTTCTGTGCGTATTTCACCTAAGGGTTGCGTCACTACCTTCTCAAATTTCACATTTCTTCACCTGACTGCAGTTATCTGCTATGTCACTTGCAGTCCGATTTGTCGTCAAGTGACTCTAGCGGACGCCCGCAGCCAGGCTCGTAGAATACAATCCGCATAAGCGGGAACACAACCGCGCTCCATGCATGAATACGCTTCATAACTTTTTCTTCATTTTATATGACCCGGGCTCACATCTACTGTGCTGATCTCAGCAGTTCTCACATTCGATTCGTTTCCTCGCTTCCATTGTCCACGAAGATCTAGCTTTTACGTGTAGCTTAGGTTGCTGCTTGAGGAATTTCATTTCATCCTGAATACCGTAGAATGCTGGTCAAGAATTTCTTGAAGACCTGAGATACTGTGGGCTGGTGCGTTCCCAATTGGATTTCAGAGCGTGTTTTTGCTAGACAAGTGCGGTACCAGTTTGCCGACCAGGGGAGATGAGTGGCTTGGTTGTCCCTGAGCAAAATCGAACTAGGACCATGTTCGCGGTGATAATCACCGCCACTGTACTGTGTGCTCCTACGCGTCGTAAATACGGGAAGTATGTCTAAAGTCGGGGCGTTAGAAACAAGGAGTCAATCTCCTGGATACATCTGCGTTTCAGGGAAGCAGAGATCACTTTTGATCCGCGGCTAGCCCCCTGTGCTCCACCTGGGGACGCGCCACGTAGCCTCGCGACTAACCGGCTCGAGATTTCTTATATGATGGAGATCCATGGAACGGCAGTTAACAACGTTTAAATTCCAAGCGTTAACTTTAATAACATGGTAATAATGAAAAGTGTGAACAAGTAGTGGTTCTATGTGTAGCGCGCAATAAGAGCACATGATCAGGAGTACTAAAGGAGAACTTGTCTGCTTTGAGGTTAACAACGATTTATGCTTTGCTATTTTCCAAAACGCTGTTTAACCGAGACTTCAAATGCCAATTGTCTACTAATTTTTTCCCTCCTTGATCGAACAGTTCTTCTATCAACTACGGACAGCATTCTATCCGACCTGTTCATTCCAGAATTCGGAATTTCAGTCTCCCTCTAAATCATATCGAATTCTTCTGAATATGCTGACATGCACAGTGCATAACGTGGCAATTCCTCTAGTAGAGCAATTGGTTAATCTTATGCAGTTTACTACACTTGTTTGCGCTGCCATTTCGGCGATTTGCATACCATTATCAACAGACGTTAGCCGGTTTCCAACTATCATGATACAATGTAGAAGCTTTCGCAGTTTTTCGCTAGGATAATGGGTTGGGGTGTGATTTTTCCTCTACACATATCCCGGAGAACTACATCCTAACCATTTTAAATATTTGTGTGCTGTGTGCTCCAATTTCAAGGATTCTTCCTTCTCCTCTCTCTCTCTGCACATGCTGGCATCTGCTCGAAGCATATTTTTTACAAGGATTTTTTTGTGAAGGAACCGAGAGAGGAGAGGTAATGGACCGATAATTTTTTGTTATTTGCGTTTACTTCGTGATGTAGGAGAACCGATTTTTCCGGGTTGAATGTTGTGTGCGCTACTATTTATTCAATAACTCTAAACATTTGTCGATATGTTTTTGTGTGGCGTACATGCGAAAATGATCATCTGTACATTCGCAGCAGAGTAGTGGCTGGAGATCAGTTACTGGTGCTTCCACCTTGGACATAAATGCGATAGTAAGACTTGTTGGCAGCCTTTTTCCCATTGCCAACGCTCTCATTTATGCGTAATATTTCCCGGAACATGTAAAGATCGAGCAGTTTAAGCACGCCTTCAGGAGCTGGTGAGTTGAGAAGCTACACATGTCTATTGCTCTTTCGTGTTGTTCAAGAACTTTGAAGATGGGTTACATAGTAAGGTCATTCGAGACGTTTGTATAAAAGAAAAGACGAGGCTCTCGGTATTGATCAATCCCTGAGTGATGCACCATGCGTTTGACTTCATTAAGCATCGCTGGAGGCGTCTGAATTCACATCTGGCCTTTACAATGACTCGTGGTGGTCCACCGATGCATCTCGACAGTGCTGCTTTCCTCCCGGACAAATCTGCTGCCAACTTGCCGACCCCGGAGGAATAGGAAGCTTGGTGGGACTGGCGCGTTGAGATCGATCCCATGTGTATTGCGGGACACCTTCAACCGCTGTGCTACAAGCCACTTTTATATAAGAGGCGGCAACGTCGAAGCACTCCGTCATATACGCGCTTCTTGGGTGCGCTTTATGCAGACTATTAAGGAACACTTGGTTGTGTTTGTGAGATGGGTTGGCAACAACGTAGAGCTACTACAAGTTCTCCACCCTTATTGCTAACTGATAGCTGAATATTTTACCTTTATTTTCTGCCTACTACAATTTTCACGGCAGGTTACTAAGCGAAATGCAACCACAACGTTACTGAGATATTTGCAGAACTCTGGACCGCAGGTGTCTGTGGTAGGGAACGAACGCGCTGTTACCCTTTTCGGGGCTAAAGTGTTCATCACCATACCATGCAACTCCTTCGTTTCGCCTTTCTCTCAGCCGTGTTATTGACCTATAGGTGCTATAAGCAATCATCCGTCGAATATGACGCTTGCAACGTCAATGGTACAAAATTAACCAATCATCAGTAAGTTCATCAAAGAGGGACGCATCGATGCAATCCAGCAAAACCACTGTCCTACTCTCAAGAATTTGGAGTGCACCAACCAACATGCTCAGTTGACGACAGTTGTAGTTTTTACTTCTTATTCTCTGTCAATTACAATTTCTACTGTAGCGCTATTAAGCTGAGTGACAAGCGAAACGAAGGACCCGCATGGTGCGGTGGTGAACGCGTTAGCCCCCGGAAAGGGTAACAGCGCGTTCTTTCCACACCATAAACACCTGCGGTCCACAGTTTTGCAAATATCTCTGCAACGTTGTGATAGCCTAATAGTTTTTGATTTTATTAGTCCTCGAACCTATCGCATATCACATTTTTGCGTTGCTGTAAGGTTGAAACTGAACTCGCTTTCGCGTCAGTGGGCAAGGATTTCGAAAATTTCCTCCGACAATACGCGAAAATTAAAATCCAACCCGCCAATAGAATCTTGCGTCTAAAACGTTCGAGAGAAATAAGGTGACGCTTGTGCACCCCAACATTTTGGTCGATAATGTTTTCATGGGACATGTAGGACAGTAGGAGAGATTTCATCAAATACACTCAAAACCCTGGTTCATTGTAATAAATTTCCTTGTCCTGAACGATGTATAAATACTTTTATTTGAAAAAGAAAACTAATTTGACGTTCCAGTTAATTTGAGAATGCTTTGCTCTTTGCTGCTGCTGTTGTCATTGTCAGATCAATGGCTCAAGTTAGATCTAAAAATTAGAATTCGTCAGGACAAGTCGAATTCTCGAGTCAGGTTGAGCGCATATGAAGTTCAATAAAAGGAAAGGAGCACCAAAGTGCGCACACGAAATGAATTCCTCGTCCCGATATGAAAATGCTTTACATTTTACTGGTGACCGATTTATTTCCGGTCGAACTTCTCGCTCTTTACGGTGCCTTCCCTCTCCAATGTGCTGAGAAACGCATTTATTTTCAAAGTTTCCTAAATGCTGTTTTCTCTGCAACATTTCGACGTGTAGAGATGATAAGACAAACTCGCTTGAAATACGCCGCGGCATCCGTTTCGGTGTCGTTGCGAGGTGCTGTTGCCGCAGTGCTCGGTGTGAACACCGAGCCACCGGGCAACCCATGCGGGTGGGTGCACGGGCATACCCGAGAGGGGAAGTCCACAAACAATGTGGGCAAAATGCCCGAATGGTGACGACGGCGGTCCAGGTCGATCATCACCGGAAGCACCGGAGTGAGCTGAATGGCCTAGGAAAACAGTCCCTTCGTACATGAAACAACAGCGAACCACTACGTGCAAGAACAGATCGCTCGCACAACCCAGAATGAAGCTGAAGGAATGAAACGTAGCCAGTCGCTTGAAATATTCCACTCCGAGAATCACGGAGAGGATTGCGGCGAAGTGCATACGAAGCTGGTTGCAGTCGTAATGAAGATCAACACCACTCATCTTTCATCCAGTAAACCTCTCTACGAAATTCGATACCTATGTCGATCAGTGGAAAACATCATAATTGAGCTCATCATCATATCATTAGTCCAATGCGTTTTCGCGGATCCGTGCTCCGTTGTCGTCAAAAACCAAGACGAGGCCCAAACTGCCTCAGAGGACAGCTCGGCCACCTGAAATCTAGGATATTATACAGCCGGCACAAGTACAGTTGCTTCTAGTGGCAAAAAATTTGTAGGTTCTGTTAGTTCCCAATTCGATTCGTAAATGTTATTGTAGACTGAAAAATTTCATCTTAAAAAAAGTTACAATTTGAAATGCGAGTCAGTCAGTGGGAGCCGAACATGTAGCATCGTGGAAGGACATTAACACGCAGTGGCGATGAGGAGTTTTCAACGCATGAGATAGGACGACGCTTTCTAGAGCTCTACTGAATCAAATAAAAGCCATTAGAATCTCGAGATCGTTTCCAATAAAATGGAGGTACAAGGAACATTCTGTCAGTGCAGAATTTGGTTTCATGGTGCAGAGAACTGCTGTTCTACCGAGTTCATATTTTCAATACGGAAGTGACTGAACCAGCCGGTTTCGGTTCATCAGATCTGGGTAGTCCTCACGGGTACACCGTCGTGTTCAATGCCAGACCTGCGTTAGGCATTCTTTTTATTCTATATGATCCGTTTTCACGTCTGTTGTGCAGATCCTAGCACTTCTCACATTCGATTCGCTTTCTCGCATCCATTATCCACGAAGCTTTTCCATGTTTTTACGTGTGGCTTCGGTTGCTGCTTAAGAATTTGATTTCATCTTGAACGTCGTAGCATACTGGTCTAGTTGACTCCCTTAGAGTCTTGAGATAGCTGGGCTGGGGTGTTTGGATTGCAGACAGTGATTTCTCCGGACAAATCCGGCACCAATTTTTCAATCAGCGAGGGATGACAAGCTTGGTTGGCCCGAGCGAAATCGAATCGAATGATTTTTCCTCTACACCTATATCAAAGAGCTTTTTCCTAGCCATTCCAAATACATGTTTGCTCCGTGCGCCAATTGCAAGGTTTCTCTTCCTTCTGCTCTGTTGCTGTGCACATGCTGGTGGCTGTTTGACAATATTTCTTACGAGCGCTCTTTTGACGATTGAGGAGTGATAGGAAAGATAACGAACCAGTAAATTTTTGCTACTTATGTTTACTTTGTGGTGCAGTTGTTTTCGGATAGATTGATATGAACGTTGAGAAATGGGAGCCGGTGTTCATCCGGCTTCTCTGTGATGAATGTTATATGGTTTCGATGCTATCGAATAGTTTAGACACACGTTCAGGAGCTGGCGAATCGAGAAACCATAGATGTCTACTGCTCCTTCGTGTTGTGCATGAGGCTTATGGATGTCATTGCATAGGTTTGGAATATGGGCGGTTACATCGAAGCACTCCATCAAATACGTGGCGTTAGATCGCGTTTATGTAGAATATACAGGAACATTTGGTTGTGTTCGTGAGATGAGCTGGTATATGTTTCAGCAACTGGACGGAAATTGGGTTTATAAACCTAAATATCCTATCCGTGCTCCCGTTTATGCGGCTGATGAAGTGTCTAAACTTTAATTGTTGAGTGATCGATAGACTCCAGATCATCAGTGGATACTGTTGTGGGTTTTGATAAGTAGTAGGGATGGGACAGGACACGTTGATAATTCAATTTTATGTTTAGAAGTAACTGATGGTTTTAAAC
>MQTX01000120.1:1228404-1239813 GCA_009735665.1 Angiostrongylus cantonensis | reverse complement strand
ACTGTAGGTTTTTGGTCGAATTACTGAGCAAGAAAGATGCATGTGCACATAGAAGCACTCTTGAACGACCGTGTCGAAGTGCAAACGGAAAGCAGAAGCTGACCAAACTCAGCAGAACTCATCCCTCAATCCACCCCTGGCGTCAGAGTAGCGTCATACACCATATTTAACCCCTTTCCCACCAGATGAGGAGGGACCACATAGCCCCGTGACTAATAAATTAGACATTCTTCCAGCAGAGAAAGATCATGAAGCAATGCGTCTACAAATTTGCAATAATAGAAATAAATAAGTAAATTACAGAAAATATCTGTGGTGTTCTTTGCGGTATGAATGTCCAGGATGCTTCACGATCCATAGGTCGTCTTGAATTTTGTCCTAAAAACCGCATTAGTGCTAAATGAATGCAGTATTTTGCTGTAGTAACAAGTCTTATAAAGTTTTTGGCAGTAATAAAATATTACAAGAATGGATTTTAAAAATCACGAAGCTAAAGGTGAGTGATGTAAGTAGCCACAATCGCTTTGGCATTGCCAAATCATCAAACATAAGTTTTATGCGGAACAAAACCCTAAAAGTACACAAATAGTTCCGCTTCGTTTCTGAAGAAAGTCTTCACTTGTTATGTCAAATATCAGCACATCTCTCAGAATGAATGTAGTTCATACTTGAATTAGATTTAACGCAAAGAATCATTTTTTGTTTTATACAGTTACCCGTGGAAATAGTCAGTAGTCAAGAGACAAGAGAATTGTTTGAGTTTGCTCTTCAGGCGATATTAACAGGTCCTTCCGAAACTGATGTCCAATTTTTGCTTTTGTTCTTTTGGTATCTGTCCTAGAAGTAGATATATTTGCTTATATGATCTTATAAACTGATCATCTTTAGCTGATGCATGCGAGGTTGCTATAGGTCTTCGTTGTCGTTGTTATTTTAACTCTCGACTCGAGTCCCACTCGTAACATCATGGCTCTGGTGAAGGCGAAATCGCCGAAACGTCAGCCATCGACCAACAACACCAACAAAAACAACGACGACGACGACCTATACCAACCTCGCATCAGCTGAAGAAGATCAGTTTATAAGATCATATAAATAAATATATCAACTATCTATGCCGAGTTTTATAGAAAGTTGGTCTTTTGAGTTGTCCTAGAAGTTGCGTTTTGCCGAATACCGCTGTGTATGCATCAAAGCTTGTTTTAGATACCTTGGCTCCATGTAATCGAATTATATAATAATTTATACTTTCGAGAAAATTTGAAGGTCAACGTTTCAGGTGTCAAAATAGCGGTTTCGACAAATTGGAAGTATTGGGGTCACACGGCTCGAAATATTAGTGGGTTAGAGAGTAAGGAACGTGGTATCGAACGCGATGGCAACGCTGGTTCGAAAAATTTCGTTGTGTCCAATTCGACTTTCAAAAGGAGGGAGTACGCGGGCGTCCTGGTTATTGACGACGATGAATTGATGGCTTAGATAGCAGCGAATACACGCACAGCTTTTCGAGAACTTGTCGAAGAACACGTTATGAGCATCCAAAGTGTTTCTGAGAACTTCAGCAAGCTGAAAATTCGAAGAGACTCGCAAAATTGATGGCGCACGAATTGAAGTGACAAAGAACGCAGTCACTAAGGTATCGTCGGCGCTACTGCGCAATCAGAATGACTCCTTTTTCGAAAATATTGTCCCAAAACCGCAGAACAAAAAGATCGTGCTGACATGCTAACCGTTTGGTGGTTTTCAGCTGTCTTAATCCATCACGGCTGCCCGAATCTGACTGAATTACTATGGCGACCAAGTACGCCTAGAAAATGAATGAAATGCAAGTGAAAGCTCAACGACGGTGCCGCGCATTGGTAGGCAGAAAGGGACCAATCCTTTTCTACGAAAATGATCGCTCATATGTCGGGCTAAACGAGCTGCAAGCCTCGTTCACCAAACTCGTGAGTCCTCTCGTCTACCGCCAACCACTCCTTCAAACATCTGACAAACTTCCCGTGTGTGAAATGCTTAAGAAAAGAAACCGATGCCGATATCGGCTTCAATGACTTCGTCGTCTTCAGGAGTCCAGAATTTTTCCAACTCCTATAATAAGCGTGTTCCTTTTAGGTAGAAATGTGTATGAATTCTTACAATTTTTGTTTCGATCAGCAAAGTTCGTTCTGAGCTGAGATATGGTTTCTTTAAATATGTGGGTTGAAATAGGACATTATTTCCGGGAAGACCTAAGACGCAGGGTGAAATCTTGCACTAGTATTACTAGACATTGTCACACCCATAATTGTTAACATTATTACCAAAAATGAGTTTCGAGATAATTTTAAATGTTACTAATGAACAAAAAGTTTCGATTCTTTAAATTCAATACGAGGACGCAAATTTACCACCTTAGTAGCCGCTACTTGTTGAAAATGAACGTGAGTTGAGTTGTATATCCTTAGGATCCCAAATCCGTAGTCAGTTGATCTTTTAGCACTCCATGGTCCGGGATAAGTGACGAACGTATCTGTGTTCTCGCGACATCCCTGAATTGTATACTGTCTTCTAACTAAGTACTAGGATTAAAAACCATGTTATCCTATCCGTTCGTACGCCTACACAGCCAGTGTGTTTGGTATAACCTTAAATAATGATGGATCGGTAGGCGCATGATCAGCAGTGGATAGTGAGTTATGATAAGCGTATTTAATTCTGATATTTTATTATGGGAGGCACATTACCCATCCACGTGAGCTCTGTGCTGTTGGTGTCCACGTGGAATACTCAGCTGAAGATTTATATAAAGCGGTGAGTGTGCGAAGAAGCTGTTTTGCTTCCAACACAGTTGAAATCTTGGTTTCGTATTTTTCTGTTTTGCTCGTTCGTGTGTTTGGGTGGGTGGATTGCAGTCAAGTTGACCTTTCCAGGCCCTGAAGAAGACGAAATCCACCGAAACGTTAGCTTTGTGAATAGAGTCTAGCAAAACCTCTGATGGTCTTTGAGTTTGTGAGCGTCTTGGTTACGAATGTCTTCATTTATTGATAAGCAACCGCGAGTCTACTATAAGTCTTCATTGCGGCTGAAGTTTTGGGGGTGGCTTCTTCAGAGCGGAGATGATTTAAGGCAAATCTCCACAGCAGCTTTTTCTTGCGAGGTGGATCTTCGTTATTGCAGTATGGACTCGAAACGAGTAGAGTGGAGCACGGCACGAAAGCGGTGTCGTCAACTAGCGCCGCCGTATCGTGCAGGGCAATTCTTGCACTGGAATGAGCTGTTCTAGCGCGGCAGCTTCTCAGAATTTCACTCGGTGAGACAACTACGATGGTCTAAATCGCAAAGAACTGTCACAGACACTCAGTTAGAATCATCATTGCTCTGAAGAAGTCGGATGCAGATTTTTGTTTAGCCAAACAGGGATTCGAAACAATTAATACATCGATTATTCAAGATGATGCTAAATGAGGCGGTGTTAACACTCTTGCAACAAGTGACATCTATAGGTGTCATATAATTGATTTTCTTGATTCTGACATTTTTCGCTGTCGATTGATAGTTTGTAGAACAGAGAAGTTGTCTCCATTCTGCATTCAGAACTATACAAGAAATCGTTTTCCAAACGAGTTCACGAATGGGTGCTACCTGATTTCCATTTCAATTCTAATTGCTATAGTGAATGACGGTTGTCGTTTAGAGTTTATGAATTTAAAGGATACCAAAATAGGATTCGATAAGTTCCAAAAGATTTCCAGATGCTGACAGCAATATGTTTGTATGATTGATCATAGTACACATAGTAAATAGCATCGTAAGTAAGAATCATACCCACAAAACGATAAAAGAAAGTGTTTTCTACGACCCTTCTATGTTTGCATGCCGAAGTAAAGCCTTCTTGTTATCGGAAAAGTAGTGCTTATTAAAAAGGAATAAAGCTCTTGGCATTGATCATTTCCTGAGGGATGCGCCATGCAGGGATGCGCCATGCATTCGACTTCATTGAGAATCATTAGAGGTGATTGATTGCGTATCTGGCTCACAAAATGAATCGCGGTGGCTATCAAGTCAGTGTTGCTATCCTCTCGGATAGATCTGGTACCAATTTACCGACTCCGGAAGAATGGAAAGCATGGTGAGCATGCGATGCGGGGTCGAACACATGTGTATTGCAGAGCGCCTCTAACCATTGCCCTACACGCATCCGTTAATTATTACTTCACTTGTTGCTTAATTGCTTATTTAGAAAAAAACCAGGATGTTCTGAAAGGCTGGAAAATAGGCGTCGTAGCGAGAGTGTTGAAAACAAATCTCAGTTATCACGACCTATGATTCATAAGTTGCTTTTTCGCATAGGCTAGATTTAGGAGAGCAGTCCGCATTAGTTGGTACGTACTGAAGATACACTGTGAGATTTCACATTGGGCTTCATTAGGATCTTCCACATAGATGGTTTCTATAAAGATCATGATAACAGATCTCCACAGATTGTTTTCTTTTAACCCTAATAGTGCCATCAGCAATCACCCATCAACGGGATTGATTTGGGAAACACAAATCGACATAAAACCCAGTTAAGCTGAGGCTGTCGTAAAAGTAGTTTGTGGGCTGTGGCTTCTCAAAAAGACGGGCTGTGAGTAAGACAGAGCGAGCGACTCAGTGGTATCGTACGTAACATGCGATAACCCGGAAAGGATAGTAGCGGTTCGATCCGAGCTGGGGTCCGTTTTGCAACATTTCAGCATCATTGTGGTTGTATGACAGATAATACTCTCCCGTGAAAAATTAGTGACCGTTAGACAAAAGTTGTACATTGTTCGTATGACGGCTTGCTGTCGCAGTTTGAACGTTATTACACTCTATAAACAGTACATAAGCCTATTATTCTGATGGGAAGGCCACATTACGCTTCCATGTGGATTCTGTGCGGTTGGTCTCCGCGCGACATACCCTCATAGAAAGCGGTGAGTGTGCAAAGCTGTGTTCATTGTGATTGAAATCTTGGTTTAGCGTTTTTTTGTTTGGTTATGAAGGTGTTTGGCCGAGTAGATTGCTCTCAACTTGACCTTTCCAGGCTCTGAGGAAGGCGAAGTCCGCCGAAACGTCAGCTTATTTGCGAATAAAGAATAAAAATAACACCTCGTGTTTGCTCAACAAGAATACGAAGAATTACTCTATAAACAATCGTACACAATCCAAGAATTTTAGAAAAATAAAAACATAAATGAGAGCTTAAAACGAGCATACCGCTGATCCGGAGACGATGTGCACTGGTGCTAGGGGATTGAAGTATGGTGAAACGGTGCCATTATATACCTGATTTGTCAAAAATTAAACTTTTCGGTTAGATTCGTAATATGAAGAAATTACGTAGTTCTAAAAATTGTGGTCCACACATGGTTTATACATGGCGAAAAATAATCTGATGTTAAACTGAAAAATTTCATGATGGTGCTGAGATATTTGCAAAACTCCAAACCGCTGGAGTCTACGGTGTGGACCGAATGCGCTATTACCCTTTCTGAGGGCTAACGCGTTCGCCACCACACCATGCAGGTCCTTCCTCATATGTCAATAACACGGCTGTGAGACAGGCGAAACAAAGGAGCTGCACGGTGTGGTGGTGAATGGGTTAGCCTCAGGGAAGCGTAATAGTGTGTTCGGTCCCCACCTCAGACGCCAGTGGTCGGTCCGGAGTCCTGGAAATATCTCAGCATCGTTAAGGATATATTTTACACAATACCTTTTAATTGAAGACAGTTAATAAAAATTATCGACGTTGTATTTCAATTCATAATGAACTGTATTAAATGATAGAAGATTTGTTATGATCCAAACATTTTTGCCAGCGCAATGCAAATTTGCTATTTCCACTAACCAAATAGAGTTTCTAAAGGTTGAAAACCCCGATTCTATGTGAGGAAAATGATTTCTGAAGTTTTTTGTTGGTATAACAGCTTACTAATGTAAACAAAGAAACTAGTCATAAGTGAAGATGATTAAAAGATCACATGTTTCTGAGGAAAAATTTCTAGCGTATAGAAATCCGTAATAGGAGACGAAAAACAAAAGCCCACGAAAGAAGAAAACTGAAAGTTGATATATTTATTTATATCATTTTATAAACTGATCTTCTTTAGCTGATGAGAGGTTGTTATAGGCCTTCGTTGTTGGTGTTGTTGGTCGATGGCTGACGTCCCACTCGTAACATCAGGGCTCTGAGGAAGGCGAAATCGCTGAAACGTCAGCCATCGACCAACAGCACCAACAACGAAGACCTATACCAACCTCGCATCGGCTAAAGAAGATCAGTTTATAAGATCACATAAATAAATATATCACCTATCTATGCCGAGGTTTATAGAAAGTCGGTCTTTTGAGTTATTAAAAAACTGAGAGTATCAGTATAAAATGGTTGTCCTACCGTTCTATTGAACACTGGCCACATTCGTTCGTAGGTGTGCTCATGAGCCCAAATCTCAATGTCGACTTCATGATGGTAGAACAGCTTTTCTAAGCCATAAGCATGCGTTTTCGGTAGACCAGTTCTAATCTTAAAAGATAAAAAACCACATTTGTGCGAAAGCCCTTCATCCTAAACACATGTTTGCATCCCAACTTCTATCTAAAAATTATAGTTATCATCTGCATCAGCTTTAACAGTACTCTTGCTAGTCTAGAAGAGCTGGCTGGAATAGACACTGCTAAAGTGTCCATTTGTAATTGTTACGCACTGGGACTACTCATTGTGACATAATCACTTGAAGAACATAGTGGGCACCATATCCAGAAAGAGTTTGCTGAGGTCTCTCCTTTGCGGTTGGATACACTTTTGTATGCAACTGCAGGACAGCAGCCATAAGGCATTCTTGTTGAAGATGATCTTGGGCCGTGTTCCCACTCATAATCGTGGTCATGTTGGAGCTGCAACGTCAGCACCTTCTGTGACCAATTGCTAGTCACCCTCCGAAAACTAAACAGATCAACTGCAGAATATACAAGTTCAGTGAAGATCACTCATTAGCTTCACATCGATATCATTGTCGGCTATTATTTGTAGTGATTGGAAGCATGATTTATGTAATCCGGTCGCTTTCCCTTCCGAAATCCCAATGATAGTGTGGCAGTAGAGAGCGCCATGGCAAACTTTTAGAGTAAGACTAGATTTGAACATCTAAAAAACTCGTTGACAATCTGCATGTTATTTCTGTCTTTCTCCCTACATATTTTTTTCGTTTGCAACCTGACAGAATAAAGGGTAATAGAAATGGAGATTATACTATGCAAAAGTATCTAATCATCAACGAAATGCCACGGACTGTATATCTCATTTTGATTTCGGAAGACTAAAAGGTGTTCAGATCTTTCCTGTTCATTGACTGATTTTGCCAAGATGCAAGTGGTTACGATAGCAGCCAGTGGCACCCATGACGACACTACTGAGTACCTAAAATGTAGTAAAGGTTCCTTCAATTTCGACTTAACACATAAATTGTCAGGGGTGATCAAAACATTGACTTCGTATATCATTCACTAGGGGCGCGTATGGCGCACCGGTTGGTGGCGCCACTGTGACACACAAGTGGAATCGATCCTTGCGCTCATTGCCCATGAAGCCTTCCAATAACTTCAGGGTCCACAAATTGGTACCAAACTTGTCTGGGAGGATAGCAGCACTGGCTCGATACATCGGTAGGCCATCGCGAGTCATTGTAAAGGCCAGATATGCATTCAATCACCTCAAACGATACTTAGTGACATCGAATGCATGGCGCATCCCTCAGGGACTGATCAACGCCGAGAGGTCTATCCATTATCCTTTATCGTTTTCTGCTTTCCGTCACCTCTACTGTGCTTAACGGAGCCTAACGAATATCCTTAGTCTGTGCTCCAATTTTTATCCTCAACCTGAACACTCGGCATTTGGATTAGTTGTCAACCGGAAGAGGATTTCACAGTGGACGAAATCCACATATTCGGGCTATATGGGCGACCATTACCATTACTATTATTATTATTATTAATATTATTGGTATTTTTACATATTTGTGGAGTTATTAACTCAATAAAGTTAATTTTGCCTTTGAGACTATATAAGTTTAAAAATTTGTCAGATAAGAACTACACTGGAAGAGGTACAAATTTGAAAAGTACCAACAAACTATGAAATAAACATGTTTCAAATAATGAACTCACAATGGACTCGTATTTTGTGCAGTCATCGCCATCAAAATCCGAACAGTACATAGGTCGATGCCCAAAGGTGAGAATCCAAGGCACGGTTGCCCTATTCTTGTTAGCTTTCTTCAAATAGGAAGACATTTTTGCGTCTTTGATTAGGAAAGGCTTAGTTTACAGATTTTTTAAAAGCTTTTTAAAAAAAGAAATACACATGTAGATCATGATAGTTCAAGTGCTAAATTGAAATATATCTAACCATTAAATCGTCGATCAGCCAATTCCATTGATTTTGAATCTGCTTCCAACCGTATTCAGTATAGAAATAAAACTCGGTGGAGAAGAAGACAAAATGTGCGCTACCAAGATCGAAACTGAAATTTAATAGAACGAACTCATACGTTTGTTGTGAATATCTTTGATATGGCTCCAGGATAAATTTTCTAAACACTTGAATGCTACGATGGTCAGCCCACACCACTCTTTTAGAATCCAACATATCTTCCAATCATATCCTTTCTTTATTCTCCATGAATGACAGCTATAGTCATTGTGTTTTTTGAGGATTTTAATCTCTTCATTTATTATTTTACGAGCTTCAAATCAAAAAACTATTTCCAGCTACGAATGCAACTCGTTGACGTCAGAGCTAAATATGCTCGTGCGTCTGTAGAACTCTTGAAAATGATACCTCATAGAGTTCACCATACCGTTTTCTTTTCTCAAATCTGTTGTCGAATATCGTTTTTGAAAGTTCCAAGCCTATCTGTGCTTCGTTCCTGAAGTATATTCTCTGGAACCAAGAACATGCTACGGTGTTTCTTGGCCGTCACCATTTGCATGCCAGTGACTAAATCGTTACCCAGATGTAAGATGATTGAGGCACCATTACATTCTAGCTTTCCAGATGGAAAAGTCGAAGTTCTTCTTAGCTTTGAATACTTTGTTGATGAAATGAAATCCACGTTACACTTCGCTGCTTAACATACAAGAAAACCACCCAGCGACGATGAGACGACAGTCGTTGTCAGAAAACAGAGATTTTCGTCTTTTCATAGTAGGAAGTAGAAGCCATGTCATTTTCGTTTATCCCGGCTAGTAGCAAAATATTATAATTACGAGAATTACGGCGAGGTTGAAAGACGGATGATAGCCAAACAAGGTTTCATCATATTCTATGATCCAAAAAGATGGGATACGGAAGATGGGAAAAGATGGGATACGGAAGGAAGGGTGACAAAGCCTACCCCACTGCAATTTTGTGTATATCAAAGTAACAGAAATGCTATATGTCGATTCTCACGTAAATTTTTCGTCTCAAACTCACCTGTAGAATAAATTGTGCTCGGAATCCGGCATTGTGAATCGATTAATGTAGTGTGAGAAATTTGATGCACTCTTGAATCACAAATATTTGTCCTATTTATTCTTTGTGGATGTTGTTTGTCTTTTTTTTCACCTGTATCAAACTTCTTGGATACCTCATGATTTCCTACTGCTGTCATATAGGGCACATAGGCAGCAATCGGTTCGATCTGTCGAAGAAATTCATCACCGACATTACCATCGTCAGTGTCCAAATTATAAGCAATGTCACCTAAAATCGTTAGTGTCTTTTCAGCAAGAACCCACGAAACGATTGGATTAAATTACTCATGGTGTGCAAGGTAGCACGCATCACAATAAAAATAATGCGTGAGACAAAGAGTGTGGTCCCAAGGACCTCAAATTGAACCGATGGTCTCCAAACACTAAATGTCCCCAAAGAAGGATAGAGTCATTAAATTACTCATGTTTGATTTTTAAAATGCATTCGATGAGAAGTCTTCGATTTTACTTACTTTTCTGTAATTATAGGGCGCGCAGTGGTTGGAGGCGCCACTGCGGCGCGCACGTGAAATGCGCCCATGGCCCACCAAGCCTTCCATCCCTCCGGGGTCGGCAAATTGGTACCAGACTTGTCTGGGAGAATAGCAGCACTGGCTCGATACATCGGCAGGCCACCGCGAGTCATTGTAAAGGCCAGATATGCATTCAATCACCTCCAACGATGTTTAATGAAGTCGAATGCATGGCGCATCCCTCAGGGATTGATCAACGCCGAGAGCTTTACCCTTTATGGGTGACCGAAGAGGCATTTCAAGCCACAGCCTGACCTAAATCTGCCCCAGGTCATCACCACGATAGGCAGTCAGAGCCTTTGTGGATCAGAGGGAGATTTGTCGCCATGCGACTAGTTTGATACCGGAACGGTGGTGGATCCTGGTATTGGTTTACTCTTAGCTAGGTTTCTTGATAGAAACGCCGAACTCCTTCTCAGCTTAATTGTTTCTGATCAAGAAGTCACATTTCGCGTTCTTGACACTTGACACTTGAACAGCCTGTCCTCACTGGTTGTGCCAGCCCCAGCATAATCACCATTTGTCGGAGATTTGTTGATTGATCAACGCCGAGAGCTTTACCCTTTATGGGTGACCGAAGAGGCATTTCAAGCCACAGCCTGACCTAAATCTGCCCCAGGTCATCACCACGATAGGCAGTCAGAGCCTTTGTGGATCAGAGGGAGATTTGTCGCCATGCGACTAGTTTGATACCGGAACGGTGGTGGATCCTGGTATTGGTTTACTCTTAGCTAGGTTTCTTGATAGAAACGCCGAACTCCTTCTCAGCTTGGCAGTCTCTGCCGGGGGGACGAATCCCCTCGCTGTACATCGCAGTTCGACACCCAGAAACACCTCCAAGACACGATGAGGCAGTACATCGTTTGGGAGGATTTCGTGTTCTAATCGTTAACATTATGCAAACCGTTAAAATTAAGAAATTTTGCTAAGATCTGTTAATGTTATTTTATCATATTAACATAGAAATGCGGTAGAAATAATAGTGTATTTCAACATCCTATTTTTATTAGAAATAGCGCTGCTGTGCCACTATGACGGTTCGATACAATGGATGTTAAACAGTGCTCATACTGTGCATCGTAAAATGTAAAATTCACACTGATACTACTCAGCTATATGATTTTAATCCATAAGAATCCACAATTCGTAGCTCTAGATGGCTATCGCATAAGGTTCGAGATTTTGCTTGGACTTAGGCTAACGTTTCTCTCAGACGCCAGATTAGCCTAACGCACACGCCGTTGGAGTGTCCAACTCACAGTGATGGCTCTAGATGCACCCTTTTAGCTATGAGAATCCATATATGATCAGCCTAGGCGCTTGAAAATTAATGCTCATGATTTCGCTTAGAATCAGG